>CM023945.1:27756353-27812561 GCA_013407115.1 Glycine latifolia
AGGGGGGGGGGGAATACTATATTAAAAATCCCAACTCATTTCTCTTTTATATATATAACATGATAATAAACAATAGTGTCCCAAAACATAATGACCTCATTAGCGTGTTAATTAACTAGAACACATTAAGAGGGAAATAAAGCATCAATAAAAGCAAATAGTAGATCCTAATAAAAAATAAATTGGGGCACAAAATAGAGTGGCGGCTCATTGAAATTTCAAGGATAGCATTTTAAGGTCTAGATGAGGAATAAAACAGAGACGATGTCATATTTAATGCAACTTGATAATGGAGCTTTATAGTTATTGAATGGATGCGACAAGTATGATCGTAGAGAAAGTTAGGTTTAATATGAGTTAGCGGTGGAGTTTCACGAGTTCACGTGTTATTGAATGGATTCACGAGCATTAAAATTATGTTGGATATTTTTATTAATATATATGGATCATTATAAAAAGAAAATCATGACTAAAAAATATTTAAGATTTTATATGCATGACATTTTAAGAAATTTAATATGTAATTAATATTTTCTTCTGTTCAAATAAAATATGCAATTAGGTTGAGCATAAAGAGATACTAATAATCAAATGTGATAACACATAAAGACTGATAGTAAAAAGAGAAGAAAATAAAAAAAATCATTTAAATTAAGAAGAAAAAAATTCATTATGATGAAAATCTACTTTTCTATATAAGTTAATCGAAAGGTAATAAGTTATTTTAAGTATTTTATAAGTCCCTCCATTCCTATTTATAGAAATTTAGAGTAATGTTTGTTTCTTTTTACAAGATTCAATTCATAATATTTTTTATATTAGTTATTTTTATACTAAAATATTTATAATTAGTTGCATTGTATATATCAAAAAATTATAAGAGAGTGATGAGTATTAATGACAATATGATTTTGAAAAAAAAAATAGGACAAATGCATTATTATTAACTAAATTAATCACTTTTTATTTGTTACTAGACTAGATCATTGAATCTTATAAATAGAAATAAATGGAATATTTATAGTAAAGCTTAAACATATGTGAGATTTTGAGTGGGATACATAATCCTATGTAAGAATATAAAAAATAGAAAAAGAATGTTCATAATAATGAATGCAATGCAAAATTCTTTAATACACATTAAAAAGAAAAAATATGCATGATGCAAGAAAAAATAACATACATTTGAGATGCAATTGTAAAATCAATAATTGTAAATAGATGTTTAGGGAAAAAAATGCATGATAAAAAAATACATGATAAAAAATGTTAGAAATATAATAAAAGAAACTTATACCACAAAGTAGAAAGAGCAACAACAATGAAAAAAATTTACAATCTTACATAAACTATAAAAAAATGTATGAGAAACTAAATATAATTATTAAATAGAAAAAACTAAAAAATGAAGAAGAATTTCACTTTTAGATCAAATATGTTAATAAAAAATATTAAAAAAAAGCTTAGAAAATTAAGAATAGGTGGCAAAAAAATAATTTTATAAATAATACTATAAGCTTTTAAAAAACCTAGGGGATCATGGTCCCTATAGGCCCCTCACTCCGTCCGTCTTTGATTTTTACTGATATTTGTGGTATTTTTTTACTTTATAAACTCTAAAAACAAATATATATATATATATATATATATATATATATATATATAATGGGTCTAAAGCTTGAATCTCAATTGTTTTACCTTGGATTAATCCTGAGTGAACTCCCTTCAAAATTAAATTATATAACAAGACTATGAAAAGTGGGGAAAAAATAAAACAAAAGAAACAATGTAAGAAAAAAATTAATATATTTAGGGTAGTCGTAAGCAGTAAAATAAAATAAGATAAAGGATAATATATTATTATAACATTAATTAGCATTATTTATATTTTAAAAAAATCCATTTGATTCTATACATTAACTTTTCTTTTCGTTCAATAATCAAGGAATTATTCGATCTAGAGTAAATTTTATTTTTTATTAAATTAATCCCTCAAAGAATAATAAAAGTCAACAAAATGACGATTTAAAAATTAAGAGTTTAATTTTGTTGTACTATTATTGTAAATATTTGTATATTATCAACTAATTAGAATTTATCCTTAATATGATTTTTTTTTAAATTAATAAACTTATGTATGTGTTTGAATGCATGGATGGATAAAGAGGAGTGGAGACATGGACCTAGTCCCTCCTTCCTTGACATTTCTTGTGCATAGATATATACTCTAAAGTTAATTAATATAAAATTGTGTAAAATTAAATTAAGGTTAAAGGTTAGTTAGCGTAAAATTAGTTGTGTTTGATATTATTATTGTAAGATTTTAATGTTTAAGCAAAACAATTTTATACAATTATTTAACCGTAAATTATTGTTTGAATTATTTTTAAGGTAATTATTTTAAAAATATAATTAGATGATTTTGTAAATAAATTATACTATAAGTTCATTATCATTTTTCTCTTATTGTAAGTTAAGGTGATAACTACAATAAATATGTATAAAACTAATTATTCTAACAAGATGATTCCAAACTATCCTTGTTTTCATGTTTTTAGAGGTGTTATTTCCTGTATTTCTCACTTGATTATGAATGAAATGACATAATTCAATTTCTGTTTTAAAAAAATCCATGCCACAATAAAAAAATTAAATAAATCACACGTAAGAATGATCTCATGTGTCATTGTAAACATGCGCCCTTCTTGGTATATCATAGCCGCCGAAACCATGTCGTTGTCGCCTAAAGGAGAAAGCTTAGAAATTAGGATAAGGGATTAAAAAAAACTTAAAAAAATGCGGTGAGCGTGGATCGAACACGCGACCTTCAGATCTTCAGTCTGACGCTCTCCCAACTGAGCTATCCCCGCCTGTTGATTAGTCTAGTTCATAAAATTATATTTATTATATATTATTTTAATATCACATGCACGCATACCCTTTAACCGTTTGAAAATTATGTAATGGTAGAAATAAAGTATTTTTCTTAGGGAAAAAAAAATCATATAAAAGAGCATAGGCTTATAAATTTAGAATGATTGAAAGGTGGAAGCTTAAAACTTAAAAGGGCAATTATTTTTTTTGGAAGGCCTAAAATAGGGTACTGTAAGAGGGGGACGCTTGCTAGCAGTAACAAAACTGGACGGTGGCTTAGGATATCGTATCATTGAAGGTTCGAAGTAGAACTATGCACTGTAACATGGACACTCACCTTTGTGTTTCTCAACAATTTCATAGTTGGCCGTTGTGCCTGCCACTATTTTTTCAATTTGGTTTTTTAAGGAACAAGCTCAAATGTGTGTGAACGCTCAAAACAAGTTAACGAAGAGAATGATTAGGAGTTTCATCTTTCCAAGGAAATATGTACATTAATAATTAATTTTATTCATTCAACAACAGAAAAAAGTGCATTGCAAGCTTTTCATAATAAAACTTATGCGCAAAATTGATTTGCCTCTACCATGTTACCTGTAGCTCCAAAAAAGAAAAAGAAATTGAGACATTAATATCTTGATTCGTGAAGTTTTTGTAAGACTACCTTGTGGTTGTGCCGAGTCAAATCTTTGGCTCTGATACTAATTGTTGGGATATTGAGGGGGGTAAATATCGGGAAGATTTACACCTTTAGTAACCATATAAGTGAATTAGACATCACACCTTGATCCAAAACCTTAAGATTCATGTTTATGGGTCTTCTTCTCACTTATATTATGTTCAACTTTTCTATTTCTATCCGATGTGGGACTTTAACTCACAGTTGTACTCCAACATTGAGAAATGTTTTCTCACGTAAAACAAATTTAGATTCTCTCTTTCTCTCCCTTTTGATTTTATTTCCGTTTCTGCAAATTGATTTGATGGTCCGAGATACCCAATATTAACTTTTAATTTCCTTTGCCGTAAAATTGATTCTAGATATGAAACACAAAAGGGACAAGTTTCAGGGGAAAATTGGCATGTTTTGCTTTTCATATATTGTAGTTTGTAATTAAAATAAGTAAATAGTCTAAAAAAATATAAGTAAATAACCAATCTATCTTTCTTATTCTTGAATAGATAAATAAAATTGGATAGCATCTCTGACTCATCACCAATTTAAGCGCTAGTATATAATACTAAGACATTGGCTAAGAAATTAAATAAAAAATATTTATTATAAAGATTATATGAGAACTAAAAAAATAAACAACACGATTTTGCATATTCAAAAAAATGTTTAATTTTTTAACCAATTTCTCAAAAGCATTGATTAACATTTATGGATATTATAGACAGCTTCAGATGAAAGTATTCATGATTGCTATAAGTCGTGAATAATATGCGAAGGAAGTAGATAGACAACACCATACGTAGGATTTCGTTTGAAGTATTGCGATTCTGTCACCCCCTAAAGACATATACATACATTATAATATATTCCAAAATCATACTATATTTTCAATGAAAATTATAAATTCACAAACTGCTCCCACAATTGTCTATACATTCTGTGGTCAGTATCCACACGCACACTTATAATATTCGTAATACATGTGAAAGAATATGCATAAAAGAAAAAAGAAAAAAAAGAGATAACAATACACCAATCAAACTTCACCTTTTGATGAATGCACTGAATCAACCAACCTTTCATAAAATCCACCTCCTACTTGCATGAAGTGCAGGCACCAAAAACTAAAGTGAAAACAAACTCTAAAAATTGTAATCAAAAGAGAGAGATTAGTCAAACAAATTCTCAAGTGCATTTCTCTTTCTTCCACATGCAACTGGCAACAACTCCTTTTGAGTTTGGCTTTGAGGAATATCTTGTTTAGATGACACAATTGACGACTCACTTCCTATAATCGCTCCTTGCTTTTTCATATATTCCAATTTGTCTTGGAAGAGGTAAACTAATCCAATGAAAGCGACTTCCACAGTGAAAAGGATAGTCCAAAGGGTTGTGCTTTTTAAGGTTCTCTTATGGTAGGCTTTTAATCCAGTGTAAATATTAATGATCCCCACAAGAGAAACTATTGTCCCTAGTATCCAATGTAGTAAGTACCAATAACTCCTATCCTTCTTTCCCCTGAAAATTCAATTAGAAACTATACATCATTAAGATCAAAACAATGTAAACCATGTATCAGGTGCAAATTAAAATGCATTCAGAAATACATAGAAATTGGGTGCTGCTAATAATGGACAAAGTTTGTTGTATGGTTTGGATTAATGAGCAGCTTTGTATAACTTAGTGAAAATATTGATGAATTAATGAACCTGTGTGGTCTGAAAAATCCAATCAAGCCTTGCACCAATACAGCACCATAAAGTGCTAGGCCTAGTTTTTGATGGCTGTTATCAAATGAATTCTCGAACTTCTTCAGGGACATTGCAGCTCCAACTGTGGCAAGAAGCACTGAAAGCATCTGTTAGATGAAATGTTAGACTGTGCACAAAGAAGATAGAAAGAAAGGCAAAAATCATATGTATATACTGCATCCAAGTTAGAATAGAAATTTCATAGCTACTTTTCATGTAGTATATTAGTTCCTAATTAGCTAGTTCAGTTCAATGATAATCATAATAATTTTGTTAATTGGAAGGAACCAAAGCAATATAAGACCTGTGGTTTAAAAGGGCAAAATTTTCATAAGAAAAAGCACTGTGTACAATAAGGTACAAAAGCAATAAATTATACGTATATACAGCCTCCAAAGAACAAAAAATTCACTGCTACTTTAAATGTGTAATAACCACTCCTAATTAGTTCAGTTCAAATGATAATCATGATATCGTGGTTAATCAAAACAAATCAAAAACCTGTGGTCGAAAAGAAAATAGTTCATCAGAAAAAGCTTTGTACACACCACTATTAATTAAAGTTAAAGTAAGCTATGATTATGTTGTAAAACAAAGAGCAAAATTTAATGATGATATGATGTAACTTTCAAGAAACATCCTATACTATCTAGAGTCTACTTACGTAGATTACCACCACTACTACTTTTTAAGTTTCTAACAACATAATCAACGGTTCAGCATAATGAATGTCAGCATCCATTGACACTAGATGTGAGTATTAACAAACTTATACTTTCAACAACTCTTTATAAATGATAGTAAATTTTATAGGAGATGAATCAACTGTTAAGTGGTAACGTGAGAGGTGAGATAAGTAATACCAAATCAATCTTATGGTCAAGATTCCATATGAGTAAAACCAATCTTGACTATTCACATAAGGTAAAAGGGTCAAGATTAGTTAGCTCCACTCATGCTACTATACGCTCCTGACATATGTATATAATGTGCATGTTAAAAGTATGCACAATTTTTACTAGAACAAATAGAAGAGATATATGACCTGAAAACCAACATGGAGATAGAAGAGGACTTTACTCCTTCTAGATCCAGGTTCTGCTTTAATGGACCCTCTGATCATAAGTATTCCAAGAGGCATCAAAAACCCAGTTGAAGCCCAAAGGAGCAATCCATGTACTGCAATATCAGATGTCTTCTGCTGATTTACCTGATACATTAAAAGGTAGTAGTTAATTATTATACAAATCATGTTTTCTAGTCCTTAATTTGTGATAATCAAATATTTAATAAGTTTATTGCATAAGAAAATGAAAGAGAAAAAGATAGGTAGTTAGTTATCTTTGCTGACTGCATAAATACTCAGTAGCATTGCTGAAGAAGAAAGCAGATGAACATGAATTTTTTTTATAGGAAACTAAAGAAATTGGTATACCTTGTAAACTTTGTTATTAGTGCTTTTGTGACTAGAGTGACGTTCCTCATCATAGGCCATGCAGTCACTGAATTGAAGAACATGAACATACACATAAAATGAAGCCACAACAATGTACACTGGTTTGCAAAGGATAGGCATTCTCCCAACCTAACAAGAGGGAAAATGAAAACCTACAAATGACTACCCTTAAGCTCTCTCTCTGAGTTTTGAAGCCAATGATGCTTTAGGATATGATTATTTTTTGGGATGGCTAAGGGGGCTTTTAAAGTGTGGTGAAGGACTTCATCTACTTTTTGTATAAAGAAGATTTACAAAGGGATGAGATGCAATATGAATATACTACTAATTAAAGGCGACCGTGCTTAATTGCCATAAATCCAACATGGGTTAGTTGAATGTAAATATTGGAAGTATTAAGAAGTAAAATGGAAAAGTTGGGACGTATATTTTTCTCAACTTCAAACGTGGGATTGCTTGACATTTGCGTACCATGTCATAGGCGAGTTGAATTGTGAAACAAAGAGGTCAAAATCCTATGAATGCACTTGACTTGAGGACCTGCAACCGACATTTTGTAAAGGTAATAAAGTGGATAAAATTAACAGACATCATCAATCTATGACCATTGTATTTTATTTTCTAAAGATTATTCTCATAGTTAAAAGTCATGAGACTAATCCGTGAGGTATAGAGATTATTGAAGTTAAATTTATCTTTTCTAACAAACTTTTCTTCAGAATCAAATCTTTGTCAATATGATTAAAAAACTCAGTCATCTACTAATTGTGCTAAACTTTGTTAGTACTCATTGTATTCTTTACTTCAATTATTTGTTTGCTTCAATTTGTTCAGGTTTAATCCAAAATAACCAAGGTGATTAATTGTCTAATCTAGTTTAAGATGATTCATATATGCTGCCAAATAGTCTTAATTAGTTGTTTTTAGTTTTGTACACAGATAGTTATTAACCTGTGGGAGGGAGGGAGGGAGGGCACGGAAGAAAAAAGGGCAGAGGAAGCTAACGACGGTTGGAACACAACACAATCATATAGTTCACTTTTTTCTTTTCCGGATTATGCCATGAGTAATTAGACTTCAATAAGGATCAACTCATACAACATAAATATTATTTTTAACTATGCTGTTTTTATCTTATTGTATTATATAATTTGGATTTTTTTCCATAATACATTTATAACATGTACTCTTTCTTGTCTCAAATTACTCGTCTTTTAAAGCAATAAATGTATTTTTAAAAAATTATGAATTACATAAATTGTCGTGATAAAATATATTTCAAGAATGATATGTGTTTAAAGTAATTATGTTTAAGTGAAATATGATTATTATGAAAAATAAAATTTTTTATTTTATTTTTTATAATCGGACAACAAAATTCTTATTTCAAATATTTAGTATAGTTATATATCTAAACTCAAATTTGATATCATTAATTAATCAAGTTAGAATAATTTTACGACATAATTATTAAATTGATTAAGTGACATACATAAGTACAACTATATGAATATGAGATTGGTTCCATTTTAAATGTTTGTAATCACAACCTCCATCTTATTAGTCACAAGTGAATTAAGTCGTTCAGGATTTTTGCAAGATATGTAGATTATTTATTAGTCCGCTAAGATTTGATATTCTTTCTCATTCTATTTGTGTTTTGCGGTGTTTTGCTTATTAATATATACGATAAGCCTTTTTCCGGTATAAAAAAAAAGAGTACAACTATAATACACCTAAATACAAGATAATTCACTTAAACAAAGGAAATTTTAGCCTAAGTAAACTAAAAGCATCCTATTTTAAAATAAACAAACGTTGTTTTATGTAAGCTTTGTGTCCTGTAGCAAAGTAGTTTAGTCCATCTCAAACATTGTAAATATAATCAACATTACAGTATCAGTTATGCATCTATTATTTATCATTGTCAAAATTGTTAATTACATGAGCGTTGAAATGCTTTTACATGACCATAACTTAGCCACATCGAAAGAAAAGGCCACGACCTATACAACTCAAACTTCAATCAAAGTTTAAGTCAGTTAATCTTAGACATCTCAAACATAACATGTTTATTGCTTTGATTTACTTTTAAAAAATCAACAGAAAAACATTTTAGCCAAATGAAGGTCTAATGCAAAATTATAAAAGCAAATATATAATTAAGCAAACCATGATAATTTGCTCCTTTTAACTTACTTTTACACACACCTACGGAGTGATAGAGATTATTTCCTTCAGCTTTCAATGTGAAAATTTGAAAAACTAAGTCTTATGAAATAATTTGATGAAAATTAAATATAATTTATTTAATAATAAAATATTTTTAAAAATATTAAAATAATATATTATAAATATTTCTTTCAAATTGTGATACCTTGGAATCGTCATAACTGAGTAGAATGACAAGACACCAACATCCACTTAAAAAAGTCTAATGATTATTGAACATGGCTAAATTTCACCAGAAAACGCCTATGACCAATAAAAGTAATGATGGAACCATCTTTTGCAAAATAACATAAACCTATCTTTTTTATAGGTTGGCTTTTACAATGTTCATTTTTTTTCCTTAAAAAAAAAAAGAATTAGGCAGGGACCAATATTTAGAAGTAACATTTTTTAAAGTTGGCACTTAATTAAACTAACTGGAATACCCGATCCAAAAGATTTAGCGAAAGAGACATTCTGTTTCACTTTTGACCAAAATAACAAACAGACATATGTGTTTCTCCCCAATACATTGATCTGTATTAAGGTTGTTCTTCGGTCCACATGAGCTTAGTCACTTTCAATCCATAAAAAATTTCGAAATAAATTTTATCTTATGTAATAAAGACATTGTATTTCACAGGAACATGCTGACTGTAATATGCGCGTATATATCAACTTATTGGAAGGTACATGACTTGATATAAATGTTGGTTGTAATTAGTTAATAACTATTGGTTCATATAGTATTTACTCTCCTAACAGGATGACAAGAATAAACATGACAATGAAGATTTAACCTAATTTTTCATGCATCTAGCCCAACCCTCCAACCACTAGGTTAGCGGGTATTTTGTTTGATTTAGTATGCAAATAGAACGACACAATTAAAATATTGGATACTAAAGAAAGCTTTGGGGAAAAAAAAGAAGAAGAATGTTAGGGGAAAAAAAAGCTTTGAGATAATAGTTACAAAAAAGTAATTGATGTAATTATTAGAATATTATAGTAATATCTTAGCTATAAAATTAAAAATTGATTGTTAATCAATTATTTTAAAGTTACAAAAATTACTCAACAAAAAAATATTTTAAACAGATTGCATTATTTAACCACTTATATCGTCAATAAGTTATATATGTAAGATTTATTAAAAGGTATAAAATTTCTTTCGAGGCCTTTGGTGTGTGGAGGCCATAAGCTGTATATGTCTCAATTGCTAAGGCCTTACACAACCTTACGTTTGATCCATCATGTGGATCGGGTTGAGTACTCATTTTTCATGTTCAAAGACTCAAAGAGATAGGTGGTACTTGAGAAAGGTTGGATCACAGTTGGGGGAGTATGGAGGATATTGTTTTGTTGTTTGTGTCGTCTAATTAAGAATTTTTTTTCTCAAATAATATATTTTAATTGAGTTAACCCATAATATTTAGTTTATGATAGTTACAAGTTGTTTATCTTTAGTATGTGAATATATATATATATATATATATATATATATATATATTGTATAATTTAGTTTTCAAAAAATATAAATCTACTCACTTTGTAGTTTCTGGATGTATGTCTTTAATTTATGCAGTTTAGCTTTTAAAAGTATGAAATTATCCCATTTTTTAAGAACTAAATTACAGAAACATTTTTTTTAAAAAAATTTTGAGTGCGAATTTTCTAACCATATCTTATTTTTATCACAAACTATATATAAAATAATTATATATTTTTATTCAATTACACATTACCGTTGAAATAATTTAAATGGTGATTATTGCAAAAGTGACAATCTTATCATATATAATAATTTGTTATTGGATAACAATAGAGTTGATTTACTTTGTCATGCATAACATCTTTTTTTTCTTCTCATTTTTAAAGGTCAAATATTAACAACTTACTACTTAAAACAGTTCAAAAGCAGAGTATTATTCCCTTTAAGTATTATATATCCCTGTTTTATATACCAGAAGCCAGAAATGAAAATTTTCGGGTACAACCTGGCCACTGAAGCATTTACCCATTGGAATTAATTTGAAAGCACTGCGTCAAACTTTTAATCAAGATATCACTGATCTAAGCAATGTGAGGTTAGCACAAACTAACGAAGAAATAGTCCAAAATTTTGTTTCAATTATTTACGTATAGCCAAAAATGTGAAATGGATTATTTTGTTGAAAAAAATTAAAAAAATGGTATGAATAAGCTTATTCAAAAATACTTATAAGAAAAGAAAAGAAAAAAGAAAAAAAAATTTATAAGTTAAAATTAATTTATGAATAAGTTAAAAATCATTTTTTACAAAATTATATAATTTTTTTATAAATTAACTTATACATTAATTAATTTTAGTTTATGAAAAAAATTGTTTTTTTTCTATAGTTGTTAACTTTGACAATAATTACATCAAAAGACATTTTAAAAATGATTTCTAATTGGTTGATAATATAATTTTTTTTAAAAGTATAATTTTTATAATTTAATTATGTATATATATTCTAATTTTGATATGTTTATTTAAAGTATATATTTTAAAAATACCCAATGATATGCTATAAACTTACTATACGTGAATAACGTTGGTCTATCTTAAAACCAAGCTGTTGTTTGTGGCTGACCATTGAACATCTATTATCAATCAATAATTCTAACGAGTCGGACAAAGTTGGATAATAATGGCAATCATTACAGTGGCATTATTTTCAAAGATTTGGCATCAAGTCAATATCACCATGAATATTAATTATTCATAAAATTTCCATTACATTCTTCTTTTTCTCCCTATAATAACTGATAAGGTCGCCTTAAAAAAACGTATAAGGTGTGGAAGATTGGAACTTTTCAAAACAGAAACAATGCCATTATATATATAAAATATTGCGCAATACTTTTGTTTTTCATTTTTAAGTATACTTGGGAAAGGCGTTCTCTTGTTATGATACACTGTCGATTTGATACCAAAATCAGTAAATTTTTTACATTAATTTTGAAGTAGAATAAAAGGCACCAGCAGTGATCGAAAGAGAGAATTAGAATTACAGAGAAAAAAAAAATGTTTGAGCTTCAGTAATCATGAGCACTGAGCAGAGAGAAATAAAGAATGAAATTTACTACAACCAAATATCTAAAGTGTATAGTTTATGTTGTAAGTGATACAATTATACAAATCGGTGATAATTTACTGTTAACCATTTCTAACAGCTTGATAATAAGCTAACATGGTAATAACTAATTTACCGACTTATCCCTTTATACCCTCGACAAACTCACGCGAGAGCAATTGTGAACTCTGAATTTGTAGTGGCAATTGTGTGAGGTTGAAAAATAATCTTATCACCTAAATATGAACTTCAGTATCTAGAAAGATTAACTTTTAACTTTCGGTCAAAAATATCCGAGTTTACTAAAAGAAAAAGACATAATTATCTTGGTCTACATCAACAATTTGCTTGGGGGGATGAAATGGACTTTTCAAACTGGCACTAAATCACTAACCCGTGAAATACACAATTTTTTTTTGTTAAATGTATTAATAGATAGTAAATACATAGCAAAATTGATTATACTTGTGTGACAGATTTTTGTTTAGTATCCTTAACTAAAAGCTTAAAAATATAGGCAAAAGTTGTATTAATTAAAGATGATTGTTTTCTTTAACACCTTATACATTTCATTTTTAGCTCTAACAAAAGGGTTTGAAATTGAATCATCATCATAAATTACTATCTTTAGTCTATTTTGAGATTTGATTTTAGAAACCACAATGTATAACATTGTAACATACACAACAAAAAATTATTTCCAATGTTGTTACAGGGGTGTCTAACGTCTGGGTTAGTTTTGTAAAAAAATGACTTCTAAAAAGGTATGGATCTAAATATTCAAATGAGGGGTGCCAATAGTAATTATCCTCGGATGAAACCCATAGTTGTTGTTGTGGACTAATTTCAGAACATGTAAGTCGTAGAAGCCCACATTGTCTACTTTTTCAACACAACTTTTCTTGTAACAAAAATCAACCCCACCTTTTCTGTTCAATTTTTTCTAAGGCGTGTAATTGCAGGTGTGGATTGAATTTAAAAATGTATGTGCACGTTTCTAAACGTAAATTTAACGGATAAAATTAAAATGAAAATAAAAGCATAAGTTTTGATCTTTTAACAATTACTTTTGTCTCAAAAATGTTATTTTACCTATAAATCAAACATACACTAAGGCTTCTAAACACACTTATTTACTTCCTTTTAACCCAACTTTTCTAAAGAAAAATTTGAGTGGTTAGTGAAAGAATTCAAATTGTACCACATGAACCAGCTTTTTTCAAGAAACTCCCATTCTACTCTATCATAACTGAGTCTTTTGGATTTATTTTGCTTTTCTAAAAAAAAAAATTATTCTTTCTTTTATTTTTGAACCAATATTGCTCAAGTCAGAGAATATTAGAAAATATTGCCACTCTTTATGGATATAATATGGATTATTGCAACTTATCATGAAAAGTAAGTTCTACATCTCCACTTTTCCTATAAATATTTGTCTTAAAACTCATAATTGTCACTTTTAATAATGAATTAATTCCCATTAATTCTTGAGGAAAAAAATCTTATCTAATTTTTAAAGCATCAAACTAAGTGAATGTGAATGTCTTCGAGAAATACATTTTTCCTTCCTTTAACTATATTGGACTTTAGTTATTTACACAGTTGGAGGGTTTTTTTATTTATCAGGGACACAGGTTATAGCGATTCAATATTAGTTTTATTTTGCTAGTTTTAGTGTATAAATTAGGTTGCTGATTTTTTTTTTCATTGGGACGGGTTATTTTCCTATATAAAATGAACTTTTAAACCTTTATTTGTGCAGACGCGTTAAATTCTTTTTTAGACTTTGAAAATTTTCTGAGTTAGTAGCAACTTTCTTTGAATTATAATTTGTTTTTAAAATTTTAGTTCTCTTTCATTGAAATTCCATTTATGAAACACAAAATAAATAAATAAAACACACGACTTTATTATTAACAACCCTTCATATAGTATAAGGTACTACTTACAATAAAATAAATTTATAACCAATCCAATTTACTAACAACTCATAACCTCTTAAGTTGTAATCTAGACCACTTACTAAACGGACATTTCAAGAAATAAAAGAGCAATCTTTAACCAACATTAGTCTATGCTGCTGCTAATGTTCTTCATGTATCAATCCCAATCCCAAATTAAAGAACCTGCAAAAAAATAGAAAAGATGAAAGGTTTAAAAGGAAATTAAAACAAAAGATCAACAAAGGTACGTACTAATAAGTGAATATATAATGAGCAAAAATTAAATAAAATTAACTTAAACATAGATATTTGACATTCAAAATGTTTTTCATGTATGTATCACGAAAACACCTAAAATATAATTTTTAATTGAAGGGTTACATTAATGATATTTTCTTTAATTGAGAAACTAAATTGATGTTAGGCTTAAAAAAACAATTGAGGGATTCAAATATGTGCTCAGTATTACGAACATCATGATTTCTAGATAAAAGTATTAAAGAGAAGATAAAAAATATTAAACATATAAAAACCTAGACAAAAAAAATTAGTTGGAAAACTTTCAATTAAGAAAGTGGCATTTAATTTGTATTTAAGTTAAAAATTCACGTATTGTTTACTTGCTTAATTTCATCTTCTTTTGAAAACTTATTTCTCATAATTTTTTTGGGTAATCATAGTATCAAATATAGATTTGATGATTAATTTTCATTGAGGAATCTGGTTAATCATCTTCTTTCTTTTTAATCATACTCAAATTTAAAATCTTACTTAAAGAGATCAAATCCATTATGACTTATTAATTTTCAAATTCATAATTTTGCATCTCACTTTATTTATTTTATGTAAGTTATTTTTAACACCTAATTCGATTTTTTAAAAACTTAACATAATTTTTTTTGCTTAAGTAAACTTAACATAATTTGAAAGCTCATTCAAAAGTTTATTTTGTGATAATAAAAAGAAGATGTCTATTTTGTGATAATAAAAAGAAGAGTTATATTATGTATACCTCGATTGTTTGGAGATTAATTAGGAGAAAGACTTTGAACATCCTTCTTCTTACGATCCTTCTTTTTGTCATCCTTCTTTTTATCATCTTTATCATCCTTCTTTTTATCATCCTTATCATCCTTCTTGTCATCATCCTTCTTTTTATTCGATGATTGCGTGTACCCTATGCTGAAAATGTTTCTAGGATCAGAACTCATGATGAAAGAGATCAATGCAAATTTTGGTAACTGGATAGATTAACAAAACAATATTGTTGATGTATCTTCTTCTTGGAGGGTCATGTTCAACTTGATCTTTATTTATAATAACTCCCTCATGTCTTGTAATTCATGGTAAATTACGTTACATGAAACTCTTTAGTAATTTAAGATAGAAAATCATATATTTGTCTGAAGGAAATTAGGATTCAGTTTGTTGCCATAAAAAAATTAAGAAACGGGAATTCATTTTAAGGCCACAAGAAACTACAGTGTAAAAGCTGATCAGAAAGAATGCGAGATCACACTATTCAATTGAATAACATTTCAGTTCAGTCACCAACTTCGCAACCAGTTATTAGTAAACAATGTTTTAAATTATATTTGGTAAAATTAATTGAAAATTAAAAGTTAAAAAATAGTTTATTAAATTATAAGTGTTTGATAAAATTAGTTGTTAAATAGTTGAAAAGTATAAAATGACCGAAAAATAATAAAGTTATAATTTATTTAAAAAGATAATTAAGAAATTGGATAAATATATTGATGATAAAAATGAAAGAAAATATAGAAGTTAATATTTTAAAAAATGTTACTTCAAATAGTATTTTAAAAAATGTTAGAAACTATTAAAAATTACTGGAAAAAACTTGTTTACCGAATAGTCAAACAAATTTTTCAACAAATAAAAAAAGTTAGAAACTAATTGAAATATTTTGTAAAAAAAATAGGTAACTAAAAGCTAAAAAAACTAGCTAAAAGCTGAAAATCTAAGTGTTTAACAAAACTAATTAAAGATAAAAATTTAAGTATTTGATAAAATCAACTGTTAAAAGAAAATATAAAGTTATAAGATAGAAGTTAGCATTTTAAAAAATACTACAAACTAAGAAAAAAAATTATTTACAAATTAATTAAACAAATTTTTTAACTAATAAAAAAAAGTTAAAAACTAAGGAAAATATCTTAATGAATTTAGCCTTGAATGAACGTAATAGAGGAGGAAGTTTGAATGTTAGGGACTTTGGGATTAATCTCAATTGTGGGTTGGAATGCGTGTTAAATTGAAATTGTTTCTAAATTTCAATGACATATAGTACCAATTTCTTGGTAAATTATAGGTATATGCGTCGGATTTTTTTTTCTCCAGTAAACAGAACATATATATGGTTAGAATATATTTTGCTAAACTTTTCATTCACCACCAATTATTTCTTTAATTTCGGAGATTAAACTAAATTGAGGTTAATGCTATTTATTTTTTAATTTTAATTCTGATTTAACCGTTATTATTACGTAGTATATTATTTTGTTAAAATCTTGTTATTTTAAGATGTTATGATTATTTGAAGGAAAACGAAAGGAATGGAGATTGTTTGAAGATCTAATTAAGAATACTATCACAAATCTTAATGCTCAAGTAATAGTTCAATGTTGTTCATGTTTCCATGAACTGTGCAACAGGTTTCCATGAACATTACACTGAAAGATAGGGTTGCTTCCTACGAGTGCATATGTGAAGGTATGAACTACGAAACAGAATGGTCAATCATGACTAAGATCAATACTCCCATAAAATCAGAATTCCCTTGTTTTTCTCCCAAAAATATCACGCGTCGTGTTTTGAAACTAATGTAATATTTTTTTTATTGTTTTATAATAATATTCATAAAAAAAGTTAGTGTAATTTTCACAATAATTTCAATGTAATGCATTCTTAATTTCTATGTTTGAACTAGTAAAACTCAAACTTGCTTTTTACTTGAGCGGCATTGTGTATATTCGCTTGAATTTTCTATTTACACTCTCAAAAGAAATTTAGGCAATCATGAACTCATAATATGGATGAACATTTTCATAGGATATGGAATCTCTTTTTTTCATTTTTTGACTAAGGGATCTAACTCTCTTTAAGTCCAGAGTAAAATGATTCGACTCTTCCTTCGTTAAATTACCTAATACCTATAATCATTGATCAAATACGTATTTTTCTTGAGATACAACTCACTTACATTGCATTGCACACGGGGGTTACACTTATTAATTTTTAAATAATGATTATAAAAATTATAATCAAGAGCATTTTTGTGATTTTATATTTAGTTATAAATTTTGTATAACAAAACCAAAAGAATAAAAGTTTAATACTTTTTATGAATAGAAAATGTTTAATACTTTTTTGTATTTTTATTAATTTTACTAACAGAAAGGGATCACTCGGCTGTTTACATTAGACCTTTAATAAGGACAAGTGACTCAATCAAGATCACTAAAAGCTTTCAGTTGCATATTATAAAAAGTATTAAGAAAAAGAGCAAATTACAACAATATTTCCCAACTTTTATATATGTACTATCTCCTTGTTTTTTCACCCTACATATTTGACTCCTAATCTTTCTATTCCTATTATAGATGCACACCCACCTTCTCCATCAAATAACATTAACTGTTAGATTTATAAGTCACATGATTGACACATGATTTGAAGTAAAACAAAATTTCCAAAAAGCCCTCATCCTCGTCCTTGTGTTTGGTTGTTGCTGATGGCCAAGAAAGCCTAAAAACCCAGAACACAAAACACAAAATCAAATCAAACTCTAAAAATAATAATAATAATCCACACACACAAAAAAAAGAATGAAGCTTAAAAAAGATGAATTTTCATGCTCCCTTTCGTGATTTCTTCGTGGTTCTTTATGCAAAAATCACACAACAATTACTAGCTTTCCATTAATAAAATATTCTGAAAGTTTAGTATCAACAAAAGAATAACAATAGATTTTAATCTTACTTCTGGTTCAATTCACTTGATGCATTCCCAAATTTGTCACCAAGCTATAAACACTACATAATCTTTTTTTCCAAACAAAATACAGCCACAAAATCTATTAAATAAAGTACTCATCTACACACAAATAAATGGAGACGAAGCTTAAATGGTACTTTACGGGAAAGCTTCAATGGACATGGTGGGGTCCTCGCACAATGGGGTAACAACACTATGGCGAAGCTGCATGAAACCCACAATGCATACATAATCTTCGTCCTTGAAAGCCCGATCTACCCTCTCAACCCACCAACAGGGCACGATGTCTCAGACGGTGCACCCTACAAGAATCTCGCACTTTGTTGAATTACAGCGAATCGATCTTATTCTTTCGTAGTTATGTGATTCGAAAGCGTCATCGTTTGAACTCAAACTCGCAGTAGAAGAAAAAACCGAAATCGGACATGGGGAAGAAGAAACCGACAGCGAGAAATTGAAGAAGAAGGAGGGTGACGTTGGAGAAGCCGACGCCGAAGGAGAAACCTGCCACCATGGGCAAGAAGAAAAGGTAATGCTAAATCCAGGACTAACGGTGACGTTGTTGATGAGGATGACGAAGAGGGGTAATTTTGGATTTCTCTAAAATACACATATTGTCTCTACCAATTCTTGTAAAGTATTTTTGAAAAAAAATAAAACCAAATCAAATGAAAATAATAAGTTAAAGGAAAAAAATTAGTGTAACCACAAACAAGATAACTGTCAGAAGTGGGATTTGAACCCACGCCTTCTCACGAAGACCAGAACTTGAGTCTGGCGCCTTAGACCACTCGGCCATCCTGACTTTAACGAAGGGTAAAAGCAAAAATTTACTATATATATAATAATAATTTTGATTAGCGTTAAATATTAAAAAGCGACTCCGCTGGGGATCGAACCCAGAATCTCTGGTTCCGTAGACCAGCGCCTTATCCATTGGGCCACGGAGTCTTAGTTGTATCTAGTATTATTTATAATATAATTGTTGTTCCTTATATTTCAAATGATAGAAAAGACTCTGAAATAATTTGGATTCCACGAAATATTATGATAATCCGTCTTAAAAGTTAAGGGCATCCACACGACAATGAAATTTCGTTTCAATTCTAAAATTTAAAATATAATACTCATCACCCAGACCGATAGCATGTATAAATTACTTTAATATATAATTTTATCCATTTTCAAATGAATTTAATAGGCACTTTTAGTATAAAGTTTTTATAATGTAAATCAATCTATTTTTTATAATTTTTAAAATACTTATTATAAAATTAAATACACTTATTATATATTGTAACTTTTATTAAATGATAATGTAAAAAATACTTATACTAAGAATGCATATGTTATTTATGGTTTTCAAATTAGTTTTGTCAGTTTAATTTCTTTGCACCATTAGTGTTAAAAATATTACAATATCCACCAATGTTGTAAAAGCAATAAGTTTATCATATATTAACTTGTAATAGTATACAATTTTTCAATTTTTCTTAGTTTTTTATAGTTTAAATTTTACAGAATTTCTAATTCGATTTTCCATTTTCAATTGAGTTCTGATTTTGAAGTTTGACCAACTATAAGGTGGACCGAGTTTAGGACTCAGCAATTTCATGCAACACCGAACACGTCCTCGGTACTATTATAAGATTTATTTATTTTTTTAAATAATCATTTTCGTCCTTAATGGATAGAATATTAATAAATTTGTTTTTAAAAGATAAAAATTTATATTTTAGTTTCTAAAAGTGAAAAAATATGACAAATTCATCAATCTATTAACTTCTAGTTATAATTTATGAAAGAACTTACTATAGAGGTACAAAAATGTCACAAATGATTACTATTATGACTACTGAACAGATTGATAGTACGTTACTCAAAATATGATATTCAAACAAAAATACACAATTATTAAGTTAATCCTTACAAAAAATGATATCTAACTCGATTTTGTTTATTACCTAATGCTATCATAATAGAAATTTAATATTAACAGACAAATTATGTTTATTAATCAATATTATGTTTATTATTATATTTGTTCTAACTTATATTTGCTTCCCTATTTTTTATGTGTTTATTATACTGTTATTCTTGCAACAATATAAAAAGGAAAAATATGAAGATTAAATTATATTTTGTCCATGAAATAAAATTTGGAATTTGATAAAATAGTCTAATGAAAACTTATTGACATTTTTGTCTAATTTATTTAGCAGTAATCATTTTTGTTCCTATGTATTGTGTAAGCTCTTTTATTAATGGTAGCATATGAAAATGAATATTTGTCACAATTTTTTCACTTTCAAAATAACTAAAATTTGAATTTTTATCTTTTAGAAATGAATTTATCGACGTTCTACATATTCAAGGACAAAAATAAATAATTCCCGTTTATTTTTTCTAGCTAGGTGATTATTTTTATATACAAACAACTAGTCCTACAATTTTTTTTCATCGGTTAAAAATTCAATACTCTTTTTTTTTTTCTTTTTTCTGGTGAGCAAATTCAATACTCTTATGCCAGCCAAAGTGGCCCTGATGATCTAACGTGGCGTGCAACAGCTTAAACCAAACCCCCATTAATAATTTAAAGCGTAGTATAGAGACTCTATTAAGCTCACACAAACATGGTCACACAAAGCTGTGTGTAGATTTGCTTCTAGAGAAATTTACCTAGGTTGCTTTATCATACTTTTTGTCTCTTTTTTTATTTTTGTATAGTATTTACGTATCGACAATTCTCTAATTTAATTATAACTCGCATGCTTAATGCTTACGATTCAAAAGCTGATCCCACACTAATAACTGAGCACCGTTATACAGTACAGAACCACAAATTGTTTAAGATGAGGGAGCCATAACATTATTATTAATCCCCAACACTCTCAAATCATTATGTTTACTGTTTAAGCTGCATATTACAGCTCAAAATTGCTCACTTGTCTCAAATCCTCCCTATAAAATGAGTTATAGTGTCCACTATTTTCGTCATTCCCAACTATTTACAAACACTAGCCAATTAGTATATAGTTCTTGGTCAAGTGATAGCTGGTAGAAAAATGGAGAGCTGCAAGATTGCTATAGTTCTCACTATCTATATTATGGCTATGTTGGTTTTTGCTCACTGTTGTGTGGCTGAGAATGTAGCTGAAGATGTAGCGGCAATTCCACCCGCACCAATGGAAAGTGCAGGAGTGCATCTTTGTGCCTCAGCTGTCTTTTTAGCCATTGCTTTTGTGGTTGCTAGGTTCACCTAAGCAGGGTAATCTGATGTCCACTTGCTGAGAGTGTATACAATTATATGATTTAATTCTTTATTTTCAGTGGGTTGATGTTTGTGAAAACAGAGTTGGGATCTGGAAATTCATCCATGTAATGTGCTTTGATGCAGAAATTAGTGTTTCCGCAACATCGTCAACCATCTATGTAATGTTTCATTCACTTGTAATACAGAAAATATCATAAACATGACACTGGCGTTGAACCCCAGCCAAAGATACAGTTACAGCAATATATATAATCATGCATTAAGTATATATTTGGTGTGATTTTCCAGTATATTATATTATTAACAGATGTAGAAACAAAGAACCCGATCTTATGTAACTATACTAGATCACTCTTTCTAATGAATTCCCTCAATAAAATTCTTGGAATAAATTAAGAGAAAAGAGAAGAGATCTTGCTGTGTCCATGCAGTAGCCTCTCCCAGGAGGCAACCCCAAGAGAAGAAAAGCCTCCATTGCATCTTCTCCATGTCTTTCCAGGTTTAACTTCTTGATGAAGATGATTGTCTGTTAAATGACTTTCTTATAGAGGCTTTAAGTAAAAAATTGAAGGGACAATTAGAAGAGCATATTGCAACTTATGTAAGTGACTTATAAGCTTTGTTAAGCTTATTTAATGAACTTTATGAAGAAAAAAAACTTATCAAACCAAGCTCTTTTCAACTTGTTACAATAAGCTTATGACTAACTCTCATTTGTTAAGAGCTTATTAAGTGTTTAATTAAGTCGTTTACCCAAACATGTGCTAATTGAATTAGCTAAGCAGAAGTAGCTTTATCTTTAGTGCTGAATTATCTGCCAACCTTTAATTTGGCAGGTAGGAGAATAAAATTAAAGATATATTGAAATATTTACACATTATTCTAGTGTACCAATTGAATGAAGCAACACACATGGGAACATGGGAACACAGTTAAGATACAAATTTTCCACCATAAAGCAAATCAACATTTGCTAATCTGCAATCAAGTCCTAATCTCAGTCATCATTGTTGCCTTATGGAACCAAAAAGGTCATGGTATGGGCGTTTAGGAGCATCAGGGCGAGACACTATTTCCACAACTTTATAAAATGCCTCAGGATAAGCCAATGCCTCCACAGCCACTTCAGCAACTAGATCTCTGGATATGGAACCTTCATAAAGGGTGTCCTGATACACAAATTTTTTATCAACAATTGATCCACAAAATATAAACTTAAGATTCTACCGTGGGAATGTAATAGAAAGTCAGAAACGTAGGCACTACCTCTGGCTCCATAACAACATTTCCAGTAGGAGGATCATTTCTCAACCCGCCTGGTCTTATTATTGTATAGTTTATACCAGATTTCCTGATATATTTCTCTGCCTGTAGTTTCGCTACCAAGGTGAGTCCAAAAACATTAAGAAAGATGTAAGCCGGATTCAGTAACTGTCCCATAGCAGCTCCATTAACTAAAATGGAACTGATAAGAATGAATCTGTTAACATTACGTTTCCTGCATGCTTCAACAAGGTTTACTGTGCCAAAATTATCAACCTGCATAATGTATCCCTTTATTATAAGAAAGCACTGCATGATACAAAGAGACTGAATAGTCTACCCACCCTGCAATGATCTTTTGCTCTATTGGCGTTTTTCTTTGTAATGCAATTAGTTTCTGATGAACTTATATCCTCTATTTAAAGGACAGATGATGTTTCAAATTTGTGATACAGACATTTTACCCCTTGACAAGTGAAAGTCTGGAAAATTCCGCAAATGAAAGCACACGGCAACACAAAAATTTGCAAATCTAAGTAGAAGAAAAGGATTCCAATGGTTCTCCATCAACATTAATGATGTCACTTACTAAACAAGAGATACAACATGAACCAAAGTGTGCATAATATAGACATGAAATAAACATGAAATAAACAAAGATCCTGCCATCCTGGTTATATTACTTCCACAGTTTCACACCAAAATATCAAGGAGAAACGGGGAATTAAAGTTTAAAGTTTAAACAATGGACTCACACAAGAAAAATATAGATAACTTATCCCACCATCAGAATAACTTCACCGATCGTGGATTCTGCATAAGTGAATATGTTGAGCACAACAATCAACCTGAATTCCCACAACCTATTTTTCTTCTAAACCAAACCAAACCAAGGACACTAGTCAATCCCCGCCGATATTAAAAGTGAGCCACACTAACATAACAAAATAGTAATACATTTAATCATTACAATTACACTATCAAGACATCACACAACTTTGACAAACCTTCCATGGAGCAAGCAAATCCCACCCTGGGCGAAAGCCTGTGGCACATACTACTGCTTCTGAATCGTCACCAATGGCCTCAGCTAGCTTATCAGAACCCTCTGTGACATCAGCTTTCACCTGCACCACATACACACCATATTGCATATCAAATCACTCATATACACCAAATTTCCAATGTTTAGGCTCAACAATTAAAAAAAATTACTTATTGTGCAAACAAGATTACAATTTGAAGAGATGGGTTGGTAGAGGAAAGGGTTGTCTTGGCCTTGTCGATGTCTCTAACCCCAGCCTTAACAGCAAAACCCTTTGCCAGTAACTGCTCAACGATTCTTTTGCCAGTGCTACCAGTGGCTCCAGCTACAAAAACTTTCTTCTTTGCTCCCAAATCCCCCCGTACTCCTTGCTCACTGATCTCACTTCCTTCCATCTAACATAAAATAAAATAAAAGGGTAAGTGTATGTTTTTACATGCGCATGATGCGGGAAAGGAAAAAAAAAAAGAGAAGATTGTGGCGTAATGTGTTGTTAGTTGTTACCTTTGCGAGATTGAGGAGGCGTAAGGAAGAGGAAGAGTGTGCCGTGAAGTGTTGTTTGAGATGGCGTTGGTGAAAATTGGGAATTCTTACAGCATTGAGAGTCGAAGCCATTGACATGACAGTAACACCGTAGAATCTAGATTATTCTTGTAATTTCCAGCCTCCCCAAACAAGACCTTATAACCGTGCCACGTGTACCAATCACACGATACGTTAGCGTCAAGCAATTTAAAAAAAAAAAAAAACGAAAGGGCGTCGTTTTTTATTTGGGCAATTTTTTTTCACTAAACAGAGAACAGAGAACCCTCAGTCACCACTTCAATTGAAAGGAAACCCTCACTCCCTCACCGGCGTTTGCGATTTCTGTAACCGGCTTCTGGAACTGGAAGCACCGTCGCAGTGGTTGAGAACGGTAATAGTATTTTTGCTTCAGCCGGATAAAGACTTTCAATTTTTCGATAATGTGAAAGGAGAATACATAATATTTGTTTGTTGGCTGGAATATTAGTGCCTTACATTCCTATTCTGTGTTGCATTTTGGTATTGTTACTTGTTACGATCTTTCAAGCAATGCCTTTGATTCTGACTATACACATTTACACACACTGCGAATTGTGTATGCTGAATTTACTGTGATTTTTGTCTCTAAAGTGTGTATGCTTAATTTCAGAGCACCTCTTTAAATCTTGTCATTTCTAAACGTGCAGCAAAGTTCAATGTGATTGCTTTATTTCTGAAATGTGTATGCTGAATTTTACTGTAATTTCAAGCTGCAAGCTTGTTGAGATGCAAGTCAACTAGTGACTCGTTAGGTTGACCCCTAATCCAATGACTTAGAGTTGTTAATGTTTACCAAAAGTGTTTATCTCAATTGGTTGTGAATAATGCATGAGTATTATAAACCCCTCGTTATCATCTTCCATTCCTACGGATAAAAAAAAGTTGTTAATGTGTGAGTTTGAATAACTGGAAAAGCATCGTTGTATTGGAAAAGCAAACCCTAATATCACTTCTTCCCTTTCAGCTCAGCTCTTGCTTCTTCCAAAGTTTTTGGTATTTCACTGAATCTCATTGAATTTTCTTGTTATTCTTTCTTCATCTCAGTGTTCTGTTTGAAAAACCAAGTGATTTTTATTTCCTTTTGGTTGCTGTTAATTCTGAGGTTTAGAATATCGGCATTATGGGAAGCGAAGATGCGAAAGATCCGTTCAAAGGGGTGGATTGGAAAGCCGTTGGTGGCGAGATGCAGCAAAATCCAAGTGCTAAACCTACATTGAAGAAACGATTACCGAAGAAAGTTAGGGAAATTCCTGAATTCTATTTCCTTCCACGATGGCCGCTGCCCAAGGCCATTTTATTCTGCAGCGCATGCATTGGTGGTGGTGTAGCTGCTGGAATGCTTATTGAGACTTGGATTGAAAAGAAAGTTAAAGGTATTTCTCTCCCCTTCTCTTTCCTTTGTCATTAAACTCTCAATTTAGGTTTGGACATCTAGATTTTGTTGAAAGTGGTGCACCAGATTAGTAAACATCAGTTTAATCGTTGAAATTACAAAAATTTCATTTCAGTCAGTCTTGTTAGCCATGATTTTTGTAATTTTAAAATGATGAAAGGCCTTACTTCTTGGAAGCGATTTCTGATTTTCTAATGCTCCTAAAGTACTGCCAAAGTTGAGTGAACAACTACTCTCATGGGAGCTAGTTACATCTTCAAATTTTCACCCCAATCATCAAGTTTTTTAAGTAACAAATTGCCCAACCGAATGGAATAACATTTAGCACCTAGAAACTTCACTACTATTGGACAGGGTTCTACATATCCTTTTTTGACTATTACCCGATTTAGTTAAACTTTTCCACAAACACTTATCAGAGAAGAACTTAAAAAAGTAAAATGATTTGGGATGATCCCATAAGTTAAAATCAAATTATGCATCTCAGTTTTTGGAGAAGTTAGATGAAAGAATTTCTATAAAAGTTGAAGTACATAAATTGATTTTAATTTGAGGAAAAAATTCAATTCGTTTTGCCTTTTTTTTCCTGTAAGTGTCGATGAAAAAGTTCATCCAAACAAGGTATGAAAAGTTTTTAGTTGCCAAGCTATCAATGTTCATAATATGTATTTTGTGCTGTTCAATGTATCTTCAGCTAGCTTGCTTTGCGTTTATGACTATCTCATATATATGTATATCAACTTTCAGAGGCCGATATTCTATGTTAAAAATTACAAGGTTTTAGTTATTTGAATTTGAAACTTAATGACTTAACTCTTATTTGTTCAAATTTTAAATTAGAGGTTGTCACCATGGTCTTTTGTTTTGGTATTGCAGAAGATGGAGGGGTTATATGGGAGTTTGACAAATAAACTCTTGGTGTTGACACAATTATGTCACATATATTGCTGCCTTCTTTCATTTCCTCCTTACCACAAATTGGTCTCTGGAGCAACCCTCTCTTCTCCAGAAGTTTCAGGGATTAGGGTGATTTAGAAGTTTCTTGTTCTTGGTTAGACACTTGATTGAGTAGTTATCGTGAGTTGACAAGGAGATAACTTATTTAAATTTTGGATTTTTTTTTTTTCCTGAAACATGAAAAGGCAACTAGATGAACGTAGTTTTGGTTACAGTTTATGCCTGGTCATATTCTATGACCCTAATTCTCTTTTTGGATTCTGATCATTAAGAGTAGTACTTCATTTCCACCTTTACTTCATTAATCGGATATACTTATGTTCCACCTTAAAAAAACAAGATATGTTTATCCTCGATGTCCTTTAATAGGATTGTGGTCCTGTGGAGCAACAAAATTGATATACTTTTCCTGTTACCTCCTCGTAACCTGCACGCTCTTCTGAAGAACCCACACGAATTGTATATTAATTATTGAACTTGTTTTTTTTAACAAGCTTAGTTATATTTTAAGAATACTATTTCAGAACTATTTAATATGTGGAATTATTTTGTTATATTAATGTCTCTTCCCTCGTTGTCTCAGGCGATACAGTAACTTCCAGAAAATAACTGGCAGCTAAATTAATTGTTTTAAAATATTAGCCTTTTGATGGTTATACGCACGCGGTCCAGAAATCAGAATGATTCAATCAGCCTATGAAGTGCCAACTCTGACAACAAAATTATTACAAATGTCGCATGAATTTGGCATTTTTTAAAAGGAACAAGGAGCCGTGTTAATAATCCTGTAAAGATAATTAACTATAGTGAGATCACTATCATTAAGGGCAAAATAAAAAATAATTAATGCAAGAAACAACTTAAAAATGCCTTGTAGAAATGAAGATTCAAATTTAAATGTCTACAAACGGAGGTAGATATCGTTTGAAAATCTATTGATTGGTGTGTTTAATTTTTATATACGGCTTAAATAGATAACTTGATACAATTCCTAGCAGTGTATGTTAGTATTACGTTATTCATTACGAGTTTATGAATTACATTACATGTGTTCATTTGGGCTGAATTCTACCGTTAAGTGTGCTAGAGCTCATATGAAAGGTAATATTGTAATTGTACTGAGGGCAAGATCCTATTTCCACTTACTGACTACATTCCAATCAATATCTCAGTTACAGAATAGATCATGTTCTTGGAATAGACACTACAACATCTTTAAGGGTGTTCTAAATTCTAGTATCAAAATATTCAGTATGTGATGTGATTAATGTTATCAGGTACGTTAAAATACGGTTACCATTGCCAAGAGTAAGGAAGGTAGTCGGGTAAGCAGATAGGAGTTGCAAGGTGGGGTAAGTATATGGTATGAGTAAACAAGTCGATAATTGAAATGAATTGAACTCAAGTCACAAGCTTCAATTTTTTTTTTCATTTCTCGGTTAATTTTACTGAATATTTAAGCCAACCATATCTTATTAGGTGCCAATCAAAAGTATCACAAGTGGCGAAACATAAATTATGGAGACCAAAAATAGTCATTTCTAAAACCTTGTTTACACGCATGCTTGGCAGTTAGCAGCACTGATACATAAAGATAAGGCCAGTATCAAAATATGGACAAAAAAAAAAAGAAAACTCTCTTAAGGGATGTTAAGGGATGACAAAGTGCATTATAACTTAAAGAATTCAATGAAGGGAATGCCAATGCAATCACATACACTATTTCCTTGTTGAAGTGTTAGCAAAGAATTCCCCGATAGCAAAGAATTCTGAAAATTGTAAATCCTTCTCATTTCTCCCTCCGGTGTAAGCTACATACTACCCTAGCAGCAAATTCTGCTCCCTGAAATTCATCCGTAGTTTGTTAAAATGCAAATTAAGTTTTATAATTGCAAATTTTGTAAACATGCACATCAGATTAAACTAATGCGCTCATCATTTAATATAATTTTGTTTTCAGATTTGATGTCCACAAAAATCAATTGTTAAGAGATGCAACTGAGTCTTGTTTAGAAGTGAATTATGAAGACAAAAGCATCTGAACCATTAATGATAATAAAATAATCCGTTTATAAAATTGGATACCTGTCTGAATCTTCGTAAAGAGATTGCGAAACAATCTTACATTTTATGATATCATATGCACCACTCCATCAGTTATCATGACTCTATTGTCATCTTGCAACCTCTAAATTTCAGAAAACACACCATTAACGGAGTTCATGTTGGGAAGGTGGCCCCAGAAATACATCAGCAGATCATACCTCTAATAGGAGTAGTACATCTGCAGCACTGTAAGGTGGTGGATCTTCCCCTCTGTTGATAACATTCACTAAGCTTGCAATAGTTATTTGGTCCAGGCGGTTGGCATGCATATGCTGATTAAATAGAGAATTAAATTCTTCAATTCTGCAAGTCAATAGAAAGATATTTTATGTCAGAAACAGGTAGAGCAGAGACAGGAATATAAGAAAACAAAACTGCAATATAGGAATTGGCAGTTGACTAACCTTTCAGGGGTGAGTCCAACAGCAGCTTGAGCTGCTGAGTTATCATCTACATCCATGGCATCTGTTGATGTTGACCTAGCCAAAATAGAAAAGACAAGATGTGTTGATAGTTCATTGATGGCCAAATATCTTTTAAGAAATCTAGACATCAACCCCTTAATATTTCCATGGCAACATAGAAGTCTTATGTAAGCATGCTAATTTAGTTTCTGGTATAGAATATGGTAATAAATGAATTTTCTTGTAAGCCAATTATGGTAATTAGAATGAAAAGATGTCTGCAATCTATTTATCTTTTCCAATGAGTATCGATTATTGCTCACCCTCTTTTATCTTTAGGACCTCTTCTATCTTTAGGACCACGATCAGGACCATCATTTTCATTATGATCAGCCTTGCGCTTCCTGTCCAGCTCTCTCTCCCTCTCTTGCTCACGCTCCTCCATTTCTGTTAGTTCTTTGTGATATATTGCAAAATTTAGAACCTTCAAAGCAGCTTCAACATCAGACTTAGAAACCTGACAAGACAAGTGCTGGCTCAATAAGAAAGTCTACTGAACACAACAGTGAAAACACACAGGCTGTTGAAGTACCACCAGTTAAAACTTATAAACAGAATAGCAATTGTAACAAATAAAAAGTGTAGTCGAGAGATTTTTTTTCCTTTAAAAAAAAGTTATGTTTTTTCAAATGTTTACTTAGTGTAGATACCAACTTTATTTTTGGCTTAAAAGTAAACAGCATGCTACTCCTAACATCCACCAGCCAAAATACTAATTTTGAGAACCATAATTTAGCTTGGAAAGAGTTATCCAAGCAAAACTTAAAAGAAAGACCAAAAGGTTAATTGACATTGCCCCTGGACTTGTTATCAAAATGGACACGTATCTCACTATATTATAAATAGCGGAGAAGAGACCACTACAGAGTACAGGCCAAGTCAAGTACCTCTCTGCTCAACTTCAATTTGGCATGAGCTGTAGATAGACGTATTATGGTTTCTAAAGTTCTGGCAGTTATGGGAAGTGTTCCTCCAGTCTGCATAAAGCCAGCCAGCATGATATCAATAAAAAAACTACTTTTTACAATGGCTCGTATGTTTACAGTCAATTTCAATTCTCAATGCTAACCTTTGCATTTGAACTTGCATTCCTGAGCTCAGCATAGGCTGTGGCAATGTTCTCAGATGCCTGTGGACAAAGTCAATTGATGTTAAATTAAAGCTAGTCACATGTCTATATAATAATGGATTGGATCAGAAGCATAACAACCATTGAAAATAATCAGACTTCAGAAGAAGCATTTAGCTATGGCAATTGTAACATAAATATAGCAACCAAAATTCCCATTAACATGGATAAACTGCAAAATATTAAAGGGAATTCATTATAAATTAAGAAAAATGGAATTGCTAATAGTAACAAGAAAGGCACATCCACCTCATCAGTAAGTTCAGGTTGAATCCTATGCTTAGCATAGTGGATAAATTTTTTAAGAAACTTAATTGTAAGCGTATCACGTTTTTGACCCCTTCCAGTTTTCTTCCCATGTAACATTCTGTTATATTTGACAAAAACAGATGAGTCCGTATCAGCTTCATCTTCTCTTCCATATCTTGAGCTCCCATGAAGCGCAGCCTCACCTACATTGTTAAGTTAATTTAAATTAAAAAATTCTCTAGTATAAGCAAATCCCTAGCATTTGAAAACTGCTTATCTACCTCCATCAACAGCAGAACGAAATCGATGCATACGAAGGACGTGCTCTGATATTCGACGATCAATATCAGGATCCATTTGATCTAACACAATAAACAGTAGATCAAATCGAGAAAGTAAGGAGTCTGGGAGTCCAATATTTTTGGTTGGAGTCAATGAACGATCATACTGTAGAATTGCACAATAAAAGCCACTAGTTAGAAAAAAAATTAAATATTCCGTACAGTATCAGGAACTTTGTTAGTTTAAACTTCACAGCAAATTTCTCGCATAATGCCTCTTACAGTTCCATATATGGGATTTGCAGCTGCAACCACACTGCATCGGGCATTAAGCGATGCATGGATACCGGCTTTGGCAATAGTCACGGTCTGCTGCTCCATAACTTCATGTATAGCAACACGATCTTGATCATTCATCTTGTCAAATTCATCAATGCAGACAACTCCTCTGTCAGCAAGAACCATTGCCCCAGCTTCAAGCCTTCTTTCTCCTAGAGGAAAGAAATTACAATTTTTCCTTAGATGACAGATGTAATAATAGAATTATGCATATATATAGCCCATGATGAATGATTTACCTGTTTCTTGATCTGAAGTAACCGCAGCTGTCAAACCAACCCCAGAAGAACCTCGGCCTGTAGTTGATATAGCCAAGGGAGCAATGTTCATAATTGCTCTCAAGAGTTGAGACTTGGCAACAGAGGGATCACCAACCATCATCATGTTAATGTCACTAAAGAAGCAAGGCAGACTAACATTACAATCTTATATTAAGAGAAAAGGAGCCGACCATCTTGGATTTCAATAATACCAACTTCAACTAACAGAAAAGGAACTGACAAAAAAAAAACTAACAGAAAGGAGATCAAGAGGAAACACTAACCCTCGCAAGTGAGTGCCATTCTTTAAGTTCTTCTCCACCCCACTAAGCATCAACAAAATCACTGCTTTCTTTATCCAAGAATGCCCATATATAGATGGTGCAAGTGAATTACTTAGCAGGTCAAATGCATCATCTCTTGCAGCTATCTCTTTAATGTTTTTGACATCTTCAGCACTGTATATTGGTGCATTAGCCTCTTTGTTGAGAAGAGAAACATTGTTGGCTATGAGAACAGTCCTGCATGAACATCAGTCAATCAAGTTTCTGTTCAAGAAAGCAAAGGAGTGAAAAGGAGTTATGTCAGTATATTTTCTGGAGCTACCTGAATACTCCATTTACACTGCCTTTGCTTTTCCCTGCAAGAGCCTTATATATCCCCACAATTGCCACTCGATCTCCAGGCTTGCAAGAATCAACAAGGTCATCTTCTGCAATGACATCCACTGTTCTTGGGAGTTGACCAGGAGCAGAATTCTCAGGAACTTCTTGAATGGACAAAGTTTGATGATCTTTGTATTTGCACAGCCCAAACTCAGTCACGAGTAAGTTGCCATTTTCATCCTACAACAAAGCTTTAATCAGTAAATTTCATTGTCAGGTGATTATAAATATATTAGAGATCAAGGAGCTTGAGATTACCCTTGTAGGGTAAACAGATCCTGTGGGCAAACCCAAATTAGATGTAATATCACGATATTCACGAGAAGTGAAGCTTCCCGTGGTGGGGCAAAAATGAACACTTTTAACAACCTTTGGCCTTACAAGAGAACCTGTAAATGAAAATAAAAGGTAAGATCCCTTAAACCAGAGTATTTGTTCTCAAATATAGAGCTGTGTTTGTACATATATGCCAAATGAAAACAGAAAGAAAGGAATCAATGGCGAAAAAGAACAACCTAAAGATAAAACTAAACCGATGCTCGTAAAAGAAGTAGATGACAAACTTTAACCAGTAAAAGATCTTCATATTGCCATCATCATCACATAGCATAATGCATAACATGCTACTCAAGACACACGAAGAGCAACTTATGCAAAAACGATATTAACTTGTCATTTAAATAAAAGCTTTGCATGTCAAACAAATTTATGAAGTAGTACACTGTAAACTTGTATCCTAAAAAAACAAATAGAACCAAAGAGAGAGAGAAAGGTTATACTAACCAATGCCTATGACAAAAGTTAAAATCCTTGAACAAAAAACATACATTGCCTCAAAATAACCAAAAGTAAAATAGCATTCTCAAAGTCAAATTAAACCCTTTTAAACTTATCAGGAAGCAATTGAATAAACAATTCAGAGAGAGAAAAAAGATAGTGAACTTAATTCACAGACACTTTATCACCTAATTTCATGAGAAATTGGGTGCAGTCAATCATTTAAACCATAGACAACAACTAAAAAAAAGGACAAAAAAAGAAGGCAGAGTAGTTTTACATTTGGTGACAATGCCCTCAACACAGACCATGGAACCTATGAATTGAGAGAGAAGATCCCTGGGCGTGACACGGCGAGAAACAAAAGGGCCTTCAAATCCCACAAGCACTTGTTCCCCTTCCTTCAAATACTTGGGATCAATAGCACGAGTAGCCTCCGTGACCGCGTCACAGAACGGTTGCATGTACTCACTTGGACTCCTCAGAATCCTGCATAACACCAAAAAAATATATACATATATACATACGTACATACATATATATAAGGAATAATACCAATCGCATAAACTTACTGGGCAAACAGAATCAAAGTCTGCAGTAACAAAAATTGAAACTTGAAAGTCTAAAACAAAAGCACATGTGCTAACCTGTTACCCAAGTCGCGGAAGTTGTGGAGATCGGAGATGTTGACGATGAGGCGGTGGCGCTTGAGGTTGATTAGGGTTTTGATTTCGTCCATGTATATGCCCTTCCCGATCTAATGATTCAACACAAACTCGTTAGAAATGAAGAAGGAGAAAGTAACAAAAACGAAAATACGGCATGTTTGGGACATACGTCTTGATCCAAGAAATCGGAGAATTCTCGCTTGTGAGCTGCCCTAACTTCTTCGTTCAAATCCATTGTCGAAGCCTCTGAAACGACAGAGAGAGAGAGAGAGAGAGTGGTGGTGATTTAGAAGAATAGAAGAATGAACAAAACGAAGATGGTGGTATGTTTTTTTTGGCGCTAACTAGGGCTTTGTAATTGGCGGGAAGATGGAGCCTCTTACTCGCGTTGTGGCGGGAAAATGGTTGGTCCACTGTGGGTTGGGCCGATTTATGGTTAATAAGTTCACGCTATTCTTGGGCTTTTTGACTTCATGGTCCAAACTATACCTTTTAACACTTCATATTTTTGCACTTTTTTTCCCTATTTCCAATCCTCAATATTTTCTCTTATTTATGATAATGGTTTAAATATAATTTTTACCTCTTATTTATATTTTATATTTCAATTTATTCCCTTAAGTTAATTTTTTTAATTTGATTCCTTATAGTGTCGTCGTTCTTAGACCAAATTTGTTATTTCATTAGTTTTTACTATTAATAATGTATCGACTAACTTGATATCTTTATAATAACTTGTTAATTGTTATCAAGTTTATCAAATTAGTGTAAAAATTTGACAAAAATATCAATTTAGTATAATGGATAAGCTTTAAGGGGTTAAAATAAAACTTTAAAGACATAAGAAACCAAATTAAAACCTAAAATGTAAATAAGAAACCAAAAATTTACTTTAGCCTATAATAATGCTCTAATAGGTGAGCGTGGTTTCATTGTTTCACAATTGGATTCAATCTCAGTGCAAATCTAATGCAAATTATCGGATTCGATCAAGTTTCATGATTAATTTTTAAACAAAACAAAATATTTTCAAGGTGTGAATATTCACAAGATTGACATTGGATGGCTGTCCAAGAACACATTTGATGAAATCTTACATTCTTACTGAAATTATTTGATGTATTAACACATCCAATCATGACTGAAATTGATAGAGATAAAATCTTTACTGAAATTACTTCTTAGTGTTTATTGTAACTTCTAGATAAAGTGTCAAAAATTGATCGAGTTTATTATGTTCATTAACCTATGTTCACTAATTGAATTGGATCAATTTTAAATAAATAAAAAAATTATTCAATTTAATTATTTCAAAATTTTAATTAGTCATCCATTCAATTTAAAATTTAAATTTAATACAATCTAAGGCGATTTTTCATTGGATGGGTGTTACTTTTATTTTTCTTTGAAGAAAGTATTAAGTAATGGTAAAATATATAATAGAAGTAATTTAAAATTTAAAATACCTCATTTATAAGTTATTTTTACGGAGGTTAGTGATCCCTTTAAAGGCAGAAAATTGTACATCTAGCAGCTGAAAAAATGGCGTATACAAAAAATGTGCAAGCATGTTTTTTTCTTTATATAATTGTCGTGCATTAGTATAAAGATGTGATTTATATATATTACTGCTTTTCATAGATTACAAATTTATCTTGAAACTCATGAAACCCCTCTGAAATAATGTTGTATAAGCATGTATTCAAGGAGCCGATCAAGTGAGATTCAAATAAACACCTGATGCTACAAATATTCATAGCAATCAGCAAGTATCTCTCAGATACATGCCTGGCAATAAATATCTTAACAATAAGGAAGAATGCTTAAGAATTTGAGTTTTGACATTCTATCCGCTCCAAACTAATGAAATCCTCGAACTATATTCAAAATGTTCTACAATTAGGCACCAAATGAACAACTACAGGCCTACAGCTTTTATATATGATGGACTCAGATAGAATAAATAGCCTCAATGATGTAGAGAGAACAAAAATTCAATTAACTTAAACCCGTGTTCTACATAAAGAGCAGACAAGCTAAGCTGGGCAATCAAGGCCTGAAAGCAGAAAATGCCACCACAGAGTTGTGTCCACCGAATCCAAATGAATTTGAAATGGCTGAAATAAAAAATAAATAAAAAATCATCAATTAGCTGTCCAAATCATGGCCTGTATCATGTGGGGGAGGAACACTTTGGCTATTGAATTATTTAGAATCTTACCAACGTTGATTTCATGCTGCTGCTTGACATTTGCCACTGTATCAAAATCAACTGCAGGTTCTGGGTTCTGCATTCAAGACCAAGTACATATTTTAACTTTAAAATTAAAAAACATTGCTGCGAGAAAATCAAACTGAATGATTCTGTATGGTTCTCAAAGGCAAAATGGGACAATTAAAGGACATAATATTTTCCTAACTGCTTGTGCGGGTAATCATTAGGATCAAAACAAAACTATTTCTGTCCTCTCCAGTCACTCAGCAACAAAAACAATACTACTTGGCTTTTTAATAGTATGGCGAAAATTAGTACTAGCTTGATCTTCACTATGGTCTGTGGCTCAAACACCGTAAACTAACCATCCCGAACAAATCTAACATGTGAAATAATTTCTAACATCGTTACAATGAGCTCTCGTATACATTGAAGGCATGCAAATTCCTAGGTATGATCTCCAATAATTCCAGAAACAATTTTTCCATTCCAAGAAATAGAGCCCACATGGCTAAAGATAGGTGAAAAACACCGACAATGATAAATAACAATTTACAATATAAAAGTTCATGCAATCAGTCATAATAATCATAACCCTAAAATATTACGTATACATACAAATTGATTGATTGTTGGATGCAGCCATCCTGTTGTTATGGCTTTCACTGTGGCAATGGCTTCCAAACCCCCAGCTGCACCAAGACAGTGCCCTATCATAGACTGATACAAAACGAAGAACATGTACATCAGTTCATGGCCAAGGAATTAATCAAATATAATGTTTTATAATCTAGAAGAAAACAGAGCTTTCACCAGCATATAAGAGTCAAATAGTGGGATAATACCTTGGTGGCATTAATTTTGATTCCAGAAGTGTCCTTGAAAACCTTTTTAATAGCATTGATCTCTGCCAAGTCTCCAGCAAGAGTGGAAGTTGCATGTGCATTTATGTAGTTGACCTGAAAAGAAGCAATTGTTATGCTTTCACTTTGCTAATTTATGGTAAGGATGAATCGGAAGTAAAATATATAAAAATAAATTAACCAAACATTATGACTAACTTCCAGAAAAAAAATCATACAGCAATGGCATTACAAATATCCTTTTAGTTCCATCAGTGACTTAAGCCCCTCTCTTGGAATGATGAGAGTAACTGGGTATTAAAGCATTATTTGCATAAGTGACAACAGCCTGGGCCTTACTTTCAGATAGATATTTTAATTTATGTTTTAATAGTACTGTGTTTCTTACACATTCTGATTACTTGGCATCACTCTAAGAGAAACTGAACCAAATCTCAGAAAAAAATAAGTGGTACACAATTACACATGCTGATATTATCGGTTTGCTACTGGTATCAGTGAAATTGTGTAATATTAGTATCTCACTTAATTACAAGACAAAAAAGATTAACGTAACTCACAAAATGGAAGACAAATAGCACAATACATAAAACTATAAAAGAGTCCTTGCTCTGTCCCTCTAATTCTCTCACTATGCCGATCATTATTGCCTATTTTTTTTTCCTCTGACAACCTAAAAGTTCCTTCTGCATCTGTGTTCTTGGTGCAAGTGCAATGTCAAACAACCTAACAGGGACCTCTGACAACCATGACCAACCACAATCTGCAACAACAGACCTATGACGATTACAACCTGCCAGCTAAGACTGTCCCCCAACAATTTGCAACAAGGAACCCTTTGTTCCCTATTGTGCCGTGTTGCCCCCTTATTGTGGTTGAAATAAACCTACCACATTCGAAAGCTTAAAATTGATGTCAAATGGCATTTGTGTTGTGGTGCCTACCCTTCTCCCCTATTGTGATGTGCTGTGCCTCCCCTCACTAGCTTGGAGAAATTGGGTAAAGTTTGATTAACACTGAACATTTGATTACCCATTTGATTATCCCTTGTGGTGTCTAAGCTAAAATTGTTTACAACTGGGTTCTGTCTGAATTCCAAATTGTTTTTACCTTACAAACTTTTGATTTGGTCATTTTATGTATAACTTTAACTTGTATCACCATGCTTTGTTATTATGGTTTGCTATATTTTGAAGTTAGAATGTTGCATATTTATTATTTTATAGTATAATATTTTGTTTGGATAATTTAGTTGAGTTTTTTATTATTTTTGTAATTGCTAAAACCCTTTAGAATTTATAAATTGAGTCTAAAAGTCATGTTTATGGAGCCTCCACAAGCTTGTGTAGACTCTTGAGAACTTCGCTCACATGAGGTACAAATTCTCTGCCTCCTCTCGCTTTGGTAATTGGTACAGTTGTGTTATGGGTACCCATGCACTTTCACCTTGTCCTCTAGGAGAAAGTCACGAAGTTTCTGCCACATCACCAGAACATCAATAATGTCATCTATGTTAATCCTGATATTTAAGGCTTTATTTGGTTGAACTTTGAGTTCCCATTCATCCTACTATATGAAATACAGGTTGAATGTGATTGTCCTCTAGAATTTTCAGCTTATAAGCTAAAAATCCCACCCAGTCCAGCACCTTATAGGACCACAGTACCGAGGAATGAGTTTCTTTATAACCCTTTTAGTTTGAGCCTAAGGATTGTACTCTATAGGGATGAATCTTCAGGTACACAACTTTGCCAATTTCATTACCAATTTCCCTGATTTCCATATCTGCACATGGCTACATTATGCTCAGAGCCTCATACCAGATGCATTTCAATTTATCCAGAATATGGTTTCCCTTCATAGTTTAACCCCTATGGAAGTATCTCCAGCTCCTCTCAGTAAAAAGGGTACACAACACCATAAAAAGATTTGAAAGGAGAGAATTTAGTAGAGTTAAATGGTTGGCATTATACCAAAACTCAGCCCAGCTGAGACATTAGACAATTGATGGATGTGCTTGGTTCCCTATGATCCCCTGTTGCTCCCTTCATCTTCCAACCCTTATCCCGAGATTTCAATCCTAAATCATGAGATCCTTCTTGTGGTCAAAACATTTCATTTTGGACTCCATCATTCCTCATTCAAGCTTCTTGAAGCTCTTTCTAAGCTTTTGTTGGAGCCTTTCTCCAGAGCTTCTATCAAACCCTCCATTTGCACATTCACCATTCACAGCTCCCAAAATAGGGATCTCAAATAGTAGTTGATAGAAAGTTAGAAACCGGGCCAGACCACCCAGAAAATGTACACTGTATATGTTACTCTGCTATTGATCTCGGTGCAATATCAGTACTAGTACCCTGAATTTCGAGAGAAACTGAAACTATATAATGGAAAACAGTTAGACCCCAAGACTTGCCTTGGTCTCTCACTACACAGATCTATGATCTATCTTACCTTTTTCTCTCTTCTCCCCTCCTGTACAGAGTTCTCCCAGCTTCCCATATCCATTGCCACATGTGTAGGCAGTTATGCCACTCTCTGACTGCTGGTATTACTCACTCAAGGTGCTAATTCTCTTCCCTCTTTCCCTTTCTTCCTATGGTAAACCTGCATTACAGGCGGTTTTCTAACACACTTGTTAACCATGCAGCACCCATTAATGGTTGACAAGGAAGATACATATTTAATAAGCATAATGAGCATCCTGTCCTATGTAATTGGATCTAAATAATTATCTAACTTCTCTGCTGTCATTTATCCAAACTTCAATGCTAGAAAAGAAAATCTGGGAGACCTACTCAAATTATAATACATAGCAGCAACTTTATAAAATATGTTTACCATCTCTATGCATGCCATGCCATGCCATCCACCATAGTATCACAAAACAGATACTGATAACACATGGAATATGCAAGCAAGGTAAGTAGGTATCAGAGAAGTAGAGTCAACTAGAGAGACATCTTGAGGAGAAACGCAATAAAGCATGAGAAGAGAAACCAACAATCCTTTTAACAGATAAAATTACCAACAAAAGTAGAAGAGTGGTACAAGGAGTAAAATAGTACCTCCTCTGGTGACACACCGGCATCTTCAAGGCTGCTCTGAATGCATGTAGACACACCAAGTCCATCAGACCTTGGATCAGTCATGTGATAAGCATCACAGTTAACAGCACCTCCCAAGTACTCAGCAATAATAGGTGCACCTCGCTTCATGGCGTGTTCCAAGCTCTCCATTACCTGTCAAGTTATTATAACACTTTAAGATTTAGAATTTAACTTGCACAGAACAAAAAAATACATGCAACATAGCAATCTCGTCATAAAATATCTTGAATAAAACATACAATTATGCTGCTTGAGACCATATTTGGATAAATTTTTCCATAAGTACAGTAAAACGAATTGAGTTTCTTCAATAAGTTAAAATCAACTTATGCACCACAGCTTTTGGAGAAGTTAGACATGAGAGCTTCTATAAAAGTTAAATAGATAAGTTGATTTTAAGTCAAGAGTTGAAACTGTATTCATTTCACCTTCCTATTTTCTTCAATTATAAGCCCTTGCGGACAAGTTTATCCAAACAAGCTCTACACTGATTAAGATGCACACAAGGTGAATGCAGCCTTACCAAAACTCCAGCACCTTCTCCCATAACAAAGCCATCACGGTCCTTATCCCACGGCCTGGAAGCAGTTTTGGGGTCATCATTCCTCTGGGAAAGTGCCCTGCAAGCAACGAAACCCCCTAACCCAATTGGAATAATGGCAGCCTCAGTCCCACCCGCTATCATCAAATCAGCCTCCCCTCTCCGAATGTGGTTCGCCGCAGCATAAAAGCAATAGTTGGAGGTAGCACAAGCCGTGGATATAGAATAGTTGGGACCCATGAACCCAAGGTCTATCCCAAGCAAAGCCGAACCCATGTTAGTAATGGCATACGGAATAAAAAACGGCGTTATCTTCCTGTGCCCCTTCTCAATCAGAGCCTGAACACCGTCAGAAAACACCGTTAAACCTCCCATTCCGGAGCCTACAAGAACACCAGCACGCTCCTTATCAATCTGCACCGAGTCACAAATTCAAGTTAAATAAGGTTTTCCATAAGAAAAAAAATGAATAAGCAATAGCGAATCAAGGTTCAAAGTCCATTCAAATAAGTGTCTATATTTAGTGTCCGACTCTAACAGAATTGTCTCTGAAAGAGACTATTTAACATTTAGTGTCTCACGGTGCCTCAAAAGAATTGTCTCTAAAAGTGTGTCTAACATTTAGTGTCTGACAGTGTTTCAAAAAGCATTGTCTCTCGGAAATGTAAACTAACAAAATAAGAAGGAAATGTGGGAAGAGAAAATAGATCTGAGACCTTGGAGTGGTTGTCTGGGGCGAGGTCGGCGTTTTCGAGGGCCTTTTTGCCGGCGACAATGCAGTAGCGGAGGCAGTCGTCGAGGCGGCGGTCGTTCTTGCCGTCGATGTAGCCCTCGGCGGAGAAGCCGCGGATCTGGCCGCCGAAGCGCGTGGGGAACTTGGAGGCGTCGAAGCGGTCGATGGGGGTGATGCCGCTCTCGCCGGCGAGAAGCTTCTCGTAGTACCCCTCCACGTCGTTCCCAAACACCGACGCGAGCCCCATTCCCGTGATCACCACGCGCTTCTTCGGGTCCTTCTGCCGCTGCGGGGCGGACACCTTCGGCGCCACCGTGGCGGACACGAAGAACACGCGCTTGGCGGAGGAGGCGCGTGGCTTGGCGGCGGCATTGTTGGGGCCCCGAAGAGGGTCCAAGGGAGAAGCGCGGAGGGTGGGGGAATGAAGCGCTTGCATAATGAATTAATGACGATGATGATGGCGGAGAATGCAAAGCAGAACAGAACACAAGCCTGCGAGCTAGTAATGTCAGTACAACCAATCTAGCAGTGCTCTTATTTATTTTCAGCTACTGTCGTGTGTTGTTGTGCCGTGCTATTTATTTAAGGATAAAAGGACGACTTTATTTAAACTTAATTTTTAAAATAAGTATTTTATTTTATTTTTATGTTTGTATAAATTATTTTTATTTAAAATTTGTAAGTTTTTATTTTTCTTAAAATAAATTTATCTACTTCTTAAAAAAATGCTTATATAAAAAATATTTATTTTAAAATTATTTTTTAAATTTTAAAGAAACTCACTCAAAATATGTTTTTTTCTTCAAACTGACTGATGGTTTATCATAAGAGACAATAAACAAAACATTTTAAAAATTAAGAAGAATATATATATATATATATATATATATATATTTAAGCTTTTTTATCTTTGTAAGTCGCAACCAAGTGAGATTTTTTTAATCTTTATCTCAAATACATATTTTATTATTAGTTAAAATTTATTGATAATTAAAATATTTAACAAGTTTTTTTAAAATATTTAGAATTAAAAAAAATAATGAATAATAAAATGCATATTATTTAAAATGTTTTACTAATATACTTACTTCTTAATAATGGAATAATGGAATGAGAATTCGTTTCCCCGCATCTCACGTGGCTTACAGCGAGCAGGCGATAACAACAATGTTGCTGCCTTCGAAATGCCAGAAAAGGAAAGTGAAGACATGACCACCGTCCTACCCTTGTTATCCCCAAATGTTCATTAGTTAGTTATTAATTTATGATAACTACTGGTATATTAAAGCGTTGTTTATTCATATAAACAAATAGTTTAATTTCTGTTGAGTGTAAAAAAATACTATTAGTTAACTAATAAAAAAACGTATAAGACTATTAACTAATAAACAATGGGTATAGTATGAATTTTAAGTTAATTATTAATATGGAATGGTGAATAAATAATCTTATTTTTTTAAGTATATGATTAGGTATTTGATCTCTTGTCCATATATTAACTGATTAGCCCGCAGAGGATCTTCTTCTTCGGATGGTTTTATTGTTTTAAATTGGTGTCCTCTTCAGCTCGACTCTTTGCTGCTAGATGATGCTTTGGGGTTTCTTTTCCCAAATTGTAGTCTTTTTTATGTTTTTTACTCATAAAAAAAGTACTATTCGCATGTATTTGAACAAATTTATTTGTACTAGTTAATAAATAGAGGCAGACAAAAATATAAAATATTTAAATAAAAAAGTAGAAAATATTGAAAAGTCAAAATTTATTTAAATGTTTATATTTTTCTTCGTAAATCTATACAGACCAATTATTTATCACACATATGTGTTATATGTATGTTAACTATTGAACAAAATTTCGAGTAAAAGAATTAATCTAAATAAATAAAAATTATGATGACTAAATACTATTTTGGACCGGTCTTCGATTTATTGTCACACCAACCAACCTTGTGATGGCAAAATAATGACTTTACATGGCACTTTAAGGTCACCTGACCAGCTCATATAATCAAGGTTCGAAACCATTATGACAATAAACTTGCATTAAGCTTATGCGTGTCACTTACTACGCATGATTCTAACGATTTGTCACATAAGTCATGTTCATCGTAATCACCTAACAACTTTTCCTAACAAAACTACATTAAAGGTGTCTTGTCCCTTAGGTATGAATACAAATTGCAATTATAATTAAAAGTTAATACCTTGTTGCAGATGATAAAAGCCCAAGAAATGAAAAAATTGCCTCCTGTTCACTTTGTTTTTTGCAAGCTATATATGTATCACTAATACGTCCATCTCTCTTCCACACCTTTTGCAAAAGACTTGCATCATCTATTGATATTTTCTTTTTTAGTGTCGAACCATCAATTGGAAATAACAATTGATTCCAAAATTCCCAGGGCATATCTTCCACCGTTCTTCCAAATTCCTTCTCTTTCTCTCTTCTTTCATAGTATCAAGTGTATCTTAAAATTCCTAGGAGGAAGCTTTGTTTGGAAGCATGTTTTTTGGAGGGGAATCAAGTTGTAGATAGTATATCTAAATTTGGTTACTTTCTAAGAGTATATTTGGTTTGGCGATGTAACTATGGTGAATCATGGTGATTTTGATCTAACGTAATTTGACTATATAAAAATATGTTTGGACATTATTTTTAGTTTCACGTTCAACGCTCTAACTCATGGTGACTTTAAAGTGACTAGGAAGAGCTTTCAATTCAATTTGAATTAATTCAATAAAATATAAAATATTATTATGTATATATTTTCTCACAATATCCTTGTAGTTTTTACGTTTTTTTTTGAGAGGCTATAATTGAGTAATTGAAAACCTACGTTCTTTCTTTTTTCTTGTTTGCATTTATTATATTTTCTTAGGACTTCATTTATTTTGTTAGTTGAAAAGTTATTATTACATTTACTTGTTCTCTATATTAAAGAAAGATTATTACCATATGCACTTTATATATGTTCCTTATTTATACTTTTTAATTTTGATACATTTGCATATGAGATTTATGTTAATTTTATTTTTTTATAATGGGTGTGGGTTTATATATTTATTTAATTTTAATTTATATATATACAAACAAAAAATTATAATAACAAATAAGTATTCAAAGACATTAAAGCCAATTTTAGTAATTTTATACTCAAAATTAATTATGACTCAAAGTATCAAAACATTATTTTCTTAAAAATTCAATTTTCTAATATATGTTATTAAAAAAATATGTTATTTTAAAATCAATTATATAAAATCATGTTGATGTAAAATAAATTCTATCGACACTCATCCAAACACACACTAAATAGAATTACTAAGATATTTGATTTTTTTTGCCTTTTTTCCTTGTATGACACCTTTTTGCCAAAATGTTTCTTCTATCATGTTTCTGTGCGATTTTTAGTAATTGTTTGGGGTTTTTCCCCTGTAATAAAACAAAGGTAGGAAGTCACTCCAAAACAAATATGAACAACAAAAATAAGAAAATCAAAATTATACATAAATTAGAATATAAAGATTAAAAATATAAGTATAAAATAAAATACTTCTTTATTATTTAGTCGACAATGATAATATTTCATATATATGTTTCGTTTAGTTTATGTAACTAATGTTTATTAAAATTAAAAATACCTGTATAATACACACACAAAAAAATTTATATAAAAAGTTATTTAGTTTTCTGTACATCTTCTTTTTGTTTCTCGATCCGCCTTTGATTCATCTTGTTACTGGTGTCATTTATCAACTGTGAATCTGTGATATTTATTCATTTGTAATTCACGATGTTAAATTGTGAAAAGCTTTTAACATTAGTTAACAATATCTCTCAGCAAACTTTTCAATGGTTAAGGTCACGTTTCACTTTCACCTAGTGTTTGTAAAGTGTAAACATTATTTTGAAGTTAATATTAAAACTAGACGTTTAAAATCAAGAAGTTACAATTATTTAATAATTTTTCAAATTTATTTATTTTTTAAACTTAAAATTTTCAAGTAATGTATTATTAAATCTCAAATTCCAAAAAATCATACAAAACAAATTTAAAAAGGAAGAGAAAAAAATAAGTCAAAGTCTAAGTTTCATACAAGTATAATTTCAAAAGTTTTTCTGAAGTTTTTATTATTATTAAATGTGATACTTTCTTAAAAAAAATTCTTGAAATTTTATTTGATCTAACTTTTTTTTGAAATAATTAAAAATAAATTGATCCAAATCCTACAAAGTGTTCTACATTTGTCTTTAAATGCCTCAACTTTATCTTTTATAAAGTCTTCTTTTCCCCTTTCATATGTCGTCTTCAATTTTAGACGTCATTTCAAAAAAAGGCTTTTATATTTTCATAAAAAAATAGTATTGAAAAACACATTTCGAATTCCTCAATGTGTTTTTTCTTCTTACTTTCACATAGAACCCACTTAAATTAAATACATAAACTAATAGAAAAATTGTCCAACACACTACTATTATCAATTAACCATAATATTCAATTAAGTAATCTAGAACGTGTAAAACTTGATTAATTCAGCAATGCCAAGTAAGTATAAAATGTTGTATAGTTAATTAATAATTAATCGCACACAGTTACTGCACATGGAAACTAGTGACTGGGACTCTGGGAGTGAGTCCATTATGTAATGCATTGTCAAACCTCAAGGGCCCCACTTTCTCTTCACGCGCGCTCTGATCCAACGGTCGCAATCACACCCGCAACAAACGGAAGTGCATTTCCAAGAACCATGCTCGTTCAATCCAACGGCTCACGTTTCTCTCTCTCTCCTCCAAATCCTGAAACAAAAGAAAATTGTTCCCAAAAGTACTAAACGCATTCTGGCTAAAATTCTCTGCGTTTTCTTCGTCACAACAACCCTTCTCTGATTCGTCTTCAAATTTTGTTTCTCTTCTTACAAAACCTTAGGTTTTGCTCTGTCACTCACTGTGATCCTGTTCCTCAATTTGTTCCATTTAACGTTGTTGTCAATTTTGCATAATCAGGTTGTTTTTTGTGCTCATGAGGTTCCAGTTTTAAGATCTATATCTTAAAGTGTCTCTCTTTTAAAAAAAATAAGAACATATAATATACATATGCCGAGTTTTGCTTTACTGTTAGCTAGGGTTTTCTTTTTGTGAATTGATTTGCTGGTTTGGTGGGGGGTTATGTTTTGATGGAAAGTTTGGAACTTTACTGTGTAGTTGGCTGCAAAAGCTCATTTAAGTTAATGGGTATGAAAGTTGAGTGATGGATTATGTGCTTGAGATTAGATTTAGGATTTTTATGAGGATAATCTGAATTGTGATGATAATTAACTTTCCTTTTTTTAAGGGGAGAAAAACTTGTTTTTATTTTAGTATTTTGGAGCTAGATTGGAGTGAGTTATTCCTCGCTCCTCTTGTGTCTCTATTATGAACAATTGCCTTTTGATTTTCAGCCGAAGCCTTACTTTGACACTTTTTTCAGGTCAGATTTCTGGGTTTGTCTTTTCTGATAATCTGGAGTGGAGCTAAGTCAAGATGCCGTGGGTTTCCTTGTTTGTGGATCACAAAAGAAATTGTGTTCGCTTGGTGGTGTTTTTTCGTGTGATTCTGTAATTTAATTAGTTCAGGTGAGGAATTTTGTCCTGTCAATCTGCTTCTATGGTTTGTGGAATTATTCATGTCATATATTTTGGTTTTTAATGAAAATTTTATTAGGAATGTGTTTTGTAACTTTATGTTATGTCTAATCTATTGCTTGCTTTGGAATGAAAAAGATTGTGAAGTCAGTATAAGTGTTTTGATTATTGGATAACGTCGTATAGCTCCTATGACTTATAACTTCTGTATATGTGAAAGGATACCTTGAATACAGCTGCTGTAGTTTCATATTTTATGGAATCTTATCTCTCACTGCTTTCATATTACCTTTGATGATCTCATATTGTTTCTTGCTGCTGCTGGTGTAGTCCCATTAGGTTGCAAAGCAACTCTTTTCATTAGCTGTTCTCCTTTTCATTTCCAAAGCTGTTGGGTGGATTGAGGATGTACTTTGCAATAACAATAAAGAGATACCGAGCTGTGAAGGAAGTTGGACAAATTAAGATGAGTGTTGGAGTTATTGCGTACAACCAATTGATGCTTGTTTGCCAGGTAAATTTTTCTTTTTTTCTGGGTTGCCATGAAAGAGGATTTGGGATTTGAACATTAGGTGGCATTTTATATCTTTCCTCTGATGTTGATGGGAAGGTATTAAAATTTGTACTGTTAGCACATGACATAAAATTTTTGTGAAAAAGAGGATATATATCTATAGTTTTTAAAAATATCCTAGGCTTGAAGTCCATCATCTTGTCAGGGACTCATGGCTAATAGCTTTACAAAGTAACAGGCGTTGAAGGTTAATGATAATGATAACCTTTTCAAAGCATATATTCTTTTTGAATGGTGTGGAAGTTTTCTCTAATTGTATAAATTGTCTTCTAGATTTGACAGTATCAAACAGCACCAAGTTCACTAATCGTCACTATAATAGTAAAATCATTATTTGTTTTTCCCCCTTCTTACTATCACTAATGTTTTACCACACCATTTTCTTTTGCAGGCCGAGTATTTTCGTCAGTTGCTTAAACCTGTTACGTAGTCTAGCATTGAGGGACACTGGTTTAGGGGGGATTGCCTTATATTGTACTTCATTATAAAGCTGCAGAGAGATGAAGTTTTAATTTGGAAAAGTTGCCACTACTTCTTAGATGGAAATTGGATTCACCTTAGCACCTGCTGTTTAGTTTTAACATTCCTTTAGGAACTTCCTTCCAGCTTTAGTACAGAATAATTGCCAGTTGTATAGGCTAAATCAGCATTGCTTTCTCAAACGTCAGTCAGATTCAACAGATAATATAATGCAGACTCAGGAATATTTTCTCCCGGATAAGATGGTACTTCCTTTGGCCGATGAGGCCATTGATCCTCATATGCATGCTCCACTTGCTTCTGCCTTTGATGCATATTTACCTCCAGGTGTGAGGCAGATAACACCCTTTGAAAGATTTAATGTGCAACCCTCTGAGGCTTGCCCCAAGAACTTTGTTATCTTTGATCAAACAGATCAACGAAGCAGGATCATGTTCCATCCTGCAATGACCTACAAATTTAACAGTCCTGGCTTAAATGTTCATGCTACTGGTTCTCAAGATTTTGAGAAAAATGAAGTCAATCAAAATGAAAGAGAAGTGTCATCTCCTTTTGAAGAAGATCCTAATGACATTGACGCATTGTTGAGCATAGGAGTGGATGAACTAGATGACTTTGATGAGGAAGAAGTCAGCACGGCAAGGACTCAAGAAAATTATGAAATTTTATCCGATACTTGCTCCAGTTATTGCTCAAAATCAAGGAAAAAGAGGTCATCGTCATCTTCTGTACAGAAGTCATCTGGGGCAGGGGGTTACTGCCACAATGAAGGGAAGCACCGGGAGATGAAGAGGATGGTGAGGATGTTGAGAAAGATTGTGCCTGGTGGAGGTAATCAAATGGATTCTGTTGCTGTTTTAGATGAAGCTGTAAAATACCTCAAGTCTCTCAAAGTTGAGGTTGAACAATTCGGGGTTGAACCATGAAAAATGTAAGTTGGTCATATGCTGGTGCAACAGTTGACTATTTCCCCAACTTTGTTTGTTACCTTCTATGAATAGCACACTTTCTCGCCTCGCTCACCATCCTAGTTATAACTTTTATGAGAAGAGGCTATGCTATCTGAGTAATAAACTATGATTGACATTTTAATTGTTCAGGTTATGTAAGAAAATATTGTCATAATTGTACTTTTTAGGTTGTGTTTGATTGTGGTTCTATGCTGGCTTATTTCTTTTAGCCCCAAAACTCAACTTTTATTATGCATGTTATGTTATGTTATGAATGTACTATAAATTTATATGGCTGATAACTCCACTATTTCTGCTGTGCACCACTAATTCATTTTTGCAATCGTTGACTTTGTCAAGTATGTCTAGTGGCCTTATCACGTTTCCAAGCTAAAAAAGTCTTTTTTTTTCTAGAAACACTACTGATTTTTTGTTGATACTTAAAGCAACATGTCTGCTTAAATTTCTGTTGACTTGATTTCCCCCCCAATATTTGTGGTGTTATATATTTCTTATAAAAGCGTAAATTTCAAGCGACACAGATTATCTTCCTGCATGCATCGTGTGTTTTCGTCCACTTGTCCCCCAATTGGCTTTGCACTTTGCAGTGTTAGTGGCGCACCTCTGAAGACGCTTTTTCAGTGGCCTTCCAACTTTTATGCCGTTTTAGGTCCCATGGTGATTCAAAAATCATTTAGTTGCCTAACCGTTGGCGCTCTGAAATTCTTAAGTATATTATATTTTTTAGGAAAAAAATATGCTTTTAGTCTCTTTATTACTTTCGTAAAATCTTATTTTTTGTTTTTGAAGTTTTATATCACCACTTTAATCTTTGTAATATTTTAACAAAAAATGTTTAGTTCCTCTGAATTTTCACAAACAAATGACTGCATTTTTCTTTTTAAAAAAAAATTTATTGTCATTCTTCAACCGTTGTTATAAATTTATTCTTACATTTTTTTTTATTTGTTTCTTGAATATTGTTTCCATAAATTTGCATGATAAATGGAAAATGTAATATATTTGTTATGTATAAAATGATGCCAACATCATCGAGGGACTAAAAATAAGTTTTCTTATAAGGTAGGATTAAATTGAATGAAATCAAACCAAGACACTATAAACTATATTTCATGAAAGTACAGTGACTAAAATCATATTTTTTTCCTGTTTTTTTTAAAGTAAGAAATAAAATCTTTTATTAGGAATCACTGAAAATGCATTTTTTTGGGTGCGGTATACTGAAAATACATCAGTAACATTAAATCTTATATTTTTAAATAAATATCCTTCACTTTAAAAATGTATAGCCGAACATTTATGATCCTTTCCTTTTTTTCTTTTTATCCAAATGCATGAAAGCCTAAAGATACCAACAGTCAATTCCTATAAAATCGAAATATAAAAGTATAAACGAAATGATTGTGTATACTGAAACTGTTCTAAACTAATTAGGTATGATTAATACGAACCATATTTGGTGATTAAAGCATAACGTTCAAATCACCCGATCATAGTGTAAGCTTAATTAGCTTCAGCTGATATACTCAACTGAGACAAGCAAAACGATTGAATTTTGTTTTAAAATTGAAAATATCGTTATAAATTTCAGGGGTTCAGGAAAGGAATCACATAGCGTGTTTGGGCACGTGTTAAAGGCCCTGTTAACGTGAATTTTCAAAGTCCAGTCCAAATATCTTTCTCGAGACAGATTAATTCAGCTTGCAAGCAGGATAGAAGAGCATGCTCACTCTGCAACAGTCATATTCACATCAGAAGGGAATTATTCGAACTCAGAAAAATACCCAACCAGCATTGAAACAGTAGTGTACCAAAATTTGTATGGAAGGAAAAGAACTTTTCATATATCAAATTGCTGCTATATACATTTAGATTTAGATTGTAAATACAGTGGGAAGGGAAACCTCAAGTCCCTTGAGAACTTGCATCCATCATCATCATTTTCTCTCTCCTGCGCTCTAGGGTTAAACATCCTGAGGAAATTCCATTAAGCTGTCCAAACTCCAGCAGAACAAGATATATTTGCAAAGTTTAATGCATAATCATATAGGACTCGCTCTTGATGTCTGCAATAACAACAGACTTTGTCACTAATTGAAGAAAACAAAAATATGCGTAGAGAAGAATTTAAATATTGAGATTAACTCAATGGGAGCTAGCTTGAAAAGACCATAAATTTATGTTCATTGAATAAAGAATGACAACAATAAAAACCAGTGAAGTAGACAAAAGCATAACTACTACAAGACTAATACATGAACCATGCTTGCTGGTTCACCAAACAAGGTTATTTTGCTCAATCTTTTAAACATCATAATATTCCACATAGATGCAGTATTGCGTTATGCTGGATCATCATTTAGTTCACCTTGTGCGATGACACTTGTAGGAAACAATATGAATGTGAATCTTAAAGTGCTGCCTGTCAAAGTCAAGCATTCCATGTTCATATTAAAAAATAATTTTCTGCAGATAGGAGGGTAAGAAGAGGAAAAAGAATTCAGAAAATGATGTGAAAGCGTTTGCACAATGTGAAATCAAGCTTTGAAGGCTTTTTCATGTGTAATCAGATCAGTAGCTGAATACAGCACAGATAATTTAACCAAAGGGAGAGATGTGTGATATAGGGACCTGATTCTGCATGCTTGTTGCTGTAGTCCAGCGCTGAGGATGATGGATTGCAATTGAACTATCAGCAACAAAAGCTATTGTACTTGATTCTTCGGGTATGCTAGCAGCTTCTTCAGGTGGTAATTCTCTCATTACCCACAGTATCACTGCTGAAGGTATTGATGAACCTGTGGAAGAAGTGCCAGATTCAGATTTTAAGGAGATGAAATCACTTCAGAAAGCAATTAACAATTGTATTGTTAGTGTAAAACTATATCAAATACTGTTATGGAATGAATAGGAGATTCCTGCAACTGAACTCAGATAACTGGTAACTAAATTAACAGCACATACCCACAAAATAATACAAGATGAGTAAAAGAGAGGAGTAAACATCATTCAGACGCCGCTGATGCCAGTTATACTGCATCTGCAATAATAAAATAATATGACAAGAAAGTTCAGGAAATCTTAAACCTTTTATCAAGAGAAAAGTAAAATTCTTGCACCCAGTTAACTCATACATACAGGGATGTCGGTTAAAAGTTCTACACAGGAACTTGATGTGAAGCATAGTACAGAGACAATAGTTAAACCTGCAACCTGAGAAAACTGAATATTTCAGCAATTTATGTAAATTTAACATACACACAAGCATAACAGCATAAGCTTGTATATTTCTATCTCTATATGTATATATTTAAATTAAAATAAGCATATAAATTATGCATCAGATGAAAAGGTAGATTAAGTGATGGCAGCCATTGTTGGGCACCCAGTGGCCGGCAGATCACCAGCCCTATTATTAAAAAGGTTCAGAATCACAAAGGTAATACATTGTCTAATACTCCAGTGGAAACAGAAACGTAGTACCTTCCACATTTCAGATGAAGGTTTCTCGGCTCTCACTTTGCTCATTTTCAAGCATAATAGAATTCCTGTTAAAAAAATACTATACATTATAATAAAAACTTAGTCTACAAAAAAGAGAAATATCATGACTCACAAGCCATCAGCAATTTAACCCTCTCCCATAAAAATGACTACCACCTTTTCAGATTATAAATCCATCCAAAACTCGTCTTATAATGAATTTTTCATATTAATATAGGCAGAAAAAGTGATGAAAACCTTAACTGTTCTTGCATTAATATTCAAGTTAATTTTAGTTTAAGTACAACCATGACTTTTGGTACTGTCATGAAATGTAACGTCAATATGTTACTCTACCTGTGCTCTTAGCCTATAACTGGGATCAAAGCATTTGGGACATCATATTCTGACATCAAATGGAAAGCAACTTGGTTGCAGCCTTGCAGGCACCATTGCTTCTCAGAAGCTCAAAAGCAGTTAGATTTATTCTCATAGCATATCAAATCCTATAGCCATTTCGGTTGCTTCCATGGTTTGTGGAGGGGATCTCCACCGTTACGTGGTTTCTATCATATATTGCCTAGTTCAGAAGGCATCTGTGGAGGAGGATGTTGGAGAGTCCAACATTGCCCTCCTCAGTTACTGGGGTACATGTATATACTGGTTAGGCAACTTCACTTAATGCCAATTGTTTTGATAATAAATCTAAGATGGTATCAGTCTATCAAAGCCTCTATAGTACCAAGTGGTCAAGAGAGCTTCTACAAATTAGCCTAAACATAAGTTAATTTGAGCTTATGGAGAAGCTGGTTTCAATTTTTCTTCTTATTTTCTTCTCTTAGAAGTCCTTCTAAATAAGATTACCCAAACAGACCCTTTCCATTTAGATGGGTACTAAACATCCCTTCTAGATAATGAGCTGAATACATACATATGTATCCAGGTTCATGCATTGCTCAACACTGATGCATTTCCACATGGACAAACAAAGCAGTACATCCATTTAAGCAAAAGAAATGAATTAAATTCAAATCTACTGAAACTTAGAATGGAAAAATAGAATAGCAGTTGCTCACCGTAACATGCTAATGCTCCTCCCAACAAAAGCATCCCAATAGCAGAAAGATATAAATATACCTGCATGATAATTTTGGTCACCAAATGGTGATTTTCAAAATCATTTTCAAAAGACTAAGAAAACAAGCATGATTCATGAACAATTATCTTCATATTTAAAAAACAGATTCTCAACATCATAACTAAGGCAGCTCAACTTAGACTAGAGTACCTTGTAAGTTAATTTCACTGACAATACTAAAAGTACAAACCATGCTTTTCCATATTAGCATTTACTCCATCTAGTGTACAGTATAAACCATCCAAATATTATAAAATTTCATTTCATCCAGGCAAAATATACCAAAGGTCTTCCCACAGTTCTTCCTAAAAGAAAATTAGAAGAACCTCCAAGACTTCTATGTCATTCTTTGGAAAGAAACAAGAGTAAGTTACATGGAGTACACAGCCATTTTACAAGGGTTTTTCTTACAGATATGTTGGGAGATTGGGTAGCTTAGCTTCATTGATTCTTGGATCTCTGTTTTCATTTTTTTTTTTTACTTTTAAAGGAGGATTTCTTATCCTCCTAACTTTGTAATCATCTTCTATATTTATGGAGATATATGAGCCGATTAAGTCCATAGAAGAATTTAATTTTGGTTGGGCCTAGACCACTTTCTTTTCAACAACATCAACATCAACATCAACATCAACAGCACATTTAACCCAAGTTAATTGGGGTTGGTGATAGATAAACCGAATATTAGATCGGAAGTAAGAAAAAAAAGAAAAAGGGAGAGGGGAAGAAAAAGTAGAAAAAAGACAAAAGAGAGAAAAAATAAGCTATAATAAAAGAGGGGAGAAATGAAGAGAAAAAGAACTAAAAAAAGGGGAACAACTGGAACATAGAAAAACTAATGGGTTTAACCCTCCACCAAACTTATAGTTTTTCTCTACTCCGTCCTAAGACATACCATCCGCCAATATATATTCACTCCATTAGGTCTTGTTTAACTACCTTTCCCCATGTAAGTTTCGATCGACCTCTACCTCTCTTTGTTTCGAACTCTTGGTAACAAACTCTGGTTCTTATGGGAGCATCCAATGGTCATCTCATAACGTGCCCAAACCACCTCAATCTATGCTCTCTCATCTTTTCACACACCGGTATCACTGCTACCTTTCGTCGAATATACTCATTTCTTATCTTATCCATCTTCGTATAACCACACATCCACCTTAACATCCTCATTTCTGCTACTCCTATTTTATGTTCATGTTGCCTATGTGTTGGCCAACATTCCACTCCATACAACATTATCGATTTTACAGCTGTTCTATAGAATTTTCCTTTTAGATTAAGGAGAATTTTGCGGTCACACAAAAACCCTAATGCACTCTGCCATTTCATCCACCCTACTCTGATTCTATGATTTACATCCTCATTGAATTAGTGAATTAGGTGACAAGGGTTCTGTATATGTTTAGAATTCTATATCAAATAAAAATGAAATAGAAGCTTTTTTACACTGTAAGAGTAAGCTTATGTCTTCAAATTAAAAATAATAAATTAATAGCCATTTACTCCTTATTTAAAAATAGTGATACTGGTTAAGGTAAAAAGAATTTCAATTATTATGCCACCAAGAGATGGCATCAAAGATTTTAAATAACAACAGCAACCAAAGCCTTTTTCCACTAAATAAGATTGGCTACATGAATCAAATGGTAACATTCTATTTTGTCATTAGCTAAATTCTCAGCAAGTCCATCTAAGATATAAAAGATTTTTTAATGGATAGATTATAAACCAAAGCTAAAATTACTGTCCCATACCCGAGCTGCCACTTCAGAATCAATGGGATTCTTTCCTAGCCCAATCCAGATTACTACAGCAAAAGCAACCACGATGATGAAAACGAGCAAAGTAACCTGGAAAATCACGAGTCATTATACACAAAGGAAATACATTGTAAATTAAATTATTAGACAATCGAAAAAATAAAGTAGAAAATGATACTATAAAAATCAGAACTACATAAGAAACATTCATTTCCCATACCAAAATCACAATCTTTTGCCGATTTCCAACACGAGCAAACCGAAAAGGAAAGCACTTTCTATGGCTATCTATGCTTGCTAAATTTGATTCATTTGAAGTCTTTTCCAGCAAAGGGTTGTCACAAAAACTTCCTTCATAGTCATCATCATCATCAGCCTGATGGCAAAGGTCAACCCTGCAAAAGGAAACCCAAGTGCAATATAGAAACTAGTTCATATTTAGCAGTACAAGTGTTTAAAATTTGATTATATAGACAAACATCTGCAAAGCAAAGGTACTTTCTCAATACTCATTCAATAAAGCACTGTTTTTCATGTCAATAAAGCACACACCTTGAACTTTCACAATTTTCGACTTCTGCAGAAAACTTTAATGAGCTCTTCTCCAATATTTCACTCCTTGCCATACCACCCCAATTTTGTTCTTATCTACCATTAAAGTTACTACCTACATAAGCATGGGTCTTCATTCTTAAATGTGGGTATTGGAATAGATACTCTAGTATCTTGCCTAGATCCTATCCATTTGCATCCCTACTTAAGAGGGTCTGCAAGTACTAAGTACTTGCTATCAGTAAAACTTTTCTATCAAACATTGCAGGTTCACAAAACAAATTTTAAATATGATAACAATAAGCAAGAATACATACCAGAAGGATAAAAGAAGAAGAAATGCTGCAAAAAAAAGTACTTTGGGGAAAGCTGCAAAACAATTTTCAACAGTTCAGACATTTTAATCTAGGATAAAAATATATCACAGGTGTCTAGTCAGTAAAGAATGGAGGCTCACCCATAAATATGAAACCACAAGAGTGCGACCAACAGGTCCATCCCTTGCAGGCAGCAACAAGTGTCAATGCCAAATAAATGACATAACCTGAAATTTTCAATCAAGTAGTTCAGATGGAATAAAAAGAAAACACAGGGAGGGTATGAATTATCAACAACTGACATTTTACTCATCAATGCTTTATATATATATATGTATGTATGTATGTGTGTATATATATATATATATATATATATATATATATAT
>CM023945.1:27822056-27919349 GCA_013407115.1 Glycine latifolia
GGTAGGGGGAAGGGAGAAATAAAAAGAAAAGGGGGGAGGGAAGGTATTAGAAGGAGGAAAGAAAAAAAACGAAAAAAATTTTAAAATTAAAAAAATTAGTCGTTATTAGCCGTTTTTTAAAAAAAAAAATTCTATAAATTGGTTCACTACTAACCATTGATATATACAACTTTCACCTTCATTTTTCATTTGTCAATTTTTTTTTCTCAATCTCTTAGTTAAATTTTACTTGTGCGAAATGGATCCAAATCAATTTGATTGAAAAAGTTATATGAATTTTTTCAAAAATTACCAAATGTCTCATTCAACCCAAAATTCAAAAAATTGCCCTTCTTTCCCCCCCCCCCCCTCTTTTCCTTTTTTACCACCATTACCACCAAATTATTTTATGTCAAGCACTCAAATCCCTTCCACATAAAAATCTCAAAGTTCTCAAACATTTCCTTCAATGCCACAAAACAATCCTATCATGGTTGAAAATCATGAAATTGGTTCACAATTTCCATAGTTTTCTACCCAAATTGGGCTAGAAGATACCGTTGTTGAGGAAGTAGGAGGATCTTATACCAAAAGGAAGCCTCAAGTCGCTTTTGCAATTGAAGAAGATACGCACCTCATTAGTTTATGGCTCAACATCTCAACCGATCCAATTGTTGGTGTTGGTCAAGGAAAAGAAGCGTTTTGGTTGAGAGTCACGGAAAATTACAACAAATTTGGAGGTGAACTCCGCGAAAGGGCATTGAATCAACTGAAATTACGATGACAAAAAATTAATCTGGGCGTGCAAAAATTCAAAGGTCATTACAAGCAAGCTGTATCATTGAAGAAAAGTGGTTGCACGGAGAATGATGTCATGCTTCATGCATATGTCATATGGAAGGAAGTGATTTTGGTTTTAAACATGCTTGGCGACTTCTGAAAGATCAACCGAAATGGTTAGACCAGTTTCCTGAAAATTGCTCTAAGAGGACGAAGATTTCAACAAATGGGGCATATTCATTGTCATCTAGTCCAGAAACACAAGTCGAAGATGTCGAAGCTGACACATCGTCTCCAATTGTCGGTCCAATGGGGCAAAAAATGCCAAAAGGAAGAGGAAGGGGAAATGAGTAGGAACATCTACCAATTCGATAGACTTGAATAGTGTAGAGGAAATAATAAGGGAAAGAAATATTGTGAATGCCAAACTAGCAGTCTTACGAGAGAAAGAACTGGAAAAATAGTATTACGACATTCTCATGAAGGACACATCTACAATGTCTGAAACTCAACTCCAAGACCATCAAGCTTTTTGTAAAATAATTAGGCGTAAACTAGGAATGTAGTATTAAACTAGCCGTATTTTATTTTGTTGTTATTGTTTTTTAATTTGTTGTAATTGTCTTTTAATTTGATTTAATTAATAAAGTAGTCGTTATAAAACTAGTCGTTATAAAACAGTCGTTATAAAGTAGTCATTATAAAACTAGCCGTTATAAACTTGCTGTTATAAAACTAGCCGTTATATAACTAACCGTTATGATTTGCTATTTAATTGTTCAATTCTCATTCATTGTTGCACATCTCCTATAAGCATTCATACAATGGATCGAAATAATGAATTTGATAGAGTTTGGAACAAATTGTTTATGAAACACTTGACGACAATAGTGATGAACAAATACTGAGCTATTTACGTGAGATGCAACATCAAGGAGGCAACAACAATCAACACCGAAGGCCTAGAAGAGTCATTAATCACAATCGTGAAGATGGACATCTATGATTGATGAATGACTACTTCTCAGAAAATTCGGTTTATACAGAGACTCAATTCCAACGTAGGTTCCAAATGCGACGACAATTGTTCAATCGAATTGTCAACGCTCTTAGTAACCACAAGGAGTATTTCCAAATGAGACCTGATGCTGTTAGTAGAATGGATCTCTCGTCGTTGTAGAAGTGTACTGTAGCTATCCGTATATTGGCATACGGATCACCTGCTGATTATGTGGATGAGTACATTAGAATTGACAAATGCACCGCAACTCAATACTTTAAAAAATTTGTAAGGGGTGTCAATGAGATATTTGGAGAAGAGTACTTGAGAAGACCCAACAACAATGACATAAACCGCCTTCTACATATTGGAGATGCACGAGGATTTTCAGGTATGTTAGGTTCTATTGATTGCATGCATTGGGAGTAGCAAAATTGTCCAGTTGCATGGCAGAGTCAAATTTGTAGAGGTGATCACCGCAAACCCACAATAATACTTGAAGCAGTTGCTTCACAAGACTTGTGGATTTGACATGCATTTTTTGGAGTTGCGGGTTTAAATAATAACATTAATGTGTTAAATCAATCGCCTGTGTGTTGATGAGGTTTTGCAAGGTCGAGCTTCTCCAGTACAATTTTCAATTAATGAAACTCCATACAATATGGGATACTATCTTGCAAATGGTATTTATCCTAATTGGACCATATTTGTGAAGACCATACCAATGCCACAAGGTCTGAAAAGGAAATTATTTTCAAAATGTCAAGAAGCAGTGAAAAAGGATGTTGAACGAGCATTTGGTGTGCTCAAATCTCGATTCGCAATTATATATAGTCCATCGCGTGCCTGGAACATGAATACAATGAAGGATATAATGTTGACATGCATTATACTGCATAACATGATTGTCGAAGATGAACAAGATACATTTGATGGTAATGTCGATGTTGATTATAATCACGTAGATAATAATATTTCAAATGTTGAAGTATCTCGTGCTGTTTCCTTTGACTTTGCTACATATTTGCAAACAATACGCATTATGCATACAAGATAAATTCATCAACAACTTCAAACAAACTTGGTACAACATATTTGGGAACATTGCTGTCACGAAAATAATAAAAATTGATTTTTCTTTAAAATTAATGTCTTGCATTTTGTTATCATCAATTTTATGTATTTTTCATTTATTTAACATTTAGTTATAAATAAAAATTATTTAAATTTTATCATTTCTTAATATTAATATTTTTTCTATGTTTTATTAATTAAATTAATTACTTAATTAATTAAATTAAATTAAATCAAAATTTAAATATTTAAAAGTGGAACCCATTAAAAGTTATCTAAGATCTCAATTTGAGATCTGCTACTAAAGGAAAAAAATATCACATATTAAAATATCTTCAATTCTACGTGACACTGTGGGATCCACCAAAAAGTAGACTAAAATTTCAATTTAGGATCTACCATTAAAGATGCTCTTACATAATAAACTACTTTTTAAAAAAAAAAAATACAAAGGAAACTACGAGTGTTGCTGTGTCACACCTTTTTTATTTTTATTTTTATTTTTACCTTTTTTGGAAACTAAGAAATTGCTCAAGTCTCTCTGCCTCTTTGATTTTTCAAATGCTTAAAATGATATTTTTAAGTTATATGGTTTTCCGTCAATGGGATACCTTTAACCAGTTTTGCTTGCTACCTTCCTAATGTTACTAACTAATTAACTTAACCATCCAATACATGAATTAAATTAATATAAAATTATTTCAATTTAATCAATAATCTCAAATCAATTTTAAATATATAATCATATTAAATATTTAAAAAAAAATCTCTATCATTCCTAATAATCTAATTTAACTCAAAACATATTTCAAGAATCAAGATATATATGGTCTCTAAAAACATCCACAACATCCCTTGCAGTTGAAGGAATTGTATCCCTATTTGTGGACACATTATAGTACGCGTTTCTATATATTGAGTATTGACGCGCAGTGGTTGGCGTGGACTTTCGTGATAATATGGCATGGCATTAGAAGAACGTTCTCAACTCAAGTTATCTTTTATTCTTCTTTTTTTTTTTAGCAAGATCTCCAAATTTTTTAGGTCTTTTTCCCTTTTCATTGATTCAGTCTTTGAATCACATCTGACAGTTAACATCGACACAGACGCTAACATTGACGGAAAACTTAGAAGATTATTCATAATTCGAGTAGACTTGCAAAATCTATATATTATCAACAATTTAATTTGTGTTAAATAAAGACTATATCAATAGAGATAAACTTACAGAACTATCTTTTATTTATTAAGGTATGACATTTTTTTTTGTATACTGGTTTCATCATGTTTGTTTTCTTTCCCTTTTTTTTTATTACTTTTAGAACTTGTTTGAAATGTCGTTTCTCACTTTTATTTTCAAAACTTGTTTTCAACACAAATTTTTTTAATTTTTTTCCAGTATAGTTTCTGAAAACAAAACAAAACCATTTTTTTTGTTAAATTAAGAGTGTTTCAAAAACTGTTTTTCTTTATAAAAAAATTATACAAGAAACATGAATATCTGTCAATTACATGTTATATGCGAATAAATAAATCACCTTATTTATTATAAGAATATCATCAGACATAAAAATAAAAGTACGAAAGCAATTACTTTTGAAAACTTTAATTTCGAAAATATATTAAAGGAAAATTCAAGATGTTAAAATAATTTTTAAAAACTAGAATAAAGTCTTATTCTCTATTTTCATTATTAGCTCAATGCGTAACACTAATACTACTCATGATTGTATTAATTAATAATTACATTAGTCTCTATTACAAGTTTTTCAAGAAAACAATGTCAATGAACAATAATTACGTATGGAATAAAAAAAAACATATTGTATACGCTTCATCTTTTGGTAGATTCCAAATATGAAATGCTAGCTGCCTAATAAAATGAATCCATGTATTCCACTAACTGAAATCTTATACTATTAAGCATACTTATAGTCTTTACAGAGTACTGATGTGTTAAATTTTGTACTAATTTAACTCAATTCACTTAATTCAACATATTCTCCACGCTTTGTTTGGTTGGCATGCATCTTTTTGCTTTTTAATCTTCAACTTACATGCATTACTGGTATAAGAACTAACCCACTTGTCAAGAAGGTACAGATTCTGCAGGCCTTTCTTAACTTTATTGTTGCGATTTATGATGATTCCTGTGAATAACCATTTCTTGAAGCGCCTTCCGATTATTGCCATTCTCGTGCGGACGCAGCTAGAATCAAATAAAGTTTTTAAAGTTATTTACTTTAACCTAACTTTAAAATGAATTGATTGATTTCTAACTATCAAACTAATTGTTGTATTAATTACACCGGTATCTATTACTACAAGTTTTTCAAGAAAACAATGTCAATGAACAATAATTACGTATGGAGGATAAGAAACCCAAAAAGTTGCAAATGATACAGTACTAGTTTATGTTATATTAAATTAGCGGAACTCTCTAAAATTTTTAAATAATAAAAAATAGAAGTTAAATACAGTTAATAAATATGATAGAATAAAAAAATTAATAATATAAAAATAATGGAAAGTTAATATAAATTAGAAAAAAAATGTTAAAATTTAAGAAGTGATTTAACAGTAAAATTATCTATTAAAATATGTATATCAAATGAGATAGTTCTCATTATTAATAATTATAAATTAATCTATATCTAATTTTTATACGTGGTTAAGTTTTTTTTACATAAATTTATAAATATAAAATTTCATATTAAAAAACCATCAAGCATATATTCATTTTCTTAAAAGGGAAAATGGAGAGAAAATTTGCACGTAGAAGTAGAAAACAAAAGTAATATCTACAAATTTCCACCTTGAGTACTCTTCAAACTCTGATACATCCAAATTATATTCTTATCTCAGGCTAATTTTGCCGGAGATCACTTTGATAAGTGGTTCATTATGAAGAATGACTTTGAATCGTTGGATTTATTTATTACTGTGAGACAGAGTACGCTGGATCCACAACCTTCCCCGAACAATCTTTTCGGTCACTGTTCGTTGTCGGCATCTCTGATGGCTGCAGCTCCTTTCTTTCCTCCTTGACCTCCACCATCTCCTTCTTCCCCAAATCCCAAAACCCTAGTTTCAACCGGCATCGTCGTCACCTCTTTAAACCGATTTCCTCTTCATGGAGGTGACGTGTCGAAGAAGAAGACGAAGTCACAGAAGAGAAGAGCGGAGGTGGCAATGAAAGAAGGAAAAATAAAACCGAAACGCCGTCGCCAAAAATTGCCTTCGACAGTGACGCGCAATGATAAAAGGGAATGCCAGAGGAGATTGACTAAAATCTAGTGTAGGAGAATCCACTGTTGCAAGATTAATCCTAGGATTTAAAATCATGGTCCAATATGGGGACCGCATCTTCAACTGATTCACCGTAATAATCACCTTATGACCTTATGTAAGTAAAACAACTTTTACTTATAATTTTTTTACTAAGAAAGTAACATACCAATTAAACACAACTAGTCAAACCAGAACTGAAATTACATCATCAGTTTCGTTTTAATTTTTTTAACAAACTATAAACATCCAAACATATTTTAATATGTATAATGTATGATCCATATGTATAGATTATTATTTTTTAGTTCACTATCTAATTTCCGTAAATTAAGAATTGTTATATTTATTAAAACACTCTATTTATACTTTTCATTTCTATTTATTTTTCATTTTCTATCATACCAAATTATTTATAATATTTATATTTTTCTCTTTTATCTTTCTCACCTAGTGTTAATAATATTTAGGATGTTTAAAAATCATACTTGATGAGAAAAGTAATAACTATAAGGTTAATTTGATTTTGTGAAAGAGAGATGAATGAAAAAGAATTAAAAAAATATTTAAATTAAAGTAGAGAAAAAGATATATAATTCACATAATTTTTTTAAATTTATTTTATTTCCTCTCCATTTAAATACATCCAAACCTCTTAAAGAAAAAATATAAAAATATCATTTAACTTTTCGCTTTGAGTCATGATTTTGGACATTCTTAAATATCAAATATTTCATCAACACCCTTAATTTGTTTTGATCTTGATTTTTTATCACATTATTTTATCTATTATATTAATATTTTTTTCTCTTTTTTCTCTATCTCACAATATTAATTTTGGCCGTCAAAAAGTTTTTTCCTTTTATTTTAAGAAGTGCAAAGATACACAGTCCCCACTTGGCACTATTACGTTACGTTTCATTTGACACCCCAAGCCAGCACCCACGTTGGACTCAACACGGGCCCCACCATGATGTACGTGACCTAATAATCCAAACGCGGAGGAGCAGTTCTGAATTTTTCATTCCACTCCCACAATTTCACACTCCTCAATTAAATCAAATTAAATTCAAACCACCAAACACGACCAAACCATGTCCTCATTCACTTCATAATTCCACATATAAATACGCATTCCCTTCCACTCTTTCTTCTCACCAATTGAAAAAACCGTGTGCACCAAGAAAAGCACTAACTCCAAACCCAAAACCCAATATAACCGCGACCCATTTCTCTCCTCGTTACTCCAACAAAAACCCACAAAGCAAAATCGCAACTTGAATTAATATCATTAGGGACATGGTTGAAAAGAAGAAGAGATCATCATGGTTCTCTAAGAGGCTGAAGAGAGAGTCGCAGAGGTGGAAGTACCTGGGCGCTGCAATATTCAAACGGAAGAGCCTTTCTTCCTTCCCTGTTTCCTTCTTCAATCACGTCGCTTTCAAGATTCTCTCTCTCTTTGAAGCAATTTTCCTCGTTCTCACTGCTTGCTTTTTCTACCTCATGTGTGGATGCCGCTTTTGAATTCGCACACAACCCTTTCGTGTAATTAATTTTACTCTCTTGCCTTGAGCCTGTAATCAACTTTCTAGCTCTGTGTATTTTTTAATGTCTATAACGGAAATGAAGAGGATTGTGTCAGATTCATGGATAATCCTTAAAAAACATTAAGCACTCTTCTCAACTCTTTCTAAATTTTAAGATTTTCTTTTTGTGTTACTTAAAATTGTATTTTTTAAAAATTTAATTCAATATAAGTCTTCCATATGAAACGTACGTACGTAGACCTAAAAATTTTCAACAACTGAAATTGATTCTAACTCGATCGCTTGTGTGGATGGAACAGAAATGTGAGGTGTAACGTAAGAGAATTTATCGCTGTTGGTGGGTTAGTGCTGATAATGATATTGCGGATAGAGTAATCTAGTGCTTTCTAAATTCCAAACTTAAGAGATAAGTAAATCTTTTTTTACAGTTTACACTGCTTGATGAAGAATTTTTTTTTGACTGACCTGCTTGATGAAGATATAATGTGTTTACTTTACACGCTTCTAATATAACTTTCTTATAATTAAATGTTTTGAGTTGGAATACTCTTGGTTCTGTATAATAATAACTAGGTTTAATAATTTCTACATTTCTAAGTTTTCTCCGCGTCTAGTTTCTTGTGTTAGAGTGCAATTGTGATGAGTTAAAAGTCTCCTTGGCGGCTTGGCGTGTTCAAGTATCACCTTCCCTTCCTGTAGCTACAGTGCTTGTTTGACAGGTGGTATGTGTTAAAGGAAAATTTTAACTACACGTCTTCTTCTTCATTATTGTTTTTAATTTTAACTACAATATATATTATAATTGATGTGACACCGTTGTAAAATCTTATTATTAGTAAAAATACATATAATTAATGACAGAGTATGATAAATTAAAACGCTTGGTCAATTTTTATTTCTATTTCCCTGTAGTTTTCTCAGTCAAATATGGCTAATCTGTCAGACCAATATTGAGATTCATGATTTTGCATTGATGACCCTCGTAATCGTAGTGTTAAGATCGATCTCAGGCTTATGTTTTGGGCAAAATCTGTATTAATAATAAGAGTCTTGTTGTTAATCAGGATTTTTAGAACATTAGTTAAGAAATTAAAAAAAGTTATGAATAATATATGGTTAACATTTTTCATAAGAAAATGAAAATCCTGAATTTTTGAAAATAAATTCCTCGCTTCGAAGTAAGCAAAGCTATATAATACTATCATTCTAGATGGAAACGCCGTTAAAATGACAAGGTCGTGTCGTTGGCCAATTAATTCAACCCAAATGGATTTCGTTACTGTGCACACCATCCTGGAAACATCATTTAAGTGTATTTAGATTCAAATTTGCTTCACTAAATTATATTGACAAAGACAATATGTTAGTGAACGTCATAATTAAGTTTGATTAATTATAGACTCAAATTTAATAATTTTAAACATGAAACCAAACAAGTTTTAAGGTCAAGAAACCTCAGCGATCAGATCACCGAGTTGAAATCATTACAAGATAGTGCATGAATTTAAAAAAAGTTTAATAGGATATTTAAAAGTTTAGGTAGTACCAGAAAAATGAGTCACAATTGAAAAATAAAATCATATTAGATTTATCATTTTTTTTTGTTATTTGTGAAACTCACTTTTTATGTAATTTGACCACGTTTAATTTTTTTAAATTCAAACATTAGTTGTCTCTCATAATTTTTATAAATGAAACTAATGAGATAAGTTTCATATCTTAATAAAATATAATTCAAAATTGTGTCATAACATTGAAAATTATCACTATTTCATAAGGACAATAATGAACCTTTTAAAAAATAAAAAAATTAGTAAAAATAAACTAAAAACATAAGCTCCCATTATATACATCAACTATAAAACAAATGCAAATAAATTACAATGATAGTATAATAAATCATCCAAATATCTCAATTTTAGAAAAATAATATAACTAAATAAATCTCAACTCGGAGGGTCAACTAAGCCCTTTTAGGAAAATTAATTGAGTTAACGTACGGGATTCAACTCGTTTTTACATTTCTACACATATCTTAGGGTCTTAGGAGAGTGTGATCGTCAATTCATCATTCAATGGTGAATTCCAGAATTCCTGAGGAATGAGAGGAACCTTCAATAGTGGTCTCCCATGTTCCACACCGGAGGAGGTATGGCTACAATAATTTTGACAATCAGGCCTACATATTTTATAGTAATGTGTATCTTTCAAAAGCTAAGCTTAGAGTTTTTATTACTTTCAGTTCTCTTTAATGAGGATAAGCCATTGGAGCTTTCTTAGGTAGATAAAAAATATACAATTATTGGATGGAGAAAAAATAAAGATGTAGGTAAGAAAAAATCAATTATTATTCCATCAATATTTAGGCATTTTCATCCCACTAACATGACAACAATATATTTGTGTATAGTTGGTGGCCACTCACACATGTCAATCCAATTTTTTTTTCTTTCTAAATATCATTTTCGTCTGTTTTAGTGCTTTTTTTTAAATATATTTTGGTTCATTAAAATTTTCTTGTTTCAGTCCTTTATGTTTTTTAAAAATTATTCTGGTCATTTTTTTCATTTTTGTTAACATTAGTACAGCTCGCTAATTTTTAAAATTTGAAATATTATAATAACGGGCGACTAAAATTTATCACACTATAAATTATAAGACTCAATTACCTAATCTATCAAAATTAAAAAAATAATTAATTTAGTTTACAATAATAAATATGTTCTAAATTTATATACTTTTTTAAAAATGGTCTTTTTAACCAATGTCATAATGATATTAGTTAAGAAACTAAAAGAAAAAATATTTATTATACAGATTATAAGTAAAAAAAAGTTATAATTTTACTCGTTCTAATAAAAAATGTTCTCTTTTTAGTTATTTAATCAATATCCTAGGATTATTAGTTAACATTTGTTTTTCAAAAATATTATTTCTCTCTCTCTTCTAAATGCATGTTAATATAATCTCTCTTGTTTAATTTGGTCCAAAATTAATTAATGGTGAGAAAATATAGATTGAGTCTTATATAAAAGAATAAATAAGATTAAAAAATTGGATCTTATAAATAGAAATGAAGTTAGTACTCCCTCCACTTCATTATTGTTGTGTAAGAGATTTTTTTATAAAATAATTGTCATTTTAATTTTTAATGTAATATTACATTTTTTTTTACTTATATCTCTTATAATATTAATTGGGGATAACAAAATTTATAAATGAATGAATGTTATATAAGATTAATTTTGGTAAAATCACTATTCTCCTTTATCCATTTGTTATTTTTCTTGGTTTGTATAAAATATAGGAGTCAATCATTTTGGGATGGAAGGAATAAGACCCAATTATTTAATTCACCATATTAAAAAAAATTAATTTAGTTGATAATAATAAATTTATTTTAAATTTATATACTTTTTCAAATATATCATTATTATTAATGCTTCTCTCTATTCTAAATACATATTAATATAATTTCTCTATTATTTAATTAAGAGTATTTTTAGTTTAAACATAATTAATTGATGAGAAAATAAAAATTGAGTATGATATAAAACAAGTTTAAAAGATTGGCTCTTAAAGAACAAAGTTAGTAGTTTATTTTTCTTATTACTGTATCATACTATAGTTTATCACAGCTTTTATTTGTCTCTTCTTACCTTTGGATAGGAATATGAAATTTCATATGAATACAGTATCATTTTTCCAAGTTAGGCAATTAAGCTGCCACGTGGAGTGCCAATGAGAGTGGTCATTATTTTTGCACACAGCACCACAATTTTAATTACCACAGCAGTGCCAGAAGTGACCCTCAAAATGCAAAATATCTGACCAACATGACAGTTTAAAGCTACAAACACAAAACCAGTAATCTTATCTGTTGTGCTCTGCTCATCACTCCATAGATAACATCTTCGGCATCAGACAATAGACAAACATGCATTCCTTAACATGCACAACACTTTCTTCTTCTTATTCTTCTCATCACACCACTCTAAAGCCAAACCTCAACTCTCTGCTGGGTGCTGATGCAACTTTTAGGCCATGTTCTCTACCCTTGAAAAGAAGAACATGCTTTACTACCAGAGCCATTCTCTCATCCACCAGAGAAGATGTCTTGAAGCATTTCAACGAGCGAAGAGCTCTCAAGGTAAGTGTAACCAAAGTAAAAATCCATTTACTACTTTCTCTTCCATTTTGTCGTTTTGTTGCTTCTTTTCACCCAAGTGTAGTTCTTTTTTCTCTCCATGTGTATGGTGTCTTTGGGCTGGTGTGTTTGATGTTCATTAAGGCTAATCTTTGTGCGCAGCAATTCAGCATGCATGTATGATGATGATAAAGTTTTCAGGGATCACATAAAAATTAAAATTTTGAAAAAAAGAAGAGAGATTAGCATTAATCAAGGAGTTGCATTGAAATATATACAATTTTATTGCATGTTCTACAAGTCATGAGAACAATGAAGTTTGCTCAAATATGGGGTGTATTTTGATGAGGGTGTAAAGAATATTTGTTTTTTTAATTTCTTTTTCTTTTGTTGAATTCGTCCATTATTAAGTCTTTTGTGTGTAAATTTTGGGTATGTTTGTTTTATGCATTCTAACAAACATTTGGCTTCTTTTGAAGATTATCTCAGGCCTGCAGAATTTCAATAAAGACAATGTTGCCTCGGTTGTCACTGCTGCAGACAAGGTTTTTTCACTTCTCTCTTGTTACTTTTTTCTGTATCTTTAGCTTTGTAGGTCATGCACGATTCATCCACGGAAAAATAAGATCGAATCAATGCATTGGTTTTGTATCTGATAGCTGACATATTGATAGGATAACCCAAAATCTATGCATATGAATTATTCTCCTCAGTCCTGACTCTTGAATTTTAGAATGATCTTCTGTTTGGAGTTAGTACAAGTGGACAACAACTGCCTCTGCATAACTCTTTAATAAAAAAAACCAGCGACCATATTGTCATGATTTCCTCTGTTAAATATTTCACATTTCAATATAAACTAACATACTAATGTACGTTTTGTAATCCTTTGTGCTAACAGGGTGGAGCAACTCACGTGGATATAGCATGTGAACCTGAGTTGGTAAAGCTGGCCATTGGCTTAACTTCTTGTCCGGTAAATTCATACTTTTCTTATAGATGTCTTATCCACACTGATTATATATGGTTTGTGGACATGGGCAAAGAATTTTTGGAAATTACCTGAGCATAAAATTTATTACAATCATTGGATGTCTTAATCATTTACAAAGTTGCTTTTGAACATGTATATTAATTGTTGAAGAATCGATGTTAGCTAGACTTTATGATCATAATTTTGGGTAATTCTTTTGGAAATTCCTGTAGATTGTAGGTGTCTTTGTTCTAACCTCTGACATTTATCAAAGCAATTGAAGCAAGTAACAAAGACCCAAAGTTGAATTTTCATTTGAGGTTGTTTACGCATTCTTAGTTTGATCCACATACATATAGTACATTCTTAATTTAGTTCCTATATGTGTAGCCCTATATGTGTAGCACTTTCTTAATTTGGTCCCTATATCAATTAAGAATGCACTACATGTATAGGGACCAAATTAAGAATGATCTAAACTACCCACATTATTTACTTATGGAACAACGCATTTTAACTTCTTTTTGGCAGATGCAAGTATACTCAGGAGATTAATTTGATGCTTTGAATATTTTGATCCTTTCCTCCTTCGACCATTTATGATTGATCCTTCTTTCAGGTTTGTGTTTCTTCTGTAGATCCTGCAACATTTCCAGCTGCAGTTGAAGCAGGAGCACTAATGGTTTGACCTTGTTGCCTATTCTCATACTCCAAAATGAAAGTTAGATATTAAGACGGATTTACTTAACATGATTAATGGCATCGACAGGTTGAGATTGGAAACTATGATTCATTCTATGAGAAGGGAATAATTTTCACTCCAAAGAAGGTAAAGAGTGCATTTCATTATTAATCTCAAATTTGTGATGTTTGACAACCCCACATGGATTTGAAGTCCAACTAGACAAAAAGTCAAACTTTTCACCCAGAGCACAAACATCCTGTTTGATTGCTTCATAAGAAACACAGTGATAGCCACTAAGACTTAAGGAACAAGAATATATATATATATCTATATATCTATATATATATATATATATATATATCTATATATGTATGTACATGTTGGTGTATTAGTGTCAGTGCTGCAGGGAAAAGGTAGAGAAGCAATGAAAGGGGTCGTGAGGGTCAGATGCTAATACAGATCACAGTATATATATTTTAAAAAAAATATTTTCTTATCTATATAATAAAGATATACTATTATATTTATTGATCAGTAAAAAATAGAGATAGAGTATTTGGAGATAATTAGCGGACAACTGTTAGATAGTAGAGCAAGGCATTTATAAAGATATAGTACCTAGTCAACTTATTCTTTTCCTTTCTTGTATGCAAGTTAATAAAATATTTTGTATGAGTAGTCACAATGTTTGGCCTTTTTCTGGTCTCTCTGTTTCCCTCTCAGAAATAGTTCCATCTGAATTTTTTCTTGCTAACTCTTAAGTAATGTTAATTGCCATTTTATAACACAAATAGAAGCTTGCACTTTATTTTTTTTAATGATCTATCCTTTTTTGCAGATTCTAGGTCTAACAAAGGAGACAAGGAGGATACTTCCATCTGTAGTCTTGTCTGTTACTGTTCCTCACACACTAAGCCTCCCTGATCAGGTTACAAGCAGTATTTTGACTATTTCAGAGTGCACAATTATGTTGATACTACCAATATTTATTTGTGCATGTAAATAAATTTACATGCTTAACAGGTCAAGCTTGCAGAGTCACTGGAGCAAGTAGGTGTAGATATTATTCAAACTGAGGGAGGAAAGTGTTCTAATCCTACACAATCTGGTGTTATGGGTTTGATTGAGAAGGTAACCAGAAAAATATGTTTGATTCACTATGTATGAATGTCTTTTTCCTATTGCCTACATCTTCATTGCTGGAGATTTGAAAATGTAAATCTCAGCTGAAGAATGTTAGTGCCAAAAAAATGGCTTAAACATTGACCAGGACATTAGATATATGATTGAGTGCCTCAATGACATTACACAACATAAATCAACGCATTCGCTCTTGTATGTGACAGAACTCCAAATCTTGATATGCTATTGGCCCTTTCTGTTTGATGTGCTTGACTGTATTTACAACTTTGGCATTCCAAATAGCTTGTTAATTCTTTTTTCCCCCCAAACTTCATACTGAAGCTACATTTTCAGCCCTTAAAGCAATTAAAAATTAATGTTTCTTTACATTCATACGGATTGTTGCATTGGTAAATGATAGTTGATTATGACGAATCCTTCGTTAAATTATCAAATTTCTAATCACTGGTGATTGTAGGCAACACCAACTTTAGCAGCAGCGTATTCTATATCACGAGCTGTTAAGATCCCCGTCATGTGCTCATCAGGGTTAAGCGCTGTCACAGCACCTATGGCTATAACAGCTGGGGCTGCTGGCGTGGTATGGATTGTTATTGAATTTCTTCTTAATATATATTTTTTATAGCATTCATAAACTGATAAACCTTACTATACCTATATAATATTCTACCTTTCTGGTGGCAAGTTATTGATCATTGTTTCACAGGGTGTAGGCTCTGCAGTTAATAGACTTAATGATGTGGTTGCTATGATTGCTGAGGTCAGAAGCATTGCTAATTCATTGCAGACACCATTTCAGATATCCACTACACATGAAGTGGAAACTCAAAGGCAGTAGTTTATATTGAAAGAAACAAATGAAGGAGGTGTAGGTGGTGAATGAAACATGCAAAGAAAATTTGGATCCTTTCTTGATAGTGAGAACTTTAGGTTCCATATTTCTTTGTCCTTTATATCTTGGACTTCCAAATATTTGTGTTCCTGTGTGGATGTTGATCCCGCCATGTCAAAGAATTAAAAGAAATAGTGACTTATTGGAATTTTGTTTCATGAATGGGTGGAGTTGATCAGTTTAGGGTACGTTTGGTAGAGTGAGTGAAAAGAAATGGAATGAAAGTGAATTGAAATAAAAGTTTTGAACTAGAGTGTAAAAACTGTGGATCTTACATCATTTTATAGTTCATTTTGCTTTTTTTTGGCTGTCTTTCAAATTAATATTTTTCCAGATAAAAATGCTAGTTATTAGGCTTGTTATTATCCGTAGTTTTTGTATTACAATAATTGATTTGTCAGTACAGTGATTATTATTTATGGATTTACTACTAACAATAATATGACACAAATAGTATACATCATTTCTTATATTTATGTGTGTCTGGGTATAAGAAATTGATGTATACGACAATGTATAGTAACACCATTTTTCATTGTACAAAGCATTCTTTTGAAGAGGAGTTAAACAAAGCATTCTGTGCTGTCATGGCAAGTATTTTTGTTTACATTATAGAACCTAATTTCTGTAAAAGGGTAATTTTATATTATATTATATTATATTATATATATATATAAAGGCAGGCGCAGGCTGTGCGAAGAGAACAAAAAAAAAAGTGTGAAAGGATTATGATAATTGAATTTGTATACATTAAGAGTGTTTATGGCATTTTTTCATCCTACTAATCCGACCCGATCTTAACTTATATTTTATGGATTTGAGTTTAAGAAATTATATTTGATGTATTTCAACAAGAAGTTTAAATTATACTTCGAGTCATATAAATCCAACTCAATATCATATATTTTCTAAAAATAATAATTTTTTAAACAAATATATATATATATATATATATATATATATATATATATATATATACATATTAATAATACACCATATATTATAAAATACATCTTTATTGTAATTATATATTTCTTTAATTCTATAATTTAAACATCACTCGTCTCCAACATTGAAACACTGCAGAGCTATTGCATAATAAAATACACGAATCTAATATTTTGGACGTATCTCTAGGTACGAGGTTGACACAAGGAAATCTTGTTACATATAAATGAATCAATGAAGTGCTAGAGTTATGTTCTCTTTCTACTTAACGTTTTGCTAAGCATTCAATATCTCAACATATATGCCAAATTGCCATTTTTTTTTTACAGAACCCAAATTGCCATTTTAGACATCTAAATACAACAAATATATTTAACATATGACACACAGAAATGATAATTATCAACAAGGACAGAAAAGAGCTGATGATAACTGAATGTACAACTGTTAGTCCAAGTAGTTTCAGTTAATACAGATCCAACCTAGTAAGAAAAATAAGGTGGCTTTACTCATCAAACTCTGATTCATCATCAGTTTCGTCAAACTCGCCATTTTCCTGCCAAACAGCAGAAAATAAATTGTATATTCCATAATTGGGAAAACAAGAGTCAGCTCACTAGCCAGGAAAATGAAAGATTGCATACCATTTTCTTCTTAAATTCTGCCATTGCGCTATCAAATTCTTCACGTTTTTTTGTTGCTATATCATAGTATTGTACCTTTTCCTGTCAGATACAAATGTTATTAATATAGAACTCGGCCAAAATGATTTTTTGTTTTTGCTCAGACCTAAACGAATAAACTATATGCAAACTTCATGCTCCATTTTGCCAAGTCACCAAACAGGAAACAAACTTCAAAGATTAGTTCTATATTGATTTAGAATGAAGATCAGCAAATGAGCATGGGGACTAAGAAAAACTTTAGGAGAAACACAAAAAAAAGGTAGTTGTTGTAGTTGGGGGGCTCTATAAAACCTCACACTATCTCATCCTTCCAACAACAACAACAACAACAAATCTTTATCCCACCAGATGAAGTCAGCTAAATGGATTACATGATGTCATTCAGATTGGTTAAAGACCAAAGTTTCATCAATGTTATCTACCATAAAATATGCCATGCCATTCTGCCATGGCAGCACCATTTAACAATGCAAGAAACTAAAGATAATTACATATATTTTTTTTGGTGATAAATTCTCAGTATACCATATCTAAAACTGAAGAACAGAGCTAAATTTCATGTACCCAATATCTTAATCTAATTCTGCATTAAATCCGAGTTCACCCTAGAATTCTAATCAGAGGAAATAGTTCTACTACTTCTGCATTACAGCTATATGCTAAAAGGAAGAAAATGTTCTACTTCCTCACATGCTTAAATTATTCCATTTTCAGCCATCGAACCCCACAATCATAATAAGTTAATAACACAATTCAAGTCAATAAAAAAAGGAGAGTCTACAAAAGGAAACTAACCTCATAAGTCATTGTTTTCCACTTCTCTCCACATGCCTTGCCAATCTGAATGAACAAAGGGCAGAATAAAACAAAAAAGAATTATATTAATTTGCAAATGATAATGATAGAACTGGCTAGTTTCACAAAAAAAGAGAATTATAAAAACTTCTCACTAACTCTTAAAACAACAGGGAAATTTTAAAAATTGATGCTTGACTTTTATGTTGTATTGGCTTTTGAGAAATTTAAAATTTGTAAATGATCAATTGTGCAACAATCTTGCTTCTTGAGCAATTAAAAATATAAAATAAATTAGAAGAAATACTAATAGAATGGATTCTACACATACATCACGCATTGACTTTACATCTGGATTCTGCTCTTGAAATTCTTTACGAAAATCCTCCCTTAAGAATGAAAAAGAACTTCCAGTAAACATAATAATTTTGAAGACAAGACTTTCCATTTAAGAAAGAAGCAGTTGGTTGTTAAATATGGCCACTATGCAAGGTTCAGTAGCAGTGCTACATATACACTATAAAGCAAATAGCAGTATAATGAAGTTGAACATAGAACAATAAAACAAGCTAGAAACAAGGAAAGGAAACTATCACAAGAAAATCATGTTTAAATGCCACAACAATCATGTTCAAAGATGAATGGTCTTTTTTACTCTTGAACATAATGCAGTTATGCATTCAAAATTGATGTGAGGTTTTATATATGCTAACATCAAATAATGACCTCCTTAATATTATTCGTCTAAAGCTAAATATATTCTACTATCAAATCCTGCATACATTGAAAAGTGAAAATACATTAAATAGAATGAATCCCATCTACTTTAGAGATGACATTACCTCCAAAGGTAAATTAAAATTCCGAGGATCAGCCAAATGGCAAAAGAAAGTAAACATATAACATCAATCATAGTTTGTTCATTCTAACAATAAACTACTAATGTTCAGTTTCAAGAGAGCTTAATATTTCAGAAACTCAAAATATACAAATTTAGCTATGGTTATAGCAGATATCTAGAAAACACATACATGAAACTAGCTAAATTCTGATAAAATTAACATTTTCCACAAACAATTCTAACACACGAGAAACACAAAGAATAGCTAACACCTCATAAAAGATTACATATAACCAGCATAAATAAAGAAAAAGGGAGAACAGAAGTAGCTGTACAAGAAGTAGAAGAAAGCTGTAGGAGGTTTCTTGGGTTTCATAGCATCAAACTTTTGTTTGTTCTTCTTTTGCTTTGATTTGGGTTTCTTTCTTGAATTAGTTTGCCGCACTGTTCTCTTGGTTCCTTCATTTGATTTAATCCTCAGCACTAGTTTACTGAAAAATCCATTGTAACATAGTATTTAGTTACGGAAACTATTTTAGAATAACATATTTATCAGTAATTATCAATCCAGCACCCCCTCCTTCTCAAAAATACAACACCTGAAGCCAGAAGAGTAAACTATAAACCCATTAGAACTTCAAAATGCCATCACTGTATTCAGTTTCTGGTATAAAGTCTGAATCCATAACATAAATATCAAAGCAGAATCCCACCCAACTTTTATCATCTATTTACCCTTTCTTTCCTCAACATTTGAACAACTAAATATTCCAATCTCTCAAGGGATGCAAAACTCCATCAAAAGAAATAAAGAGTATTCTCAAACGACCACCTTCAGTTTCCCAGCATTTGAAAAAATACAAACACTTACAAAATGCAACACAGAAAAAATGACGACAGAATAACAATTGTCTCTTTCTTCAGAGAAATTTACCCCCTTAATAACTACACGTTGAATAGCAAAGGGAGCAAAATTTATCCAAAGTATAGTGACAATAAAAATTCAAGTAACTAAACTTATGAAAAACACATTGACCCAAATGAGAGAAATCACATGGACATAGCAAAATTTTGGAAAAATATACAAAAAATAAAACTTTATTCTGCTATTTGACCATTCCTTTTCTAGGTTCCATAGGGGAGCACAGAGAAAGAGAAACATAACAGAGTAAGGAATGGAGATTGAGAAAGGAAGACAAAGTGAAGAGAAATGGGTACTCGGAAGAAGAAGATGCAGAGGCAGAAGAAGCAGAGTGAGACCCTTTTGCCTTTTTCGCCATGTTTGTTTGGTGACTACAGACTACACAAGGACAGGGTCTTGCAATTTCACCCAAACGATGGCGTGAGAGGTAATTTCGCATCTATAAATACTTTTTTACAAAATAAAACTAAAATCAAAGGTGAGTTACCCTAAATTTCTTATTTTAAAGTTTGTAATTAAGTCCTTCAACTTATAAATTATTTTTAATTAGGTTCTACCATATTTTTATTAGGGTTTCTTAAATAAATAAGCAATAATCTTTAATAGTTAAAATAGTGACCAGATTTATAAATTAATTGAAAATTTTCAATAAATTTAAGGAGACTCTAACGAAAATGTGTTTAAAAACTCAACTAAAAAAGTTTAAGAATTTAGGGATCTAATTAAAAACTTGAAAAAATATACAAGGACTTTAATAAATTTCCTCAAATAATTTAGAAACTTATATATTAATATTTTTTGTTTAATTATTTTTACTTAAGTACATTTTAAGTTTTTCAAGATGCAAGTAGAATAGTAGATACTTATGAGATAAAAGTTTGTATTTGATCCTTAAATAAAAAATTGTTTTCAAAATCATTTATACCATCAATGAAGGTTATAATACTGTGAAAGTCATTGGCTGACCAAACAATATTGGTAAGTCATATGATGATGGTAACCAGAAGCACAATTTAAGCACAAGTTGTATCTCTAGTTTCAAAACATCAGTAATCGTGAAGAGTCATATGAAAATATTTGGAATATCCCTTTATATATTACACTAATACTCCTATAAGAGAAGTTACTGCATCGATTATAAAAAAATGTTTGTATAATTTTATGAATGTAATGTACTTTTTCTTTTATATTGTTTTATGATAAATTTGGGAAAACTTTCTTTTGAAGCAATGTCCTTAGGTGTGCTATCAACATTGTATGATATGGAATATGATTAATAGATAATTATATTTTTAAATATGTTATCAGATGTTAATTTTGAAACTTATATATATGAAAAAATATATGTTAAGTGATATTAATTTCTCAAATGAATCTATGTATTTTGAGGAATTATTCTCAAGAGTATGACCCTTCTTCATTTGCTCTTGAAGAACCTTAATGCTTCTTCTTACTAGGCAGTAGACTACCCACAATTAGGAGAAATTTAAAAAATAAAGACGTATACTTTATTGTTTGTTCCTCCCATTTTATCATCTTTTCCTTTGCGTTTCCTCATTGGCTAACTTGGGGAATTTCATTTTCTGGGTGTTTGTGAGGTTGTGTGATGGTGTGGTGTCCGTACTTTTGTTTTCCTTCTCTCTTTTAATCTTACCAAGGTACTATACCTTAAATTAATATATGGTAAAATAGTTTTTTTAAAATATTTTAATGTACTTAAGTAATGATATTTTTTCTCTTTCAAAATAAAAGTAATGGTTATTTTTATTCTTAATTTTTTATGCATATGAATGAATTATGAAAGTTAAAATTAACGAGACCATTGGATTTCAATAGTTTATCTTTCGTAACTGGGGTCGCAGGTGTGAAATTGTGAATCGTATGGGCCCAGTGAAAGTAGCCGTGTTGACAAAAATGTTTTTAAACAAATACATATTAACAATAAAACTTATTATTATTGAATAATGCTTTGCATGATATGATTCATATTTATATTCTATTTTAAAATACATATTATAAAATTATTTTAATTATAGTTATACTTCATTAATTCTATAATTTAATATTATAATTATATATAATATCAAGATTGATATTTTTTTAAGTCAACAAATTCAATTCAATACAGCTCTGCAGCACTCGACTCCAAAATTTAAACACTAAAAGCCTACAAAGCTATTGCATAATAGAATATTTTGGAGGTATCTCTAATAAGTACTTGGTTGACACAAGGACATATATTGTTACATATAAATAAATTAATGAAGTGCACGAGTTATGCATTCGTTCTAGTTTCTACTTAGCGTTTTACTCAGAGCATTCAACATCTAAACATATACGCCCAAATTGTAGTTTCAATTAATACAGATCCAACCTAATAAGATAAAATAGTGTCTTTACTTATCAAACTCAGATTCATCATCAGTTTCATCAACAAGAGTCAGCTCACTAGCCAGCAAAAATGATAGATTGCTTATCATTTTCTTGTTAAATTCAGCAATTGCACTATCAAATTCATCACGTTTTTTTGTTGCTATATCAAAGTATTGAGCCTTCTCCTGTCAGATACATGTGCTGTTAATATAGAACTCGGCCAAAATGATTTTGTTTTTGCTCAGACCTAAACGAATAAACTATATGCAAACTTGATTGCTTCATTTTGCCAAGTAATCAAACAAGAAACAAACTTCAAAGATTAGTTCTATCTCATCCTTCCAACAACAATGCCTTATCCCACTAGATGGGGTCAGCTACGTGGATTAGATGATGTCATTCAGATCGGTTGAAGACCAAAGTTTCATCGATGTTATCTACCATAAAATCCGCTGCACCATTCTGCCATGGCGCCACCATTTAACTATGCAAGAAACTAATGATAATATGGTTTTTTTGGTGATCAATTCTGAGTACCATTTTTCTAAAACTGAAGAACAGCTAAAATTCATGTCCCAGTAAGATAATTTAAGACTATAGTCTTTGCCAGAGTATCTTAATCTAAATCTGCATTAAATCTGAGTTCACCCCAGAATTCTAAGCAGAGGACACAGTTCTGCTACTTCTTCATTACAGCTTTATGCTAAAAGGAAGAAAATGGGAAATAAAAGGATGCACACCTGTATGAGGACTCTAGATTTATCTTTTATTCTCCACATTTTCTGTTCTTGTAAGGAGCTAGTCTCTGTTTATTTTTATCACTATGTATTTCAGTTCCTATTATTAGCATATCAGCCTAGAAATGCAGTAGTACTGTAGTAGTTACAATTAATTCCAACTGCTTCAAATATTACAAAAATGTTCTTCGTCCTCACATGCTTAATTTACTCCATTTTCAGCCATCAAACATCACAATCATAATAAGTTTATAAATCAATTCAAGTCCATAAAAAAAGGAGAGGCAACAAAAGAAAACTAACCTCATAAATCATTGTTTTCCATTTCTTTGCAGATGCCTTGCCAATCTGAATGAACAAAGGGCGGAATAACACAAAAAAGAATTATATTACTTTGTAAATGATAATAATAGAGCTGCTAGTTTCACAAAAAAGAGAAGTATAAAAACTTCTCACCAACTCTTAAAACAACATGCAAATTTTAAACATTGATGCTTAACTTTTATGTTGTATTGGCTTTTAAGAAATTTAGAATTTGTAAATGATCAATTGTGCAACAATCTAACAATCTTGCTTCTTGAGCAATTGTAAATATAATAGAAGAAATACTAATAGAATGGATTCTACACATACATCACGCCTTGACTTTACATCTAGATTCTGCACTTGAAATTCTTTACGAAAATCCTCCCTTAAGAATGAAAAAGAACTTCGAGTAAACATAATGAATTTGAAGATAACACTTTCCATATAAGAAAGAAGCAGTTGGTTGTTAAATATAGCCACTATGCAAGGTTCAGTGGCAGTGCTACTTATAAAGTAAATAGCAGTATATTAAAGTTGAACATAGAACAATAAAACAAGCTATAAGCAAGGAAAGGAAACTATCACAAGAAAATCGTGTTTAAATGTCACAATAATCATATTTAAAAAAATGAATGGTCTTTTTTACTGTTGAACATGATGCGGTGATGCATTCAAAATTGACTTGTATATATGCTAACATCAAATAATGACCTCCTCAACATTATTTCTCTAAAGCTAAAAATATTCTACTATCAAATCCTGCATACATTGAAAAGCATAAAAGTGTATGAAATAGAATGAATCCCATCTACTTTAGAGATGACATTACTTCCAAAGGTAAATTATTACAAGGATCAGCCAAATGGCAAAAGAAAATAAGCATATAACATCAGTCGTGTTTGTTCATTCTAATAATGAATCCCATCTACTTTAGAGATGACATTACAGGGTAACTTATTACAAAAAATCATGTCTGGTGTTTTGCTACCTTTCAAGTGAGCTTAATATTTCAGAAACTCAAAATATACCAAGCTAGCTATGGATATGGCAGATATCTATAAAACACATACAGGAAACTAGCTAAATTATGATAAAATTAACATTTTCCACAAACAATTCCAACACATGAGAAACACAGAATAGCTAACACCCCATAAAAGATCACACATAACCAGAAAAAATAAAGAAAAAGGGGGAACAAAAGTAGCTGTACAAGAAGTAGAAGAAACCCGAAAGAGGTTTCTTTGGTTTCATACATCAAACTTTTGCTTTGCTTTGAGTTTCTTTCTTGAATTAGTCTGCTGCACTGATCTCTTGATTCCCTCGTTTGATTTAAGTCTCAGCACTAGTTTGCTGAAAAATCCATCGTAACATAGCAATTAGTTATGTAAACTATTTCAGAATAACATATTTATCTGGAACAATCAATCAGTAGCTTGGTGAAAAATCCATTGTAACATAGCAATTAGTTATGTAAACTATTTCAGAATAACATATTTATCTGGAACAATCAATCAGACATCCCCTCCTTCTCAGAAAAACAACACCTGAAGCCCGAGGAGTAAACTTATAGACCCATTAGAACTTCAGCTTCCCAGCATTTGAAACAATACAAACACTTGCTGTTGAGTATGGCTCATACTGAGCCATACAGCAGATATGCACGGGGGCCCCGCTAATAGAATGGATTCTACACATACATCACGCATTGACTTTACATCTGGATTCTGCTCTTGAAATTCTTTACGCAAATCCTCCCTTAGGAATGAAAAAGAACTTCCAGTAAACATAATAATTTTGAAGACAAGACTTTCCATATAAGAAAGAAGCAGTTGGTTGTTAAATATGGCCACTATGCAAGGTTCAGTGGCAATGCTACATATAAACTATAAAGTAAATAGCAGTATATTGAAGCTGAACATAGAACAATAAAACAAGCTAGAAACAAGGAAAGGAAACTATCACAAGAAAATCATGTATAAAGATAAATGGTCTTTTTTACTCTTGAACATGATGCGGTGTCAATTACTCTTTTACCAGCAAATACAATATAGCATTTGGTTCGGCAATAATGATATCCCCCAACATGCCAAAACTAGCGGTTACCCCCCAATAGTGGGAGATGTAAGTATGGATACATAGAATAACTTTTTTTATTTGTTTGATAATCATATAAAGCACAAGAGATTTTAGCCATTTGTATCAAGCTCAAACTTCCTTCTTGCATATGCGCTCCTCCATATGCACATACCAGAAAATAGCAGTCATGGTAGAATGGCGTGGCGAAATTTTTGTCAACCGTCACAAGAAATTTATGAAGGGAAGCCCGCCATGGCCACGTCATAATAAGGCCCAATGGGGTGTTTATCCTGTGGAATTTCGGCCTTCTGCCATGTTCCGTCGATAAAATGTGCAGTGATACATTCAAAATTGATTTGTATATATGCTAACATCAAATAATACATCCTCAACATTATTTGTCTAAAGCTATGAAAATGCCAGATATCTAGAAAACACATACATGAAACTAGCTAAATTCTTATGAAAATCAACATTTTCCACAAACATGCAATTTCCAACACATGAGAAATACAAAGAATAGCTAACACCTCATAAAATATTGCATGTAACCAGAATAAAGAAAGAAAAAAGGGGAACAAAAGTAGCTGTACAAGAACAAGAAGAAGGCCCTATGAGGTTTCTTTGGTTTCATAGCATCAAACTTTCGCTTGTTCTTCATTTCCATTGCTTTGTGCTTCTTTCTTTGATTTAGTTTACTGAAAAATCCATTATTGTAACAGCGTTACTTCAAGGTCTAGTATGACTTGTATAGCGGTTCCGGAGATAATTTTATCATATCTTATTTTCTTAATTTTCGAGAATAAAATATGATGATACATGATCAGATCATTGCGACACGGTTACGATATGATCAGAGGTCGAAGAAGCAGAGTGAGTAATTTTGCCTTTTCGCCATGTTTGTTTGGAGACTACGCGCTACACTACACAGGGTCCTGCAATTTCACCCAAACCATGTCTGTATTGGAGAATAATTTTTTTATTTTTTTAAAAGAATTTTAAAAACTGTACATAAAAATTACTTGTTTGGATATAAAATGATTTTATTTTTATTCTTTTACAAATTAATTATATTTGGTCTTCAAATTATTTTAAATCATTCAGTTTCATCCCTATTTTTTTTTTAAATCAATTTAATTTGATTCCTAAATTATTTTAAATTATTCAATTTGATCTTCAAGTTCTAAAAAATTTAAATATTAAACTGATTTATTTTAAGATATTGAGAACTAAATTAAAATTTATAAATATTTAAAAATTAAACTAATCTATTTTTATAAATTTAAAGAACAAATGAGCTATTTAAAATAATTTAAAGATCAAATTAATAATTAAATCTTCTCTGAAAATAAAACTAAAATCATTTATATCCAAACAAGTCATTTTTATGTATAGTTTAAAAATTTACTTTAAATATATAAGTTCTTCTCTCAAAATTCTTCATTCAGATATAGCATAACATCTGAACTAAAACTTGATTTTTTATTTATTTATTGTTGATTGAATTTTTTTAGGTAAACTCAAATCTGTAAATCGTTAAATTATTTACAAATTTTTAAATGGATTCCGATAGATTAAAATTTTATAATTAAGTCCTTAAACGTAAAATCATTTTCCATTAGGTCTTGTCATATTTTTATTAGGGTTTTGTGAAATACCTAATTAAATATTTTAAAATAGTTTAGAAAAGTACTGAATAGTTAAACTAGTAACCCGATTTGTAAATTATTTGAAAACTTTCAACTTACTTAATTTGTTTTTTAAAATGTTTTTTATTTTTTATTGAATTGAATTGATATATGAATGTTTCTATTTTGAAATATGCATTATCCTATCTCAAAAAGTTTAAAAGATTAATTATAGACAGAAAATTGATTAAAAATACAAATTTTTCAGGTATTTTTAATAAATATATATTATTCCCATATAATTTCTTTTATTTTTTCTCTATCTCTTTATATTTTTCTATATCGGATTTTACATTTTTTTCCTCTCCATCCCAATTTATTAAAAAAACTAGGGAGGGCGTTTAGGCTATATCCGCAACAGTAGTATTGATTAGAGTAAATAAGAAACAGAATAGTGCTTGTTAAACATGTGCTGTTAGTAGAATCTTGAATAGGAATCAAGTGCTTATATCATTAATAAAAAAATAAGTAAGAAATCATAATGATGTGTGGTTATGGGCTACTTTCTTTAAATTTATTTGTTAAATTTTTTATTTTAATATAATAAGCAACTTTTTATTTTTTTAAATGTGTTTATCTAAATTACTGTTGCTTAAAAAAAGTTTTTTTACTTGTTTTAAGAAATAAAAAATAAATTATATCTGGTTATTAAAAATTATTTTTCAAAGTTGTTTATTTTTTAAAAAATTGATTCTATTTGTAAGACTTATTTAATAAAATTTGTAGAGTTGTTAGATTGAAAAAGTAAGGATCATATATTAAGAAAGTAGATAGAGTGATGTGTTATGTTGGCCAGTGGGATCCATTAATTAGTAAGAAAATTACAAGATTTTTTAAAATATTTTATTTTTTGGTATTAATTTTTATTAATTAAGCAAACAAGACTAAGTATGTTGGCCAAAAAAGTCTAAAATCTCTGCAAAAAGTTTAACAATATAATTTTATATTTAAAAATTCTTAAAAAAAATTTTAATATGTGTTTGGTTTCACATTAAAGAATTAATTTTGGGTTAATAATTTTAGATTTCAGATGATTGATTTAAGGTGGGAAAAGATTTTAAAATTTATCCGAATCTATAATTGATTTTGAGTAGTTTATATGTTGGATTAAAAAATTTCTATTAATTTTTTTAATTTAATTTTATAACAAAAACATCTAAATATAAATTATATTACTTCACAAAATTAATTTCAATCAAAATAAATTTTAATAATACTCATCTAAACACACACGTAATCTTGCTTGAGTGAACTTCGCTTTCAGTTTTTCTTCTTATAGGAAATCAGCGCATTCGTTGACAGTCAAGAGTCTGCCACACCTAACATGCTGTGTGTGCTCTATTAGTGTTTAGGGATTTGGATTCTCTGGAATTTAAAAGTGTTTTTAAATTGAATTTATCAAAATGATTTATGAATCGTCAGATCTTTATCAAATGATTCTTATCCGACTGTATGAATGTGTATTTTCTTTAAACGTATGAAATCCGGATCCAGTATTTAGTAGTGTGAACTGTAAAAGTTGAGATAAAAAACAAGTAGTGTGAAAGTGATCTGTGATCGGATATGACGGAATGCGATTTTCTATGACTTGATTTAAATTGGTGACTCGTCCTTTTGTCATTGTACTATTATGGCGTCATCTAAATTGGCGCAATCTAGTCAATAAGTGTGTAAGTGTCAACTAGAAGTCAAGTTATTTATTTGTGCAATGTATGTACCCATATATTGATTGCTGATGGTAATTGTTTATGTTTCATGCTTATGTGACTCAATCCACTAACCAAGTAATAACCCTGTATTCCTCTCACATTCTCTCTTTTTCTGTCCTATACATCATTGTTCTTCTCCAATTACATCTTTTATAATGTATTAAAAAATTATTAAATACAACTAAAAGATATATACATTAATTTATTAAATAATCAAAATAAAAAATTATTTATAATTTCATATATAACTTTGAAGTTGTAAATGATTTACAACTTTAAAAAAATACTCTCACAACTTTAAAGTCATATTAAAAAAATAAAAAAAATTGATTAGGAGTAAGAATGGTGAAAAATGTATTTAAAAATTTGTAAAAATAATAGATAAGAAGAATAAAGACCTCACACAAGTTAGATGTATCAAAGATGAAAATAAAAAACTTTTGGTAAGAGATAAAGATATAATGAAAAATAGATGAACTACTTTAACAAACTTTTTAATAAGGATGACGATAAAAGGAAGGTGAATTTGGAAGACATTTTTTATAATCTGAATAGAAGATTTGTACGCAGAATTAATACACATGAAGTTAAAGAGACTTTAAAGAGAATGAAAAATAATAAAGCTTTGAGATCTAATGATGTCTCTATTGAAGTGTGTATAGGCTTGAGAGATGTGACAATAAAATGGTTGACCAATCTTTTCAATAAGATTCTTCAAACAAATAACATGTTTAATGCTTGGAGGAGAAGTATGTTTGTGCCTATTTACAAAAACAAGGGAGATATCCAGAATTGTTCTAACTATAGAGGCATCAAGCTCATGAGCCATACTATGAAGTTGTGGAAGAGAGTTATTGAACATCGCCTAAGGAGGGAGACTAAAGTTTCCGTAAATCAATTTAAATTTATGTCAGGAAAATGTACCATGGAAACTATTTTCTTGATGCGACAATTCATGAAAATGTATCAGAAAAAGAAGAAAGACTTACATATGATATTCATAGATATTGAGAAAGCATACAATAGGGTCCCAAAAAAAGTCTTATGGTGGATTCTTGAGAAGAAAAAAAGAACATTAAAGTATGTTAATGCAATCAAGGATATATATAATGGGGCTACACATGTGAGAAAACTTGTAATGGAACATCAATGTTGTAAGGATTTGGGTGTCCAAGTTGACACTTTGATATAATAATATTATGCTTAGGAGGTAGTTGTGAATTGTGATTATAACGACCCTGTAACAGATTCAGGTTCGTGTCTCTTAAGTTAGTGTTAATGAGGAAACCAGATTCGTGTGACCGGGTTGTCACTTTAGAGAGTAAGTAGAACCTTTATGGGGCAGTACTGACGTGGAGGTAGGACCCGAACAAGGGTGAAACCTTGGATTTTATAAAGTGCCGAGGTAGGACCCTTGATAAGGGCGAAACCTTGGATTTTATAAAGTACCGAGGTAGAAACCCGGATAAGGGCGGAACCTTGGACTTTATAAAGTGCTAAGGTAGGACCCCAGATAAGGGCGGAACCTTGGATTTTATAAAGTGCCGAGGTAGGACCCTGAACAAGGGTGAAGCCTTGGATTTTATAAAGTGCCGAGGTAGAAACCCAGATAAGGGCGGAACCTTGGATTTTATAAAGTGTCGAGATAGGACTCCGGATAAGGGTGAAACTTTGAATTTTATAAAGTATCGAGGTAGGAACCTGGATAAGGGGAGAACCTTGGACTTTATAAAGTATCAAGGTAGGAACCCGGATAAGGGCGAACCTTAGACTTTATAAAGTGCCGAGGTAGGAACCTAGATAAGGACGAAACCATGGAATTTATAAAGTGCCGAGGTAGGACTCCGGACAAAAGCGGACCTTGGACTTTGCCGAAGCTCTTGGGCTTTATATTAGTACCATGAACCTGGACAAGGTTGTCTGGGTTGCGCATACCAAGTTGGACAAGGCTATCCGGGTTGTGCATGCCTAGCTGTACAAGGTAGGCTTTTAGTGGAAAATCTGAATCTGATAGTGGGTGTGTATGATGACCAAGCTAACTCTGATAGCTAGCACTTTCGACGAGTGACACACGCACCAGGGTCATTTATATAACCCATTTCTTTGCGTTTCGACACAAACGCTATCATCTTCTTCCTGTCTTTGTTTTCTCCATTTCCAAGCGAGAGAAACTTCATAGTCGCTCACCTTAACCACAACCCTTTTGCATGCAACTAGAAAGTTGAAAGGAACTACCTTATAGCTAGATTCTAACCTCAATTTCTTTTGAAAAGCCTCCAACGAAGAGATCGTTCTCCAAAGACCTTCACCTAGTTTCGTTTTTAGGGGGAAAAAGAATAGCGGTTCTTTGCATGCAACGGTGGAATATCGTTACTGATTACTTGTATATCCTTGTGTAGGACATGATACAAAGGATACTGGTGGCTGTGACCACGAGACCATGAAGGCTAATGTAGCACTTAGAACAGGTAAGCTCTTACTTCTTGGGAGTTTTTCCTCTTGACTGTGTTCTACCATACTCCGAGAGAGTGATGATTATTGTATGTCACGATGCATGTGGTATTGAAATTGTGTGTTACTGTTTTTTAATTGAGAACATGTATATGATGTATACTGTGATGATATGTTGTATTATTAATGAGATTCTCTGGCTAGTAGAATGGGCTAAATATGGACTTCCCTTGGAGCCAAAGTCATGTGGAACAACTTTAAGTGGTCAATTAATATATATAAAAACCCTGAGAGAATGTGTCTTTAAGTGGATGATCTTCTCTTGGAAGTGTCATATATGTCGGAGCAGACTCCTGAGAGAATGTGCCCTTAAGTGAATGATATTCCTTAGGCATTGTCTGTGGAAAGTCCTGAGAGAATGTGTCTTTAAGTGGATGATCTTTTCTTGCTATATCTGTGTTATTATATACATGTGACGTATCTTATGAGAACCGTGGTGGATAGATTATGTGATACCTGTTTTGATGCTATGTGTCGTGAAAGTGAACCAGGGGGAGGAGAGGCCTCCAAGAACCTTGAGTTTACTGAGATTGTATCTCATCCCGTTTGAGGATTATATGTTGCAGGTGAAGCTCAGTGAGCGGATGGTGGATTACAAGGCAGGAGACCCGAGTAGGAATATGGTTTTATGTGAACCTTTGGTATTTTATTTTGAGAGCATGTTGGCTCATTGTTTTGTTATGTCTATATTTTGTAACCGGAGGGGAAGATGCACAGTTGATGTACTCTGTAATATATATTTTGGGAGTTCACCATATATAATGTATATACAGGACTGTTGATTACGCATGATGACGTCATTTTTATTAATTGCTTCCGTGATAATTAGCTATAATTATTAATTGTTGCGCTTAACAACCTAATTGAATGTTAACAAACCGGATGCATATAGGGCGTTACAAATGTATTTTCCTATCACGGTAGGTGTTCACCATGGTTCAGCTCTTAGTCCTTATCTCTTTGCATTAGTGATCGATGAAATAACGAAAGATATTCAAGAGGAAGTGTCGTGGTGTATGCTTTTTGCAGATGATATCAGGCTTATTGATGAGACCAAAAATTGTGTTAATAGGAAACTAGAATTGTGGAGAAATACTTTGGAGTCTAAAGGATTCACGATAAGCAAGAGCAAGACGGAGTATATGAAATGTGAGTTTTCGCGGGTAAGAGATGATGATCAAGACATAGTGCATCTACTTGTTCAAGAGGTACCCAAGAAAGATATTTTTAGATGATTGGGATCAATTTTGTAAAAATGTGGTGAGATTGATGAGGATGTAAATCATAGAATTAGAACAGGATGAATGAAATGGTGGAGTGCATTTGGGTTTTTGGGTGACCGCAAAATTCCCCTTAAACTAAAAGAAAAATTCTATAAAACAACTATAAGACCGACAATGTTATATGGAGCGGAATGCTGACCAGCACATAGGCAACATGAGCACAAAATAGGGATAGCAGAAATAAGGATGTTAAGGTGGATGTGTGGTTATACGAAGATGGATAAGATAAGAAACAAGGATATTCGATGAAAGGTAGCAGTAGTACAAATGTGTGGATAGATGAGGGAGCATAGCTTGATGTGGTTTGAACATGTTATGAGACGACCGCTGGATGCTTCTGTAAGAATAAGAGTTTGTTATCAAGAGTTCGACACAAAGAGAGGTAGAGATCGATAGAAACTTACATGGGGAAAGGTAATTAAACAAAACCTAATGGAATGAGACATAAATTGACAGATGATGTGTCTTAGGACAAAGTGAAAAAAAAACTATAAGTTTGGTGGAGGGTTAAACCCATTAGTATTTCTATGTTTCAGTCATTCCTTTATTTTAATTCTTTTCTTCTTTATTCATTCCCTCCTCCTTTCACCCTTATTTTCTTTTAGCTTATTTTTCTTTTCTTTTTCTTATTACCCTTTTTTCTACCACTCTCTCTTTCTCTTTCTTTGTCTTATTTTCGATTTATCATTGAGTTCATCTACTACCGACCCCAATTAACTTGGATTAAAGATGCTTTTGATGTTGATGTTGATGTTGTTGAATAAAAAAAATTCTTACAACTTTAAAACTGTGTTAAAAAAATGAAAATAAAAATTGTAAAGTTTTTTATTTTTTTTACTACTTTAATAAAAAAATTATAAAATAAAATACGACTTTTACTTCAAAAATCATAAGATAAATCACTACTATTTTTTTAATATTAATTAAAATTTTACTCATTTTATAATTTTTTAAAAAAATTACCCCTTATCTATTGTTTCATCCTTTTATAATGTAACATTAATGCATTAAAAGGTCTCATTACATTCTCATGTCTCAAAATCATGAATTAGATGGGGAAAAAACATGTTTTCTAGTATTTTTTTACGGAGTCTACAGTGCGAAATGAAAACGTTTTTCACACGGTACGAAAATTATTTTATATCGATTAGATTTTTTTAACTTCAAATCTATTGCACAGAATCTTCTTCTTTCTTTTTTTTCCTTTTTTTCTTGTTTACTCCATCTTTCCAATTTTGTCCTCCCTTCTCTCTTCTTCTTCTAGCCTATCTCACTATCGTCGGTGATCCATCACCACCGCTGCAGCGACGACGACAATGATAATAGAATCGCGCCTTCTGAGCGCACTTTTGGTGTGCCACTGTTTCATTCTTTTTTACTTTTTCTTCCTTTCTTTCTCATCATACCCTTCCTTTTTCTCTTTGCTTTACCAAAATGTAGATCTGGTACACCTTCTCAACCGCGAGGACATGATCAACGCGGTGGATCATCATTGTCGTTTTTTCCAATGATCTTGTTTCCTTCTCCTACGACACCCACAATCGCAACTTGCAAAACCCAGTCGCGACCCTTCAACTCTGCGCTAGTCACCGCCGCCATGGTGCCATCGGTGGTCATGAGATACAGTAAAATGATGAATAAGAAAATCAAAAGGATGAAAGAGAAAAAAAGGAAAAGTCATTGAAAAATGCTTTTAGTGGCGGGGGGCGGTGATTGGAGAGCAAGGAGGAGAACAAAAGATGAGAGGAGGAAGGAAGGAAAAAATGAAATGCCGCCGTCGAAAATCCCCTCCGACGATGACACGCGATGGTTTGCGGCGGAAGTCAATGTTAGATGTCTCCCCTTTCTATCTTTTGTGCACCATGTTACAAGGTCAATTCCAATGATTCTCAATTACAGTTTTGATTTTAACCTCAACTTATTTCATGTGAAATATGAACATTAAATTAAATAGTTATGGTTTTTCCAATTCAAATCTTAGTCTTTTTCATGCTTTGATGGGGTGATTTTGTGAAATTAGTCTATACTTTCATGTGAGAGTGAAAGAATAATGGAATAGTGGAAGAGGTAAGAAATTTGAGGTAGATTAAAGAAAAAAAAGAAAAAGATGGACAAAATCGGTAAAGAAAAGAAAAGAAAATATAAAGAAAAATAAGAACACTTAATTTTAAAAATAATCTCATTCATCGATGTAAAATAATTTTTTCACCGTGCAAAAAACGCATGGTAGACTCCGTCAGTATTTTTTATATAATAGCTTTTTAGCTGTTTTCCTGGTTGTATCGTACTCCCAGCGAACAGTCACATTCTCTCATACATAGTTTGGTTTCTCTTGGATACATATCCATAGCAAGGAAGCAAAAGCAAGAGCCAAATCCCAGTCTCCTTTTCTTTACAAGTTGAAAGATCAGCCAATCAATTAAGCTTGAGCAACATGGCAAATGGAAGCAATGACAAGCGTAGCAGCACAACCCACAACAACTCCTCTATTATTCCCAACCCTTCTTCTGCTTCTTCTTTGCAACAACAATCTTCTGTCCCTAATAATCCCCACCCCACTGCAAATCACACTGTCCCATTATTCTCCGGAACTGTAGAGTCCTTTAACAACTACGAAAATGGGTCACAAGATTTCAGCCATGCAACGGTCAAGAGCTCTAGAATTGGGAATTCCTTTAACAACATCGGACCGGGCTTCCAAACTTTCAAGGGCGCAGAGATTCGCTGTGTTGACAGATCTAGAAGCAAACGGGCTGCGTTTAGTTTACCACCTTGCTGGAAACCAGACAGTGTGGCCCACTCTGGAACCGTTAACTCCTTCAACAACAACGGAAGCGGATCTCAGACTTTCGACGGTTTCAAGTTTAACTGATATACGAGGTACTCGTGTTGTGTGTGTTCACGTGTCTCTGCTTTCAATTTTACTTTTTTCCCTCTTTTTTTGTTGGTGGTGGTATTTACTATTTAGATCTATGGGTGTGTAACTGTGTATCTTCATTAGCTTCATATCCACTTAATTAGGCTGTAACTTGGATCCATCTTTTGAATCTATTCTCAGTAGCATCAGCATTATTCATTGATGCCTTTTTAAATAGATTTCCAAACATGCTTGCTGAGAATGTGCTATAATTAATAAAGCATATGAGATACAATATTTCCAACCCGAATCTCCTCTGTTCTCCATTCATCATTCTTTCCAAGCTTAATTACAATGCCAGACCCCCAAAAGAAGAAATTATATATACATTCACATAGATTGATGGTTATGAACTAAAAACATAAAACAATGTAAAATAATATTTACACATACAACATGAGCATAAGATAGATGTAGTAGAAACGAAGATGTTAAGGTGAATGTGTGATTATACGAAAATGAATAAGATAAGAAATGAAAATATTCGATGAAAGGTAGTAGTGGTATCTGTGTGAAAAGATGACGGAGCATAAATTGCGATAATTTGGACACTTTATGAGACGACTACTCGATGCTCCTATAAGAACATAAGTTTATTACCAAGAGTTTGACATAAAGAGAGGTGATGTCGACCAAAACTTAACTGAGAAAGGTAGTTAAATAAAACGTAATAGAGTTGGATATAGATTGATGGACACTATGTCTTAGAACGGAATAGAGAAAAATTATAAGTTTGGTAGATAGTTAAATCCATCAGTATTTCTATATTTCAGTCATTTTTTTATAGTTATTTTCCTCTTTATTTCTCATTTTCTCTTTTCACCCCTATTTTATTTTAACTTTTTTTTCTCTTTTGTTCTATTTTTACTTTTTCTTCCATTCTTTCTCTCTCTTTCTTTGTCTTATTTTTTATTTATTATTAGGTTCATCTAGCAGCAACCCCAATTAATTTGCATTAAAAATATTCTTAATGTTGATGTTGATATTTTTCTTAAAATATTATAAAAATTAATAAATTTATTATATATGATAAATTATAATTAAATAATAAATGACTTAAGTATATTGCTTATTTTCTCATGTATAAATGGCAACTGCCAACCTATTAAACCTACCTACCAAACCTAAAGGTTTGAACCTTACTTTTTTAACTAATAATAAGAAGAAAAATATGTGAGAAATAATATAAAAATAAAAATGTTTGCTTTAAAATAAATAGAAATGAAATAGAGAAAAGATAGATAGGTGAATTAAAATCACCAATAAATTTGTATTAACAAGTCATATGATCCAAAGATTTAAGTCTAAATTGCAATATTCATTTTTCTTAAACTTTTTATATGTGATTTTGATTTTTTATTATTTAGAAAATTTGGTTTAATTTTCAATGAAAAAGGTTTGATGGGCATCCTAGACGATATTCAACATCTAAGAAGAAGAGAAAGAAAAAAAAAAGAAAAAAATAATAGAATTTTAAAAGTGACACGAAGAGAGAAATAGAGAAAATTAAGAAGCATTGATTTTATACATGTTTGTTAAAATAAATGATGATTCATTTATTATTACTCATTGTTAATTTTGTACATGTTTATTTTTTTTTTGACATTTTAATAAATTAAAATATTTTTTGATGATATCTTAAATAAATAGGTTATATTAGAATGATATATTTATAGATAACTTTGTTTTTAAGAAACCAAATTAATAAATAAAATTTTAAAAGTGAACAATTTATACTTTTAAATAATAGAGGAACCAAATAAAATAAAATAAATAAAAAAGTGACCAAATTAAAGAAAGAGTCAGGTTTGGTAGAATAAATTAAATAAATATATAGAAGGCTAAAATATAAGAATGGTCTTTTATTACTATTTTTTAAATTGGTTTCTATTTTCTAAAATATTTAAAATGCTTCTCTTATTTAATTAATAACATGTTAGTCTTTTTTGAAAATTTATTTTTTGACATTATTAAATTTTTTTATTGATTCAAGATGTAAAATTTATTCTCTTCATTCTCAAATATAAGAAAATAAAATCAATTCACGTTAATTAAAAATTAAAAAAGTCAGTTAATCATATTTAATTATACCAATTTTAATTAAAAATTATATTTTTTTAACTTATATTTTATTGAAATTTGATATTAAGAATAAAAAAGAGTTATTCGAACTAAAATTTCAATTAATAAAAATATTTTAGAAATAATAATATTAATAAGATAAAATTAATTACTTTTTTATATTTGAATAAAAAATATTTTTTATATAAAACTATAAATAACATTTTATTAAATTTATTTACATAAAAATTAATGGATCGATTAATGTTTAGACAAAATAAACATTTTAAAATTACATAAAAAAATTAGTCTCACATCCAACCTAATAACTAAAAAAATCAAGTGCCTAAATCCATGATGCGGCACAGTCTAGCTTAAAGTGAGCAAAAATAACGTTCCCATTTGTGCTTTTTAGAGCATGTTTAGTTATAAAATTAATTTAAAGAGAATCAAAATTCTTACTTTTTGTTTATTTTATTTTTATTTGTTGGAGTTGCAACAGAATCAAAACAACGTTACGTCTTACGCTGTCGGCCACTACCAACGAGGATAAGAATGAAAAACCAAAATTCAGTGTTTCCAACGTCGTGTCATTTCGTGACCTGTCAGAGGAAGGAGCTGAATTTCCTCGAACACCCCTTTATTTCCATAGGATATTTATCTAAGATTCGGGAAAGTCATTTTTTACCATAATATTGCAATTGTTACAATTAAAATAGTGAAGGGGTGAAAACGCATAAGACGGTTTAGCTTTTTAAAATATAAAAATACATGTAACTGAAGAAAAATTCAAACCAAAAAGGCTTTATATTTCATAAAAATTATTTATATATGAACTTCTGCATATTCTTAAGATTTGGAAAGAGTCTGTCTTAATATAATATCTTAGAATTAGGAAGCTTATAACCTGGGGTAAATTTTTTGATGGAACCGAATTTCAATATATTAGCATATCTTAAAATTTAACATTGTTTAATTCAAACTCAAAAATTAACTGATGAAGTAAGATTTGTACGCTATTTATTTACATTATATATTGATCATATGCTGATGAGATGTTTAAAACATGGACTTCTCACAGCAAGAAGTTAAGAATTGAACATCTCAAATTAAACTTTATTAGAGTGGATATATACGAACAGTGATGTATCTAGATACTGAGTTTGCATGTGTAAATTACAAAATAAAAAATAATATTATTACTATCATACATATAAAATGTAAACATAAATATTAAAATTAAGTGTAGTGAGCAAAGAAAATGAAATGCCCAAGTAAATAAAGCATAAAAGTCCTAATAAGTAAAAAGGAACAAATCATAAGAAAAAAAATAGTCAATAAAACATTAAATTGGGCAATGCTAAAAATTGGATCAGCGGCTCAAGTTATAAACATAGGAGGAACAAACATATAATAATAATAATAATAATAATAATAATAATAATAATAATAGATACTTTTTCTATCTCAAAATAATTGTCATCTTAAATTATTTTAAACATACCAAGAATTTTTTTTTTACAAAAGTAATCTTATATCACCATTAATTACTTGTTTTTTAGATTTTGTAATTCATTATAATATATAAGAAATATAAGTGAGAAAAATAATTAATGTTATGATAAAAATTTTAATTAATAATTATTTTGGAATAATTTTAGTTTAATATTTATGTACTTAAATTCACATCTAATCATAAATCATCGTTTGAATTACTTTAAAATAATTATTTTAAAAATTAATAAATTTATCATATATAATATATTATGATTAAATGATTATGTAAAAAAATTTATTTATACTTTTTTCCCATAATTATAATGGGATGGGGGAAATATATATTTGTACTTTCTTCAAAATTACAAATCAAATAAGTCATATTTAACTCAGATCAATAAATAGTGATGAAGTTATAATTCTAGTAAAAAGCCAAATAACTAGTTATAGGGAATATATAGAAGCTGAATGAAATATTATTTATTATTTTTATGCATATATTTATAAAGCACTTTCCTAAATTTCTATTTTTGAAAGTTAGCAAGTACATCTGCATCCTCCCTCAATCATAATTGGATCCACCACTGTATATGAGCAATTTGATAACGACTTCGTCATAAATGATTGCCTAATATGCAGTGTGAGTTTGATCTTATGAAAGAAAAAATATTTGAATTAAAATAAAAAAATATAAGATTCATATTATTTTAAAAAAATTTACGTATAATTAGTAAACCCCATGAGGAACTGAATTCCCAAGGTATCTTAAAAAAAAAGGCTGGAGATCAAGCTAGACATACCTCGCGAAACACATGAAGCTCCCATCTTTGCAAGGATGTCAGCACTTTGGTTTGGTTCCCGGAAGGTATGCTCCAGGGTGCAAAATAATTACTTTAATAGTATTAAGAATAACATATCATATATATTTAAACTTTTAAAATAAATAAAAAATGATATGGGCCAAGGCCCAACCTACAATATACCTCTGTCCCTGCACAGGTGTTAACTTCTATGGAAGTTCTACTCTTTTTTTTTTTTAATAAACCAAGTTTAGCTAAACTTCATCACAGAGTTTGCAATCCCAACTAGATTGACATTCGAAGTTATACTTGCTCGCACTATTAAATAACCTTTGTTAAATAATTTTATTTCAAATCTTCCTGTTAGATTAAATGTTCTTATCGTATAGGTCATATCGATCACTAAGTTTTAGATTAATCCAAAATGATTTAATAGTTACTTTTAAAAACTAATGACACCAATCACATGAAATTAATATCGTTAAAACTAACAAAATGAAAAGGTCTGATATATATCTGACTGTATCAACTCAATAATTCACATGACGTACCAGTGAAGACTTAAAAAGCACTCCTACACACACAAAGATAATAATTTCTGTGATTAATGTCTGTGCAGTTAATGTATATGAAATAGTACTGGAACACCTTCATTCTCAGAAGATAATCAAGTATTACCACACAACACATGGGGTACAAATTTATCAATATTCTAAGATGTGGCAGACGATAGAAACATGAGATTTTATTTTATCAAAACCTTTTTTGAAAATTTATTTAGAACATAAAATACAAATCAAGGTTAGATAAAAACTCAAAAGCACACAGGCATAAAGATTTTCATATTGATTCATCTCCACTGTCGAAATTATGTCTAGTTTTTAGTTATCCCATCAAATTATGTCTAGTTTTTAGTTATCCCATCAAATAAAACATCAAAATTTGACAGAATAAATTGTTATCTGCCAAGGATAGTGAAATTTTTGTTATTTCGAAAAATTATGCACCTTGCCATCTACATTCTTTTACTTCAACCCAAAATATAATAAAAATACTGATTTTCCTTTTCTCTATATTTGTGATCATGAGCTTCAATTTTAAGCCAATAAAACAGAATTTTTATCAATGACAAGATAGTATTTTATGTTATAAAAAAATATATATAACTAATCAAATATAATAATAATAATAATATGTTATATATATATATATATTAATTTATATGAATGAGATAATAAATAATTTTAGATAAATATAAAATTTTATAATATAATTTATGTGAAAAGAACTATAAATTAAATGGTAAATTTTAAAAAAAATATTATCCAATTATTAAAATTACACCAATATAATTTAACATCTTATATTTCTATATTATCTAGCCATGTCAGGCTTTGGACACCCATTTGTCCATATGAGTGACTTGGTTTTTCAGTCTCCTCCAAGTATTTGTAACCTGTCCTTTGTGGTATGATTTTATGTGATAACGCTCCCACGTAGGAAAAGAATGTAAGGAATTTATTCCCTCTTAAGCAAAATAGAAAATTTAAAAAATAGTGCAAGAGTAATAATATAATTAGATTGGATTTGATCACCATTACAATTACAGATTTACAGTACATAGAGCTCTAGCTAGCTCCAGTATCATAATTATTAGCATATAATCACATACGTACACACGTCTTACACACCACCCACAGATGAGCACGTACTTGTGTTTTTTTATTCCCCATATATATGATTATTATATATGTTTTGGAAGCCCAGCTCCTCCACGAGGAAGGTCTTATATAAATTAGTAGTACCTTGCACCAGTGTTAAACTTAGCTTTTCCGAAATCCTGTTTTCCCGAACCAGAGTTGTTAAAAGCACTTTTAGTCCCATGGTTACCACTGCAAGGAGCGTGTCTCCCCTGGGCAACTTGCACACCAGTGTTGAACTCCGCGTCCTTGAAGTCTTGTCCTCCTTCTCCTGAGTTTTTAAAGGCATCCTCAGTGCCATTGTTGTTTCCGTTGAAACCAAAGAGGTTGCTAAAGAAACCAGACATATTTATAAGGATCTTAGTGTTTTATTTCTTTTTTGCTTGCCTTTGATGTTTGCTTCCAACCCAGCTTTCGTTTTATAGATGCGGAAAGGAGAATCCAATGTAACCTTTCTCATCTCACAAAGCATATACTTAATACCAACAAGGTACACTACCGTTTGTAATTTGTATACAACTGGATTTTTTAATCATTTTGATAGGATTCAATTTTTTGATTGTACACCAAAAAAGACAAAATTTACTTTTAATAATTTTTATATCTAAAAAATTAGTTTCATAACTTCGGACTTATGAAAGACACAAGTATTCCATTAAGATATATTATAGTGCACTATTTTTGGATTTATGTATCTTTTGTCCTCATCTAATATTCCCTTGGATAAAGGAGCATCAATGCTTGAATTGATCAAAGATCATATTTGTTCGCCTGGCAAACGATAAATATTATTCGTATGCCAATTTTAATTAGTACTGTCAAATCATGGGGATAAGATATCAATTGAAATCAAATGCTACATCAGATTCTATACAAAAGATATTAATTTACAATGCTACAATAGTACAATCACTTCCCTTTAACTTAAAGGTTCGGTTTAATTTATTCAAATAACATGAATAAAAGATCATGGGAAGTGAGTTTAGAACACCAAATTATAAAAGAGAGTGAAGCAAATTAATGTGCTCACCTCATTTTGTAGACATTACATGAATTAATAGAATTTTCCTAACAGCTCTTTCTCAGGATATATAGATGATAGGTTTCTTAATTACTAGTTTTTGGCTTTTTATATCTCTTTCATTTTATTTTTCATCTCATCATTGATTTTATTATTTATTTCTCTAATCTCAAGGGAGTGTATACACTCTATTAAGGTATGAAATTATCATTTTCCATATATTAACTAACACCAATATGACTATAACTATAAATTTGATACTATCATATTGCAAGATAATGATAAAATAACATATTAAAATGCTGAAAATAATTGATAATAAAATTTTAATTAATAATTTTACAGTTCAGATAGTTTAAAAGAATACAATAAAAAATGCTGAGTTATATTATATTATATTAGGAATCAGATATAAAACTTACCTTTACTAGTGTTAAGAGGTTTTTTTGTTTTGGTGAAGACTAGTGTTAACTTTGAAGAAATTGACCCTTTACTACATCAATATGGCATTTTATTCAGTGTTTCGGCAAATCTAGCTCATTAACATTGATCTTATTCAAACTTACAACATTCTCTAGCAGTCTAGCTACTAATTTTGTAATTTCTTTTATATTATAAGTATTAATTGTGTTTTATATTTTTCATACGTTAAATTCATTTACTTTTTCATGTGATAATTTTCTATAAATTCTTAAGAAAATTCAAAGAAAGATCTATAAAATGTTGTAACATTACTATTATTACAATAGTGATGTTTGGGATTCTGTGGGGGGTAAAATATTGAGAAGATTTACATCTAAGTAACCATATAAGGGAATTAGACATCACACTTTAACCCAAAAAATCTTAAGGCTCAGGTTTATGGGTCTTCTCCTCACTTATATGGTGTTCAACTTTTTTATTTCTATCCGATATGAGACTTTAACTCACACTTATACTCCAACAATCGGATGTACTATTTGGAAATAGACAAGTATTCTGTAGCAACTGGGTTGCACTATTTCTGGATTTGTATAAAGGAACAATAATCTGATCAAATATATTAATTTGTTCTCTTAGCAAAGGATATATATTATTCGTACGCCAATTATACCATGCATCAATCATCAAACATTAATATATGATCAATTGAAAGCAAATGCTACATCAGATTCTGTATTATACTATATGAAATTATCATGCCAGTTAGATGGATAAAAGTTTATTAGTAAAAAACTATGAAAATTTATCTAACAGCATCAAATTTGATCTCAATAAATTTGGTATTTTCCTCTGGTGCCTTGATGTTTGCCAGCATTTTATAGATAGATGTGGAAAGAAGAATCTGATGATACTCGTTCCTTAAACACGCACAAAACAACTTATTTATATATACGAACTTTCATTTCCATGGACCGGTCCAAGCATATTTCCAGTGACGTAACTATGATAATGTCAGGCGAGCAAACGACACGGACAAATAATTCCACATGAAATTATATTCCTTTTCCATTGGAGTACACTTTCATTACAAGAAAAAGTGTTATTATTGACAGAATATTTCTGCTGATATAAGAATTTATATTGTTTTTCCCTCAACAACTATTCTCGTCTTGGATACAGGAAAAATCATTTTAAATGGAGAAGTATTTTAATTCTTTTATGATTTGTTTTTGGTAGAAGAAAAAGTGAGAGAAAAAGAAAACACAAATAACAAAATATTTTTTTTTCTTATGTTTATTTGAACAGAAAATGAAATAAAAAGTTGTTTTTATAAATACAAAAATTTAAAACTTTTATTCCTATCATTTTCTTTCCAATTCAAATTTAAAATTTTTTCTTTCTTCTTTAGTTTTCTTCCATCCAACCAAACATACCATTAAGGGACTAAAAATAAGGATAAAAAAATTTAAATAGCTAAAAGTAAAAATAAAAGTTAAGAGATTAAAACAAAAATAAAAAAGCTCAAGGACTTAAAAACAGAAATTATATAAAAAATTTAGGAACTAAAAAAGATAATTTATCTTTTTATATATATGTATACAAGATATTTCAGACATTGATAATGCGAAATTTCTAAAAATGAAACGTTTGCTGGATTGATTTCTGGTTCGTGAGGATTACTGATTTGATTTCTGGTTTGGTTTGTTCAGCTTTCTTTCCACCTTGTTTTAAAAAAAAGATATTCAGTTTTAAAAGCTATCCAATTATCCATTAAATGCAAATGAAAGAGGGTTGAAAATTTTCAAAACTTCTCTGAGAGTGAAAAAAATGTTTAATAAAATTGTTAATTTTAAAAGAAAATTTCAATATTTGGTGAAAAAGCTTTTTAATGGAAAAACTGAAAGTGTAAGAGCCATAAGACGAAGCGTAAAAAGTGGTCATTTTAATTCCTCAGATCAGTGCAACGGTAAAATTTGTTAATTTGATTTCTCTCTAATTTTTTTTTATAAAAAATTGATTGTAAAATCCATTTGAGTTTAAACATATTTAGTAAATTTGGAAATTTAATTTTGTTTCATCTAAGCAGTAAAAAAATGTTTTATTGACGTGATTGTCTTGTCTTTATTGACTTTAGGTAATTTATTATGTTATACAATGAGCTATAAACTGAAAATTAAGTCATTTCAAATTAATTTGACATCATTAATAAAAACTAAAATCCTATAGATGGGTCTGACAGTTACATATTTATCGTAAAAAGGCATTTATTTTATTGGTTAAATTAGTTAAGTTTCACGAACTATTTACAAAGGATATTTGGTCTAGTTGTATGATTCTCGCTTAGGGTGTGAGAAGTTCCGAGTTCAATTCTCGGAATGTCCCATCTTATTTATTTTAGAACTATTTTTTGCTATTGAATTTTTTGTTTTAATTTCTTTGCGATTGAAACCTTGTTTTGTTTATTTTCGTCATAGATGCAGTTATCGTAACCTGTAGATCAAAGAAAAAAAAATGAACTAGTTCAGAATCCCAAAAAAATAAAAAATAAAATGTTATTATAAAAAGGTGCAAGTTGAGCAGTTTCCATTAAACATGTCGGCACGTGTGTCTGCCTTTCTTTCTTTCTGGCCATTACATCTAGAAAAATGTCATATAGTAGTAGTAACCTTTATTTGACATAAAGTAAACCGTTGAATTTGACTTAATTCAAAATAAATATTATGATTCAGAAAAAAAGAATATTTTTTTTCTTTTCTATGTAAGCCCACCACACTTGATTTCAATTAGTAATAGTTAAAAACATAGATGACGATTCTCTGCAGTTATTTTTGAACTGCAAAAGATACCTGACTTTTAAAATAAGTTGTTTTTACATCAAAATATTGGGTGGGGTTGGGGGACTGGTTGAAAAATTAAACGGGAAACGAAAAGGTGCATCATGACACAGTTGTTTGAGTTTGAGAGTTAAGATTTGAAATTTTGATTTGAATAAAATTAATTTTAAATTATGTGATTTATGTATTAATGTTTTCATTTAAAAAGCAATAAGTTATGATTATAATTGTGAAATTCGATTTTATGATTGACTTAATTAAATCAATTAGTCAATAATTGATATAATTCAATTGATCGGACCAAATCTGATTTCACAATATTAATTATATATTAATTATAACAGTACAACTTGTGGGGGATTGATTTAAAATAAATTAATAATGAGAAAATGAAAACTTGCATCATATATATGACAAGTTGACAAAGTTGTTTGTGAGTTAGAGTTAATTTTTGAAAATTGATTTTAAATTAAATTAAATTTTAAGTAATGTGACTTATGTATTAATTATATATATATATATATATATATATATTTGAAAACAAGTTAATAATAAAATTTAATTAAAATTTTTAATCTAACTCAAAACTACCTAAATTGTATTACATTAACTTAAAATTAATTTTAAATTCGAATTTAATTTCTCAAAAGTGAAATAAAATAAAATACGTAAATATTTACCTAAAATAATGTTAACTAGTCTTTTAACGTGACAATGAACGTAAACCCAGACACACATCCAGCCTAAAAACATTATCTCAAAAGAAAAAAAGTATTGCATTACATGATATATTAAACATGGCACATGAGTCTTCACAGATTAACGGCTGGCTGTTAATTTGGTTCAATTCAATTCCACTACTTTATCTTTCCCACAACGAATTATTTACGTCACACTCTCATGTAGAGATATGAGAAGTGACAGGAATCCTACGACCATGGAGAGAGACAAAACATTCACTGTCCAAGAAGACCATATCTATTATTGCTTCACTTGGATCTCTTGCTATACTTCGACTTTTGCTGATTCTAGTTCTCCATCGAGGCACCAAATTCTGCAATTCTAAAGAAAGAGATGCTAGTGTGAATCATGGACCAGACTACAATTCAGCATTGACACTTAAAAGGTTCAATCCAAAGGAGTTGGAGATTGCCACTGGTTTTTTCAGTGCAGACAGCATCATTGGTGCTAGCAGTTTGAGCACAGTTTACAAGGGTCAAATGGAAGATGGCCAGGTTGTAGCCGTAAAAAAATTGAATTTGCAACAATTCTCTGCAAAAACTGACAAGATGTTCAAGAGGGAAGCCAACACCTTGAGCCAGATGAGACATGGGAATTTGATCAAGGTACTTGGATATGCCTGGGAGAGTGGGAAAATGAAGGCTTTGGTTCTAGAGTACATGGAGAATGGGAATTTGGAGAACATCATACATGGAAAAGGGGTAGATCAGTCTGTGATCTCTAGGTGGACATTATCTGAAAGAGTCCGAGTTTTCATTTCTATTGCTAGTGCATTGGATTATTTGCACTCTGGTTATGATTTTCCCATTGTACACTGTGTTTTAAAGCCTTCTAACATCCTTTTAGACAGAGTGTGGGAAGCTCATGTCAGTGACTTTGGGACAGCACGAATACTTGGTCTTCATGAGCAGGCTGGTAGTACCCTTTCCTCATCAGCAGCTTTGCAAGGCACCAGGTATAAGCCTTTCGTATTTTGCTAATCTCTTATCTTCAATGCATAATATATGTTCATCACAGTTATGTTCATGACAGACTTGCAATTCAAATGAATATTTTAGCTCTTGTTGATATGTATGGTGAGTTAATCCTTCATCTTAAATTGTTCTAATTAGTGAAAGTATCATAATGAGGAGCTCAAGTATTAAACGTGTGTAGTATCTATTTACTGTTTTTATTCAATGCATATGAGCCCAAATTTGATCGTTCTATTCGATGAAGGTAGCAGCATCACGAAGACTTGCTGAATTGTTGCTTGAAAACATTAACTTAAGGCGGTGGAATAAAACATTAATTGTTGCATGAATTGTTGACTTGTAAGGAATATGCAGACATATTTGTTATTAGATTTACAGAAGCATGGAGAACAGTACCCATTCAAATAGTGCAGATAATACATTTTTCCTTTCTCCATAGTTTGTGCCCAAAGCGATAGCTAATTTATGCCTACTATACATACCAAAGTTGTTGTTTTTTTAAATATCAAATATAACTTTTTGTTTCCAATCCCCTTAGCTTATTAACTTTGTACACCGTAAGTTTTTATTTTATAAATTTCACACTCTAAACAAGATATTTCTGCTGTGTAATTCTCAGAATTTGTTTACATGAGGAAAGTAACCACTAAAGCGGATGTGTTCAGCTTTGTATCATAGTAATGGAGTTTCTAACAAAAAGAAGGCCGACAGGGCTCTCAGAAGAGGAAGGTTTGCCAATCACTCTGCGTGAAGTAGTAGCGAAAACCCTTGCCAATGGAATAGAACAACTTGTCAATATTGTGGACCCTGTGTTGACCTGGAATGTTACAAAAGAACGTGATGAAGTGTTGGCAGAGCTCTTTAAGCTATCCCTGTGCCGCACCCTCCCTGATCATGAACATCGACCCAATACAAATGAGGTGTTATCTGCCCTTGTGAAGCTTCAAACAACACTGTCTTGTTAAATGATAATCAATCCTTGGAGCTGCTCTTTCTAAAGAAGAAAAATCAAATGACTCCCAATTGCCACATTACTGTTGCCTTTAACAACAGCAAAGTCTTATTGTATTTTCCAATTTTGATGAAATGCACACAATCTTTTAGTAATAGATAACAAATTAGCAGGGGACTTGGGTTTTTAATAAATGTATGGAAATTATCAGCCTTCCTTCACAATTGTGTGATGTAACATTAATTGCCCAATATTCTTAGGGGCATGATGAAAGAATCTCCCAAGTTTTGTATTAGTCATAAAGGCTCTAAAGTTTCTAGATAGTTGCACTTGCATATAACAATTAGAAAGAAGAATATCATAAAATAAAACAACAAAGCTAAAGAGTAATAACAAAATAGGGGTTTGCCTCAATCAGTGGGAGGATCAGTATGAAGAAATTCTTGAATGGTTGAAGGGAAATCCAATTCTCCAAAAGCACCATCAGAAACAAAAGCAGATTTCCCCAAAAGCAGGTGTGCTAATCTCAAAGGCTCTTGCTTCTCCTCCCCACCACCATTCATAAAGTGGTTGATCCACCCATCTAACCTCAGCACCTCTTTCCTACACTTTGGCCCTTCCACACCAACAATTTTTGCATAAAAGCCACCTTCACAGTGGCATGAATCACCTTCATCAAAATCACCATCCCTTTGTTCTTTTACCTCTGATAACCCCAAGAGCTGCATTAACTGTTCAATGTCATCATCATTATCTTCAGCCTCATTTGCAGGAGGGACATGATCTGTTAAAAAATGAGAAGGGTCTTGATGGATTCTTGAAAATTCTTGGGAAACTGAGAGGAATGCTTGAGGAGGTTCACTGCTATCTTGGGAGGGACAAATCTGGCTACCACTGGATTGAAGGAAGATGGGAGAACCCAAAGTGCTTTCTTGTATCTGAGATTCTATTGCTGGTTGTAAAGTTTGGTCTAATTTTAACCTTTTTTCAACCTGAACAAGCATCATCAAACTTCAGAATTCACAATCCATTAAGAACATGTTAAGATGTTGGAATTAAAACTACATGTATGCATAGTACCTGTTTTAGTGAGGAGAAGAAATTGGAATGCGATGACACTGATAATGGTCGAATTTTGTTGTCCATTTTGTTGTCAACGATGCAGCAGTGCGGTGCAGTATATATTAGATAGAAAGTATTGGGATATTGGTTATCCCATCTTCATTTACCCTAGAACATTAGTGCGTCTGGAAGTCGATTGTGAAATTGAATTTTAAAGTAATTGATTTTGGTTAAAACTATTTTGAAATTATGGAATTTATATTTTGAAAGCAATTTTTTATTGAACAAGAAAATTATCTAAAGTTATTTCAAGTCAAAAATAATTTGAACCTAGAATTAATTTTATTTAAGTTTAATTTTTATATGTAAAGATGTTTACATTTCTAATCAATTCAAAATCACTTTTGTTTCAATGTTAGTTTATAAACGCCCTTCTCTCTTAACCCATTCAGTTGCTTTTTAAAAGGTGAGGTTTATGCAAGTGTTAAACCAAACAATACCTGCAATGCATTAATCTTAATAATGCAATAGACTTAAAGTTATTGCAATTCCACACCAATTGGTCCAGACACTCTCCTTGATAACTGTATGAGAATCTATGATTATATGACAGTAAAAGAAATTTTATTTAAATTCTTTAATGATAATATAAACTGGTTTCTCCGAGTGCTAGGTTTTAAAAAACAAGTAATTTGTTTATTTCTAGCTTTTGAGCTATGGATAGCCATATTATAACTATCATGTGTTCTCCCTCTATCTCTCTCTTAAACCTTTTGCCTTTGTGGATACATATCCAAATTTGGCGTGCCATGTTCTATATTTTTATTTAGAGTCTAAATCAGTAGAAGAAACAGCCAGTTTCGTTATACCGGGATGACCTCACAAGTCAAATTTAAGATATTCAATCCTTGTCCAAACAATCACGGTTTCTATCCGAAGTAACATTAATCACTGCTAATGATTTGACTTGCCTGCATGTCATTCAACGCATTTTGCACAAATGAAGGGGCCACGCCTTTTGAAATTATTAGTGGATGAATGAACATTAGTTCTATAAAAAGGCTTCAGTCACACCAGTTTTTGTATCAGCAAACTGCAATTGAATATTCTACCAAATTCCAAAGTGATGTTGTCCCTAAAGACTAGTTTGACTACAGTCATAGCAGTACTTTCCATTTTATCCATAGTTTCCCATGCGAAACAGGCTTGGATGTTGAAATTCAAGCTTAGAAAGCTTTCAAGAACTCCATCACTGCTGACCCAAATGGGGTTCTTGCAGATTGGGTTGACAGCCACCACCACTGCAACTGGTCTGGGATTGCATGTGATCCATCTTCAAATCATGTCATTTCAGTTTCCCTGGTTAGTTCTTCAGCTCCAAGGGGAGATTTCACCTTTTCTTGGAAACATTTCTGGCCTTCAGGTTCTTGATTTAACTTCAAGCTCATTCACTGGCTACATTCCTGCTCAGCTCAGTCTTCGCACTCACCTTTCTCAACTATCTCGTTTTGAAAATTCTCTCTCAGATCCTATTCCTCCTGAATTAGGACCCCTTAAAAGCCTGCAGTATTTGGATTTAGGTAACAACTTCTTGAATGTAAGCCTCCCTGACAGCATATTCAATTGCATTTCTTTGTTGGGAATTGCTTTTACTTTCAACAACCTTACTGGCAGAATCCCATCAAACATTGGGAATCTACTTAATGCTACACAGATTTAAGGTTATGGAAATAACTTAGTAGGGTCTATACCTCTTTCCATAGGTCAATTAGGAGCTTTGCGAGCTCTTGATTTTAGCCAAAACAAGTTATCCGGTGTAATACCTAGAGAGATTGGAAAGCTGACAAATTTAGAATACCTTCTAGAGAGATTGGAAAGCTGACAAATTTAGAATACCTTCTATTGTTCCAATATTCCTTGAGTGGGAAAATCCCTTCCTACGTTGTTAAGTGTAGCAAGCTTTTAAACCTTGAGTTATGTGAAAATCAGTTTATTGGAAGTATTCCTCCTGAGCTAGGACATTTAGCTCAGTTGGAGACTCTGAGGTTATATCGCAATAACTTGAATTCCACCATTCCATCTTCCATTTTCCAGTTGAAATCGTTAACACATTTAGGACTCTCAGAATATATTGGAGGGAACAATATCTTCTGAGATTGGATCTCTGAGTTCCTTACAAGTTCTAACCCTGCATTCAAATGCATTTACTGGGAAGATCCCTTCATCAATAACAAACTTGACATATCTGTCAATGAGCCAGAATCTTCTTTCAGCTGAACTTCCTTCAAACTTGGGTGATTTTCATAATTTAAAGTCTCTTATTTTGGGTGACAACTTAGTTCATGGATCCATTCCCCCTAGCATTGCCAATTGTACTAATCTAGTAAATGTTACCATGTCTGTTAATGCTTTAAGTGGAAAAATTCCTGAGGGTTTTTCAAGGTTTCCTAATCTTACTTTCCTGTCTCTTGGATCCAACAATATGATGGGGAAAATTCCAGATGACCTCCATAACTGCTTGAATCTTATCAGTCTACGTTTGGCAATGAACAACTTCAGTGGATTGATAAAATAAGTCTACGCCTGCAGCTGAATGTAAATTCTTTCATTGGACCAATTCCACCAGAGATTGGAAACTTGAATTAACTTGTCACTTTACCCTTTTTGAAAATACGTTTTCAGGTCAAATTCCTCCAGAACTGTCCAAACTTTCTCGCCTTCAGGGGCTTAGACTACATGACAATCTATTAGAGGTACAATACCTGATAAACTCTTTGAATTAAAAGACCTAACCAAACTTTTGCTGCATCAAAACAAGTCGGTTGGTCAAATACCTGATTCTATCTCAAAGCTCAAGATGCTTTCACTCCTAGATCTTCATGGCAACAAACGTAACGCGTCCATTCCATGAAGCATGGGGCAGCTTAATCAGCTTTTAGTTTTGGACCTCTCTCACAAACAGATCACAGGATCAATTCCCGGAGATGTCATTGCACGCTTCAAAGACATGCAGATCTATCTTAACCTTTCTTATAACCAGTTGGTTGCAAATGTTCCAACTGAGTTGGGCATGTTGGAAATGATACAAGCTATTGACATTTCAAACAATAATCTTGCAGGTTTCATTCCCAAAACACTTGCTGGGTGCAGAAATCTTTTCAATCTTGATTTTTCCGGAAACAATATTTCAGGTCCTATTCCTGCAGAAGCTTTTTGTCACATTGACTTGCTTGAAAGCTTGAACCTCTCAAGAAATCATTTAAAAGGTGAAATCCCTGAAATATTGGCAGAGCTTGATCGTCTTAGTTCCCTGGTTCTTTCTCAGAATGACTTGAAGGGAACTATTCCTGAGGGCTTTGCCAATCTTTTCAACTTGGTGCATCTCAACCTTTCCTTCAATCAACTTGAAGGTCCTGTACCCAGGACTGGAATATTTGCACACATCAATGCATCTAGTATGGTAGGAAACCAGGATCTTTGTTGACCATGAAGAAGTGTTGCCAGTGCTCATTAAGTTATCCTTGTGTTGCGCCCTCCCGGATCCTGAACATCGACCAAATATGAATGAGGTGTTAACATCCCTTGTGAAGCTTCAAACAACAGTCTTGTTAAATGATAAACACCACCAATCAATTATTGGACAATTGGAGTTGCTTATTCAAAAGAAGAAACATTAAATGCTTCCCAATTACCTCATCAGTATTGTCTTTTAACAACAGCAAAGCCTTATTGTATCCATGTTATGTTTTCCAATAAATGTATAGAAATTATCAGCTTTCCTTCACAGCCATGTAATATAGAATTGATTGTCCATTGTTGCATGCTTTTTCTTTTTCACTCCCCCTCCCCACTTTTGGGTTAAATGCAAATATACTGTATCTATTCATCTATAAAATTGCACGGTGGAAACCATGGAAATTACAAAGTACAGTATGCAATAATAATCTTTTAAGAAATAAAGCAAACTAACAAAACTATAAACAAAAAGTTACAATATTCACAATCCACAGAAGCCAGCCTCCTCAACTTCATCTAACACTTGCTCTATATCCTACTCTTTCACGTTCAGTATACAATGGAATTTGCCACTCTGTTTCCCAGGAGCATGAAAGAACCTTCCAAGTTTTCTGTTATCCATAAAGGCTATAAAGTTTCTATCATATTCAATAATAAATCCAGTTAAATATAACTAGAAATTTAAATTAAAAAAATATTTTTTTTAAATGCTTTTCTCGACAAGTTCCAGTTTCAGATTTAAGCTTCTCTTATCAATAGAAGTTGTCATTGTGCGGCTGTTTTTGTAGACCACATGATGCAATTTCAACAAACTGATTGCATTTGCATTTAACAATTAGAAAGAAGAATATCATAAAATAAAACTACAAAGCTGAAGAGTAACAAGAAAATGGGGTGTGGGTGTTGCCTCAATTAAAGGGAGTGATGTGATCTGTTTGAGAAGGGTCTTGATGGGTTGGAAATTCTTGGGAAACGGAGAGGAATGCTTGAGGAGGTTCACTGCTGTATTTTTGGGAGGGACTATTCTGGCTTCCACTGGATTGAAGGAAGATGGAAGAACCCAAAGTGCTTTCTTCTATCTTAAGATTCTATTGCTGGTTGTAAAGTTTGGTCTAATTTCTTAACCTCCTTTTAACCTGAGTGGGCATCAAACTTCAGAATTCAGAGTCCATTAAGAACATGTTACAATGTTGAAATTACAATTAGATATTCGTACCTGCTCTAATGAGGAGAAGTAATTGAATTGCGAAGACACTGATTATAATGGTCGAACTTTGTTGTTCATTTGTTTCTTTCCTTTTGTGTGATTACTAGTGGCCCTGCTTAGTATTATTAGTATTAGTATGAGAGAACGGAAACATTCTCTAGTTGAATTAGAGTTCAATTTGGTGTCATAAGCTTAGAAGTGTAAAATAAGAGAACAAATTGACACTTGAGTTTTGTAAAAAAACAAGTAACATTAAGTTGGACTCGGATACACAAGATAATTCACATTATCTGAAGTACATTGCAATAACATATACTTCACCAAACACAAATCTAAAAACTCTCAAAGTCCACAACTCATCCTTTTCTTTCACGCTCACTTCCCGGGTACGAAGTTGGTGGCGAAGGCCCATGCATTGTTGTTGACTGGGTCCGCAAGGTGATCAGCCAGGTTCTCCAAAGGACCCTTTCCGGTCACAATGGCCTGAACAAAGAACCCAAACATAGAGAACATGGCCAGTCTCCCGTTCTTGAGTTCCTTCACCTTTAGCTCAGCAAAAGCCTCTGGGTCATCAGCAAGGCCCAATGGGTCAAAGCTGCCACCAGGGTAAATTGGGTCAGTGACCTCACCGAGGGGCCCACCAGCAATACGGTAACCCTCAACAGCGCCCATTAGGATAACTTGGGTGGCCCAGATGGCGAGGATGCTCTGGGCGTGGACAAGGCTTGGGTTGCCCAAGTAGTCCAGCCCACCCTCGCTGAAGATCTGGGACCCGGCCTTGAACCACACAGCTTCTCCGAACTTGACCCCGTTGCGGGACAATAGTTCGGGGAACACGCAGCCCAAGGCCCCGAGCATGGCCCACCTGGAGTGGATCACTTCAAGCTCACGGTTCCTGGCGAAGGTTTCTGGGTCGGCTGAAAGCCCAGCAGTGTCCCAGCCGTAGTCACCTGGGAACTCGCCAGTGAGGTAGGACGGGGGCTCGCCAGAGAATGGGCCCAAGTACTTGACTCGGTCTGGGCCGTACCATGGGCTTCCGGAGGAGGCCTGCTTGGTGACGGTCTTCCTCATGCTGACCCTCCCGACTTCTGGGGCTGATGGGCCCAGCTTCACGGCCTTGCCAGCCAAGGATGGGGAAGAGAGAGCCATGGAGGAGGCTGCTGCCATTTTTTAAACTCTAGGATGAGCTTGCTTTGTGCCTTGTAGTATGAGTGTTTTGGAGTTGTGAGTGATTTAATGAACTTGTGTGGGGGTTTATTTATATGGGGTTGAGGTGGTTGGGTTCTTATCTTGGGCTATCTATTGCTACAATCTCATTGGGGGTTTGAGATTTTGTTTTGTACACTTGGCACCCCCATAATTCACTAAATGGGTTAGATTCTTTCTGTGATTTTGTGACCAATGTGGGTCTTCCACGTAGGACTATGGGATTCCAGCAGATATGTTTGTGAACTTAGCTAGTTCTACTATTTTCTTATGTTATTCCATTGTGGAAAATGGCTTGAATTATGTGGCTATCCTTAGTTTCAATCTGTGAGATATTTTTGGGTCCACGTCTAGGTGTTGTACTAAGGGAAATGAGAACCACAAAATTTGAAATGAGTGATTGCAACGGACAGGTGTTGAAGTGCAACAAATATTGGCAAAGGGGGAGGAAAGAGAAAGTCAGAGACAGAGAGACAAATGGTGAAAAGAGTGAACTAGAGGTTGATGGTTACACAGGTCGATTTAATGAGGGGCACTTACATGAAATTGAAATATAGTTAGTGGTAATAAACTAAATACATGGCTATCTTTTTTCAGTACCAAAAAAAAAAAAAAAAAACTTTGGGTAGGTTGGAGTCTCACGTTACCAGAGGGTTTTTGTTTGGTATTGTTTTAGTTTCAAAAATCAAAGTAATCACAATCACAGTCACACCCTCGAGAATTATTAAGTTAAAAATGGACAGGTTCTAAGGAGTGACTTATTGATTGCGAAAACTGCAGAAGATATTAGAATAGGAGATTTTCGTGAGCGATTGGGAAAATAAGACAGAAAGCAAGCTAAAATAATATAGGAGAATTTAGAAGGTACCTATATATAGTTAATCAATAATTTAGAAAGCACTCGTACATGAAGGTCAAATAATTTTTTTAAAATGTTTTTTCATCTGTGATAGCTTTTGTTTATTCTTGAAAAAATACTTTTGAAATACATTTATGTAAAGTATATACCCTCGGCCTAATAATAATAATGATATAATAAAGATAATACTCTCTTATCAAAATAATATATATGTCATTATTATTGTACGTAAGACTCGTGAATCTAAGGATTATTAAAAGAGTATATATATATGGTGATATTTTTGAAATAAAATTTAGCTATTTATTATCATTATTATTGAACACATGGCTCAGCACATCAAAAGAAAATTATAATCACACCCTTAAACATGTACTTCAAGAAATTAGAAATTAAGAGAATTATATTATGACATTAATTACTTGATATACGTATATAGACGACTTTTACGTACTAATTAGCCTCTTTTATTTTCCCCAACATAAAAAAATGTAGTAAAGTACAAATAAATGAACATGTATAGCCAAAAGGAGGAAGAAATGAAAGTCTATAAAAAGCATAGTTTAAGAATCGTTAAGTAATGTGACTTAGATAGTGTTTTTTTCATTTCTTTAATTTAAAAGTTCTTTTAAAGATAAAAAAAATTAACTTTAAATTTAAAGTAAAATTTATTTGATAAAATAAGATTTTTTTAAAATTTAAAAATACTTTTAAATTAAAATCAGTTAAATAATGTATTCTTAGATTTTGAAACTTAAAATAAAGACTGAAAAAGAGAAAAAGACATAAACTCTCGTAAACTTACTTTTTTAAAAGTACATTGTTTTTCTTAAATTTACCGGTTAAAATTAAAAACATTTTTTTTATATATTTCGTTTGATTTAGTTTTTCTTTTTAAAAGAAGACAAATCTAAAATAACATGATGAAATACCAAGTTTTTACATATCTTATGCTCGTGTAAAGTTAAGGGAGTTTATATATACTTTTGACAGTTGTTTGGAAAGTTTTATTCTACGGCCACACACCACTTTGGTACAACTAGACAAGCATTCTCATCCACATACATATATATATATATATATATATATATATATATATATATGTGTGTGTGTGTGTGTGTGTTATAGCAATGGAGTAAATGTAAATGTGCATTGGTCCCTACCTTTCATGCAGTATACGTACTTGATATTTTAACCGTGTTGCTTTCTACAGTTCATTTAGCTGATATAGCTTATCCAAAATCTTAAATGGCAAACTCTTATTGGATGGAGGAGGCATTTGTGATATTTCTTTAAAGAGAAAAGAATCCAAAAAGGTAAGTGATATGAGATCAAGCCTTCCAGAAGTTTCTAACCAATAGATATCTCCTAAGAGTCAATGGGATATGGTTTTTCTTCCCTATCAACGGATATATGCATTGTGACGTGAATTTGTACCAAATGGATGGAGATTCTTGAATCTTGTGTACTGCTCGGTCTGCTACATATATATAGTTATGACGACATAATTATGACCATATGCTTATATGAACAAAAATGTGGTCTGTGTTCAAAAATTTACTTAGTTCCAAACTAGCTTTACACAAAACGCAAGAAGAAATATTGTCAAAGAAAAATAAAGGTTGCGCATATAAATAGAAATTATAACATGTCATATTAAACATATATATACTAATATTTGAGAAAAGTTTTCTAATGTTTCCCATCCCTTTTTTAAACATTTTTAAATAAATTATTAATTTTAGATATCATTTGGTTGTGTTTGTAAAAGTTTTCTCCTATTATCCTTTACTGTCACTGTGTGCAAGATATGTGACAAAGGCAATATATATGTAAGGCAATGACTTGTTTTTTCAAGATTAGGTTAAGTGTTTGAATTATTAAAGTTTGGGTTTAGTTCCACTTCCACCCTTTTAACAGCCCATTTATTTTTTTAAGAAAATATTTAGGATTAGTCGCTTCGATTAGTTTTTTACAAATTGAAATAAAGTTGAAAATGATAATATATATATATATATATTATTGTTCATTTAAATTAATGTATTAAAAAAATAACAACTAAAAAATAGCTTATTTTCTTAATGTTTTTAGTGAAAAGTCTTAGAAAATAGAATTTTTGAAGAAAAACTTATCATTTTTAATTCGTTTAGTAAAAATTAAATTAAATTTTTTTAATTCAATTATTACAATACATACAAAAAAACTGAAAACTGAATAATTTTCCCCTCCAATTTGCTTAGTTAAAAAGTATTAAAACAGTGTGAATAAAACATGGATGTAATCCAACTATCCATCCGTACAAACTTTAGTCTCCTTTTAATTTACTATGCTGAAAATACACACAAAAAATATTATATTAAATAAAACCTTTTTAAAAAAATTATTTCTATTTTTTTCTCTTTTATTTTTATCATCCTTTATCCAAATAGAACATATAAGTTAAATTGAGTCACTGGTTTTGTTTTAAAAGTCATTAACGACTAAAAATTTATTTGAACTTTCTAAATAGATAGATAAATATGTAAAATACATAAATTATAAAATTAGTCCCAAAAATATTATAATTTTAAATGTTGTCCACTTTTATTTTCTTTCCCCTCAACTTAGTTCATGAATTCATTTTCTCTCCCACAACTGTTTCATTTTGGTAAATTATTCGCTCTTCGGCCCAAATTCAAGTAGATGATGCCGGCGACATTGGATATTCACTTTTTTTTCTAAAGGACATTGTAGATTCACTAGACACATTCTTAAACGAGTTTTATTTTTGAGGCTTAATTGCATATTTTAGTTTTAATTTTTTTTAAAAATTTTGTCATTCAAATTTTTTTTTTTGCACATTTTTATCCTTATTAAAAAAAATCAAATTTTACAGTGGTTAAATTACAGTTAAGCCTTTAAAATAGTGGGAAAATTGTTGTGTGTGCAATTTAAACCTTTGACATCTTTTAATACTACCAAAGTAACGAAGTCATTTAAATTATATAGTTTATAAATACATATGTTATATATATTACAACTTTTGTTACTTTCACTTTTATTTATTAAATTATATAAATTATTTATTAGTTAAATTAATTTAATAATTTAATTATAAAAATAATTTATCATCTTAAATATTCCACCCCATTAAAATTTTATTAAATATGTGTGATTAAAGTAAAATTAAAATATTTTAAAAACATATAAACATTGTATAATCTAACTAATAAATAATTACAATAAAAATAAAAATATTTGCTAAATATCTTGATTTGATCAGGTTAGGACAAAACCTTAACTATAGCCTGGATTTATCCCCAAAATACATTGGTCTAATTTCTTAAAGTTCAACCCATCAAAAGTCTCTTCGGACTGGGCTAGAATGAGTATTGAACACCCATGAGGAGGATATAAGAATGAAATTAATTTTCTTTCACCCTTTGTTTGAGACTGAAATAAAGTACAAAATGTAGATGAGACACAAAAGATTGGTTCACTGTTGCAATAGGTTAAATTAAACTATTCACAACTCTCATTTTTTGTCCCCTGATTCTATCATTTCTCACGTTTATTATCAAATGGATTTTTTAAACTTATTTTATTTGCAAGTAGTTATTCAAAAATAAACATATTTAATAAATAAATTTGTATGACTTATAAATTTGTATAATTAAAATAAAATATTTAATTAATAAGTGTATCATCTGAATTTTTTTTTCTTTTTAAATTGTTATACAAATGCCTCAAACAAAATTTGTGTTCAACTTTATACCATGTCAGCAAATTTACTAACAGAGTTAACATATTGGATGAACAGTAACATGTTAAAACTTAAAACTTTAGAAGGAGTGAAATGAGATAAATAAAAAAATTGAAGGTACCAATTACAATTTTTTTTAGAGATCAAGAAGATATTTAAGCATCATCTAAAAAAATTACAATTAAATTTTTTTAAAATATAAAGAGTTGGTCGAAGTTTAGACTGAAATAAGATTCATTCTATGGATTTTCACATGAAGTAAAATTCACATGTGATTTCTCAAATAATTTTATTTATAGGAGTGTTATTGCATACCATAAACCCAAATGCACCATAAAATAGTTGAATAATTATACATATCTTTGTTGAGTTAATAATAGCAGACAATTAGTGTTTACTAAGGAGGCAAATGAGTCTCGTCTATTAGTGGTTACACTCATTGCAACCGTAAGCTTTGTAGCTGAGATACGCCACTAGGAGGTACCATACAAGATGATGAACATAAAGGTAGCCCTATTTTGGGGAAAAGAGCCTCTTCAAAGCATTCATGGTAACAAACTCTATAGCAATGATTCTGGTAGCTTCTGCAGCTTTTATACATCTTTTCTTGCCACTGAAGAAAGCCAAATGGAAAGATTCTTTTATTTCTAAAATAGCCTTCTCATTCACTCTGATCGCAGTAGCAACAAAGATTGTCATCACCATTGGATTGTCCTTCTTCCTTGTCTTCAAACAAATGCTGAAAATGAAATTCAAAGGCATACCTCTTCTTACTTTCATGAAATTTTTGGTGAATGTAATGATATTTTCATTCTTAAGATTCACCTCGAGATCGTTGGGTTTCTTCTTCCTCCTATTACAAACAGATCATGTTGAGCCAGTCACCCTTTAGTACTTTCTACATCTATACTGTACTGCAACTTCAAAACTAGTAATAATTATTATTGTATCCATGCAATTGCATGACGCTTGTTGCGCTATTTATTGTAATTAACTTGTAAGGAAGAAATCCCTAGCTCCAAAAAAAAAATTACCTTCTTTGTTGCTTTGAAATGTTTTCATGGTCAAAATCAATAATACTGCCAAATGTGTGAGTTAATGAATTTTTCACCTCTGCATAATCTAGATTTGAACTCAAAATTATCAATTAAAATAAAATAACTTTACACCATTTTGTTAGATAAAATGAATACTTGTAAAGGGGTAAATAGTGTAATAAGAAAAAAATCACTTAATTTTAAAACCTTTTCAAAATGGGTTATTTTGCAAAACTAATTATCAAAGTGGGTGTTTTGCAAAACTATTTATCTGTCATGGATATTTTTGTCACGTAAAATTCAGGAGGTGTCACCCTAATGACACCTTGTATTTGTTTTTGTCCTATAGCAAGAGGCGCCACTTTGGTATGCCTCATCACTATCAGGTATTTAGTGTCGATTAAGTTGACACTAAATTGAGTGAAAATGTGACTTAAAATTTAGTTATTAAATAGGTAATTTAACATTGATTTGACTGAAACTAAATACTTGACAATGATGAAGCATATCAGGGTGGCACCTCCTGTTACAGGACCAATAAATCACAAAGTGTCACTTAGGGTGATGTCTCCCGAATGATAAAAAAGCACTCACTCGGGATGGTGTTTCCCGGATGATAAAAAAGCACTCATGACAAGTAAATAGTTTTGGAAAACACCCATTTTGGTAATTAGTTTTGCGAAATAACTCATTTTCATAATAATAAATTCTAGGTTATTTTGAATCAAGAGATTAGTAGGTGATGCTATTATTTAGATTCCTTTAATCTCAAGGTTCAATTTTAGATTTACCCAATTTCTTAAGCAAATTCAATTTACTAAAATATATGAGAACCTTTATGGCAAAAATGTAAAAGATGAAGAATAATGAGAAGATTACATACTAATTTTTATATTGGTTCGATTATAACATGTAATCTATATCCAATTATCAAAACAACCTAAGTTTGGATTCACAATAAATCAAAATTAACCCACACATGCACAACTAATCTTGAAACCTACAAGATTACCAAGAAGAAACCTACTACTTAACCCAAATCTTGAGAACTTTTCTAAGATCAGAAAGTTAATCAAAAAAATTAAAAAGGATATGACCTAATATGTGAAAAATATGGAAATTAAGACCATTATCCTTTTTATCAACCCATGAAAACCACCTTGACATCAAGGTGATTTTTACCCATTTCTTCAAGTTGAGATATCTTAAGAATGATTATGAATCTTCTTGAAGCACTCTCGTAGCTCACACTCTCTCATAAACTTAGAAAATTGCAAATTGAATTGAAGAGAGTTGTTGGAAAAGGCTTGAAAGTTCGCATAAATTAGACCAAAACAAAGTTAATCAATTGATACTCAGTATAATCAATTATTTTGTTCTTGAGACCACCTAGGTTTCAATAAGAATGAAATAGTCGATTATTTCATAGATAATCGATTAAGTGTTGATGCATTGTCAAATTAATTCAAGTCGAGATAATCAATTATACCAAGTGATCAATCGATTATCTGCAAAGCTACTTCAAATTCAAAAATAGAGACACTTTGATATAATCGATTATTATTTTCTTCAATAGATTAATTTGTTCATTACTCCAAAACTTTTGAATTTCAAAACAAGTTTAATATAATGTTTGGTAGAGTCGAATAAAATTGAATTAGAATGAAAGTTTTGAATAAAGTAGAATGTAAAAGTGTAAGTCTTATCTCATTGTCATGTTCATTTCACTTTTTTTAGCTCTTTTTCATTGCAAACAAATGAGTACTAGATCCAACTTTTTCCTAAATTAACTCTAAATCCTTTTAATCACAAATGGTGCTAAGGTTATTTTGGATATAAAGATCACTAAGGATACAATGCATTTCACACACAATCATGCAATCAAAGTAAAAAATTAAGACAAGCATAGAAAGTTATAGTTCTTAACTTTAACTATTACATAATAGACATGACATCATCAAAATTGCAGTTGATCTTGTAATCTTATCATCATTGTCTTTATAATTAATTAATATAATTTGGGTGTTCAAATGATATATACATAAATTTGAATTTAAAATTATTGATTAAACTAAAATAATTTCACATCATTTAATATACGCAATTCAAGTACTCAATGATATATGCATAGATTTTAATTAATACTTAAACAATATAATGTATTAAATAATTAACTAATTAAATAAAGTTAGATCTAAGTAACTTTTTCTTTAAGTAATACAAGTAACTTGTACGACGCTTTTTTTTATATAATTTTCATAATCAAAGAATATGTCAAATGTTTATATTTTACTTTTTTTATGCTTACAAATCACTTTTGATGCTCTGTTTATATTTTTCTTAAATCTTAATGATCTTTATTTTGCTACATTATATTTTTGTTTTATTTTATTACTAAGGTCATGATCAGTAATTTTTAACTCATTTTCTTAACTTATATTTTAGTAATAGATTTATTAAATAAATATTTAATTATTAGACATATTTTTGAATATATTTTGTCAATCAAACTATGTTAATTTAGTTATTAATGTGTTCACTTTGTGTGAATAAAACTATTTTTTATTTTATTATCATTTTGTAGTCTTTTAAAATAATACATATGGTATAAAAATAATAATTTAAATTACTATGCTTTTTTATAAGAAATTTAAATCATGGTAAAATTAGAAACTTTAAGAAAATATTAAAAGAAGAAGAATACAAATAAAATATCAAAATATTAAAAGAATATAAAGAAGAAGAATAGAGTAATTAATTAAATAAATGGTGGTAAATAATAAACAAATATTTTTCTGCTCTCAAGTCTCAACAAAGAAAATTACATTGTTAGACTAAAAAACAAATAAAAAAATAAAATAAAAAACTAATTTAAAAGAAGGTGATGGCAAAATTTAAAATGAAAATTGTGGGGAACTCAAATTGATTGAAATCCAACCTCACCACCGCTAGGTCAAGCTTCTCTCTCCGTCACTGCTTCTCCGGCATCGCTTCTTCTCTCAGATTCAGATACCAATTCGGTTTCTTCCGAACCAAACTTGTGCGTGGTGATAAATAATTTTCATTTTACAACATTTTGGTAGGGCTAAATAAAACCCCTAACTTTTATTATTTAATTTTGTGTATCCTTCGCAGGGTTTGAGAAATTCGGCCGTTAATTTTCCATGGCCAACAATCCGTCACAGCTTCTCCCATCAGGTTTCTGATTTCATTATTATTGTTTGTTTTATTTTTGTTGGTAATGAGTGAATTCAGTGTAGCATTGAAGTGTGCTGAAGAGAATATGTGATTTGTGGTGGAAAATTGCAGAGTTGATTGACCGGTGTATAGGTTCAAAAATTTGGGTGATAATGAAGGGTGACAAGGAGCTTGTTGGTACTCTTAGAGGCTTTGATGTTTATGTCAACATGGTCCTTGAAGATGTCACTGAATAGTGAGTAACACCTGCACTGCTATTATTATTATTTTTTCTGTTATTGGTTTGTTTCTCAATAGAACATGCGTTTGTAGGGTGGGAAGGGAAATTATTAAATGGAACAGAATAGAACCAGTTTGCAAGATTTACAATCATGTATTGGGGCTTTACTCAAGAGAAAACTCCTTTAGAATGCTGTTTGGTTTTGGTTGTTAAACTTTCTGGGATCGAATTGTTTTATGAATGAATATGATCCCCCCTGCTTTTTAAAATCGGAAATGCTCAAATGTATGAAAGCTATTTCTTAATATTCGCACGATGGTTGTATTCTATCAAAAGATACTTCATATATTTGTTAGTTTTTTAATTAATATTTATTTTCAGAAAGTTATAACCATCCAGATATGAATTCGTGTGCTTCATGCGGGTTGTATTTTGTGCAAAATAGCATTGCTCTTTTAAAATATCCTAACTCATTTGGAAGTTACTGAGAAATATAAAGGCTGCAAATATAATGATTTAACAGAGACTATGATTGAGCTGTTTTTCTTCATCAGTTTCTTATATTATATATCTGTTCTTGTGGAGCATGGGTAAATAAACTCTATTTAGCTTTCCCAGGGGGCTCCTCCTTTTTCTTTTTGGTTTAAGAAGCCTGAAATATCTGGTGTAAATTCGTTGGAGGAACTTTGCTGCATTTCTGATTATCACTTGATTATTTGAATTTGTATACAGAGGACTTTAGGTTATCATGGCATGATTTGTACTAGCTTTTGATTATGTGATAAGTATGTCCATATATGTATGAACATACATGGGTGGGTATGGGCATGTAATAAATTGATTTGGTTTGTTATATTCATACAACAGTGAAATCACTGCTGAAGGGAGACGGATAACCAAGCTTGATCAGATTTTACTTAATGGAAACAACATTGCCATTGTAAGTCAATATTCGATTATTTTCTGTTTACTTCGAATCATTGGAGTATTAATAAATCTGATCGTTTGATTGGCAACTTTAGAAAGAGTTGACAATAACCATTTTCAGTTGTTCGTCGCAAGTGTTATACTGATACTAACAATTATCTGCTGTAATGCAGTTGGTACCCGGTGGTTCTCCTGAGTCAGAATGAATAGTGCTACTTGGTACCGATATTAACTCTCCAATGTTGCTCTAGGCACATAATTCCTATATTTTAACGAGGATTCTGAGGCCACTAGGTTTTTTTTTAAGTTGGTTTTTATGATACACATGGTTGTGGTGTAATGCCTATTCAACTTTTATCATTCATGTTGAACTGTGGATTGTCCAGTGTAACAAGTAATGCTACTGAGTGACAATTAGTTTGAGCCTTTACATTCCTGTTCCTACTTCCGTTACTATCTGCTTTCACCTTCTGCATGAACTTATTGAGTCAAGTCATAATTAAAAATTTTATCACCTAAATTTTATTTTCACGAAGTTTACAACTCAAGTTTTTAATTTTTGTGCATTTTATTACCGTTGACTTGTCATAACAATAAAGTTATAGATAAGACAAAATAATGTCATTTTGTTACCAACATGACGCTAAGATGTGCTAAATTGAAAATTTTAATGGTAAAATTTGTAAAATATTGAAAGTTAGATGATAAAATTAATGAAAAAAAATTGGATAATAAAATTTATGAAATTATGAAAATTTAATGGTAAAATTTACAAAAATATTGAAAGTATGGTTGTAAAATTTATAATTAAGCCAATTAGACTCCTTTATCTATTTCATGTGGTCCCGTTTTTTAATATGTAAAAATAAAGTTTGATTTGGATGCGATAAAATGAAGCTTGGTAAACAATATTGGTAACATAGAACGGGCAACCACCTGTGAGGGGTGTTGACGATCGAACTACTTAGGTCAGTGTCAATTCAGCTGAATTAGGAGTGTTTATCTATTGAATTGGATTCGTTTAGAAGGGGGGGAAATATAATTTAATTCGATTAGTTTTTTTTTATTTTAACTTTTTAAGTGGTTTAATTTGAAATTGAAATATGATTAGTTTGGATTTGATTAATTATTTGGTCTGTACTCTTTTGTTGTGTTAGAAAGTGAGAAATTTACTGTGAATTATACACAGCTAGTTATCTTTTTGGTACTATAAACGGCTTGTTTAATTATATATATATATATATATATATATAGAGAGAGAGAGAGAGAGAGAAAGAGAGAGAGAGAGTTATTTTATATTTTATATAAAATTAGGATATGCATATTCTTAATTCATTATCTAATTATAGCTGCATTTTATTTTTTTCAATCAATTTTGGCCAACTTTTGAATTAAAAGTTTATATTTTTTTATAACTTTTTCATTGAATTCTTCATTTCTTCAATAGTCAAAATTAGTGTTACAAATAAAAAAATTTACTGGTGTTTTCATTGTGACTAATAGGCTAAATTAAAGTATAATGTTGTGAATTAGTGAAACCGTTATTGTGAAGGGGAAAAAATTATCATTGGGTTAGTGTTGATAAAGTGAAGCCAATGTGAACGTTGACTTTTGAAGGGAGTGACAATATATGAATCTTATGTTGACTAGAATAAGTAATTTAATATAGTAGTTAATCCATGAGACTCTTCCATCTAATAAACTAGTATTTTGGATTGACGTTTCCTCTTTTGCTTTAACTCGTAACAAATGTGAGTTAGTCAGCAAGATAACAAGCTTTCACGCACTTCTCCAAACCACAGAAAAAAACCGAGATATAACAATATACTGCAGGAAGGAAAATGCTACAAGTAGTGAACATTTTTTTGTTTAATATTTGATTACATTGTAACATTTTTTTGTAGGGAACTAAGTTGTAACGATTTACATGTGACCGACTTTTGTATACCGTTGAAATATTAAAAGAATAAGAGAATAAAAGAGGGTAATAAGAGAAAAAATAACTACACAATGTTGCAAGGCGTAGTAAAGTTGAAATATCACCTAGAATTCATCAAAGTATATGAGAAAGATTGCTTCCATGATCAAAACCCCGTTCAAATGGAAAAAGGAGTAACTGGGTGATGAGGCATGGAACTTGCAGCATACTTTCCGCAGCCATGTTGCATTTAATATTTTTTATTAAATTCATTCCCAATCTGAGATGTTCTTGAATGGCTGTTATGCTCAGTGAAATCCTGCTGATTGAGCTTTAACTCTGATCTCTCATCTCTATGTAGAAACTGACAAAATTGAACGATTGCACAGGGAAGCCTTCTTTTGCTCAATTAAACAAGTTTTGCTGCCTTTGCTCTAGCCACAGACTTTACGTAGAGCTCCTCATATTGTGCTGATGATGTTTCCCAGCTGAAATCTATGTTCATGTCCTTCTGAACAAGTTGCTTCCAACTCTCAGGATTGTTGTTGAAGAGATTAAATGCTCGTTCCAGAGCCCCGTTCAATCCCTGTCAAAATTGAATCATTAGAGTTGATCAGAACAATGAACAGCATAAAATAATGTTTCTCTAGTAAATGAGAATGCAGAAAGGAGAGAAAGGTAGGGTTAGAGGTAAAACAGGTGAAGTAAAATCAATGGTGAAATGATTTTGTATAATCGACTATATTCTAAATAACATGCCAGCATCTGTGATGTAGGACTGTAATAACATGTTATATTTTACTGTTGGATACCTGTTCATCGGCATTCACAAATGTAAATCCATTTCGAAACTGTGAAGGTATTGTATCATCATCAACATCAAAAACACTACAAAATGAGAGAATTTAGTTATTCTTTGGAAAACAAGAATTTGCTTGCTTTCATGCCAATATCATGCGTGCTATGTTAACCTGTCATTTAAGCCACCAGTTTTTCTGACAATAGGTATGGCACCATATCTCATTGATATCATCTGCAGGGAAGAAATTAGAAAAAAAATAGTCATAATAGTGGTACACTATAAAGATATTCAGCATATAGATCATTCACGAGAACACCAAAGGAGTAGGATTATGTAATATGTGCACATCTCAAGGTTTCAGTTTACCAGTAAGTGATATTTAACATATTGACTATAAATAGAAAGCATGAGTGTCTACCATACGGTGTTGATTACTCCCAACACACCATCATATTTCGTTGCTTGCATCCTTAATTTTGTTTACTATCAAATCTTTGTGCCAATTCAAGTAAAGTTTATGTTCAATAAATTACGACTCCCTCCAGTCCTATTTATAAGACCCAATACCCAACTCATCAGGATTAAGAAAAATGGTTAATTTAGTTGATAACAATAAATGTCTTAAATTTATATTTTTTTCCAAACTATCATTGTCATTAATACTCCTTTCTATCTCTTCTAATGGTTTTCCATTACAACCCCTCTTTTAATTAGGAGTATTTTAGTCAAAAAATAATTAATGCAAGGGACAAAATGGAATTGGGTCTTATAAAAAGGACAACACCACTTTCAATTATGTATTTAGGCTGCAACCTTATCTATGTCATAATGGATCATAGATTTGATGAATATAGCCCTTGAATCGCTTGTAGACCATCTAGTCCCATTGGATGTCACCTCACTTTATTTCATTTAAATGCAGAAAATGGATTTTGGCACACTTAATAATGGATTGAGTATCACTGAAAGAATATCAACTATTAGTTGAGTAACAATTATATAAGCCTCCGTTGTAACAATACAATTTTCAACGAAATGTTGAAACAACATTTTACCATGAAGATACATGCATTATGAAAAGAATCGAGCATATATTTGCTTTAATCATAGTATTCTATAAAGCCATTTTCTGTAGATGTCTTAATATTTGAAATACATGAACATCCATTTTGACCATTACCTGTGTTAGGCCACAAGGTTCAAAGATTGATGGAATGATGAACATGTCAGACGCAGCATAAATGACATGGGAGAGAGATTCATCATACTTCAATATCAACCTTATGTGGTCATGATTCTGAAAGTGGTTGGCAATGCCCTCAAATTCTTTCTAGAGAAGAGAAAACTGGTAATCAGTTGACAAAAATTAATACAAATTAATTTGTAATTGTAAAATATCTTTTAGGTACATCCCATTGGAATAGTAAATAGTAATGCATTTCCTTGAGATTTTACATTACCTAGAGTTTTGTGAGGTTTAGACTTTAATTCCAAATTCTGAGATAGTATTAGGGCTTATCCTAGACATAAGCCAAACAATAAAAATATAAATAATATTGCTACCTGTCTCATCTTTTTGTTTTGTAACTTTTGTTTCCCCAACAATGTGATCAGGGTCAACTGTGATTATTTTATTTCACTGAAACATATGCTTTTGTAAAATCCATTTTTTTTTTGTTGAGAATAAATTCCACCTATATTGCACGTGAGTTGGCATTGTTTGATCTGTCTCGTTTCTTAAAACAGTAGAATACCTATAAATTTCAGCCACAAGGAAAGAAAATACAACCTGAATGTGTGGCACTGGACTTGAACCAAGTAGAACAAATTGTCCTCCCAACTCCAATGTTAGATATATAGCATGTCTAATAAGATGAACACCTTTTTGTGGGACCAGTCTTGTAATACAGCCAACCTATCAAAGAAAAGAATAGAAAAATTGAATCAATAAAGCACCTTCAATTCTAACAATAAGTCATGATTTATAATAATTAAATGAGTAACAGATAATTTGAAATATCAAGATAAAGATCATTCATTCTCCATATGCTGAAAGATACCTATAAAGCAGGCATAAAATGATACCATAAAGAATAAAGGTAGATACAGAAATATTTCTACTGTAGACAAGTTAACCATTCTCTCAACTGTAAATCAGTGAATAACTTTTATAGATAGATTTCATAAGATTGAGCTATTTGAAAGAGTTGGTATATTTACTTCGAATGTTACATAAAGCACACAAGTGCAGTTAGCCCTAGACTTATCATTCCGAAAAATAAGGAAAACTAAAAGATGAACTAATGAAGTAAGAATCTTTAAGACTAGTGACAGATAGAAAATGGTTTCAATTTCAAGAGAGAGAGAATAGAAGAGAAAACCATGATTTATTCTATCAAATAATTACCAATGGCCTCCTAACATCTGTAGATGAAAGACCTAGATTCCTTCTCAAGGCTTGCTTATTCTCTGCTTTTCCTTGAAGATCAATTGCATTGTACTGGACTGGAAGAAATGCATCGGTGGCAGGATTCCATGCATCAGTATCAATACCATTAAGAATACCAATGAACTTTTTGGAGTGGGCAGTGAGTGTTGAATGGAGACCATGTCCTCCCTGCATTTTTACAATAATATCATTCATTGGAACAACTTTTTAAGATTGAAAAGTTAGGAATAGTGCTTGAGCAATAGTTTAAAGTTAAGGAACACTGAGAATGAATTGTATGTGTCTCCACTGTTTTTTTAGTATACAGATAAACAGCCAAATAAAAAAATCAACTGCAAATAATTTCCAAGTTATGCCCAATTTGCAAATCAAATCAGATATCTTATTTCCCTCATATACATGTCACAATATCAAAATCCAAATAATGATACAAAGACAGGCAAGAATCCTTCATCATTATTAGAAGCAGAGCCCTTTGTATTCTTGTCAAGAACCAAATCTTTGGAATCTTGAGTTGTTAGGTTTTAAATATAAACTCTCACCTTGAAAGCCATTTGGGCTTGAAACATGAACAAAGCACAAGCCCCTCAACCTTGTACAGTTTTTTTTTATTAAAGAAAAAATAAAAAAGTACTGTAAATATTCTTTGATTGGAAAGACAGAAGCAGCAAAAATCAATCTCTTAACCACTTGTTCATAAAGACTCAAATACCAAGTCAAGGACCAAGTCTCCTGAAAACCTTTACATGGAGGCATCTTAATGGTTTTATATCTCTAACAATCCTTTTTTCAAACTCACTTCTATGTAGAAAGGAGAATAAAATAGACAGTTATAGATGTTATTCCCAGTTGGTCTAATGCTTCTGCTAAATGTGTTATTGCCTTATAATTCTTATTAATTAATTAAAGAAAAGGATACTTTGATAAACCAGAAAATACATAATATGCACAAGAACAAGAAATAAACCATACCTCTGAAGTTCTCACTTCTTGGGCGTAAGTAGGTGAAACTGTTGTCACAATGTTTGAGAAAACAATTCCACCCTGACCATTGGAAGGCAAAACTATTACTTATTTTTGCTGATGATATATAATATGATAGATAATAACTTTATGACCATACCTTGACAGAATTAACTCTATCATGTGCTGAGTTGTCCTGCATTCTGTCTGGTCTGTTTAGATGGTGGCTCTGAAGACCACATGATTCTAACTCTGAAGCAGCGGCAGTTCCTTGATACTCAAAGTTGTGGCATGTAAAGCAAATCCTAGCTGAATTTAATCCTTTTGGGGCATATATATCCCAGTACAGAGGAGCCTAGCAAAGAAACACGAAATGCAATTCTTTAAGTTACTCAAAGAGCAAAAATTTGCTAGAAAGAATTAGATAGCTCATACAATGAATGCTGTCTGCCAATCATGGCAATGAATGATATCTGGCTTCTTGCCAGCTTGAAGAAGAAACTCAAGAGCTGCACGGCTAAAAAATGAAAATCGTCTGAAATCATCATGCTCGCCATAAAATTTTCCTCTCCAGAAGAACTTATCAGGATGATGGGGCTCAATGAAATAAACAGGAAGGCCTGCATAGTCAAAGCGAAGTTGCTAAACCAGATAAAGACAATCAATTAAAATGTAAATATTTAATTGTTGACCTTCAATAGTGCCAACCCAGATTTTATTTTTGTATAATTGACGATCAAAGTATGAATCTATCAGCACATCCAAAGCCTGAAAGAATAATCAAATTATTACAAGTAGTGCAAGATACCAAGTACCAATACTGCATCAACATGTTTGACTATTAATAAAATAGCATACCCGTAACTCACAGACACGGTCATATTGCATACAATCATATTTGGGAAGCACAATTTCAACAAGGTGTCCTTTCTTTTGCAGTGCTTTACCTAGACCACTGACAACATCCCCCAAACCACCAACCTGTCACAGAAATAACTCAATTCAAATATTAGTATGTAATGCAAAAAACAGATTAGCTGAAAGCAGAAGATCTGGCATTATCCTAAAGAAACAAAATGGAAAGGTATAAAATGAAATAATCAAACAGAGAGCTTCTTGATCATGTTAAATTTGAGTTGAAGGAATACTCATACAGATTCCATCAGGATAAAAACTCTACTGCTGCCAAAACAACTAGCCCATCTGAGAATAAATGCAGCAATAGAGCTAATATCTTGGGCTGACAAGATAATCAGGATGTTATGACACGATATTATGACAAGTAGGACTTAATAATTCAGGAACTAATATCTTGGGCTGACAGGATAATTGAAGATGCTTCATGCACTGAAAATATTCACTTCTATGGATACAAATAAAGTATCTACAAGGAAAACTCTGCATACTAACAAGGAAATACAATGTGAGATAATCACATATGGCTACCTATGCACTCAAAGCAGCATACATATTTCAAACAGATCAAGATACTTAAATGTTAAGAACTTAAAAACGTACAGGACAAGATAAAATGAGTTCACAAGAATAAAACATAGGGGTAAGATAAAATGAATTAACAAGAATAAAACATAGGGATACAACAAGTGCACCTTAGCTACTGGCGCCATCTCTGCAGCAATATGAATCACGTGTAGTCCTGGACTAAAGATAAAAAATAAGAGATACATAAGACATTGAAAGATATAAAATTGCAATTTAGCATTAAAAGTTAAAACCTTGTCGCAGATGATAAAAGCCCAAGAAATGCAGAAATAGCCTCCTGTTCAGTCTGTTTTTTGCAAGCTATATATGTATCACTAATACGCCTGTCTCTCTTCCACACCTTTTCTCGCAAAAGACCTGCATCATCTACTGATATTTTCTTTTCTAGTGTCCAACCATCAATTAGAAGTAACAGTTGACTCCAAAATTCCCACGGCATATCTTCCACCGGTTCTTCCAAATTCCTTTTCTTGCTTTCTTCTTTCAGAGTATCAAGTGTATCTTGAAATTCCTTCACTGACTGTTGATATAGCTGAACATAAGAATTTATCTCTTCATCTGATTTTTGAAGACGATCCTCCAATAGTTTTATCTTTTGTTGCATTACTTCATTATATTTTTGCAATTTATCAGATGATAGCTTATAGATATTAGCTTCTTCAAGAGATGCTTCCAATTTATCCACCTTCCTTCGAAGATCCTGGTTTTGTTGCAGCACAATAACAGCTTGATCAGCTTGTTTGGTTGCTTTATCTAGCAATGATTGCAAATTTTCAACCTTATCCCACAAATCCTTGCATTCAACTGTAAGCGTAGAAATTTGTGATACATCATCCTGAGAGATTGGTAGTTTCGATTCCAAGTCTTTTAGGGCTGATTCCAAAGAGGACCGTTCCTTTTCCAATGCAACCAAACGTTCGTCATTATTCTTGACATCACTAAGCTGGGTTTTAAATGATTCTATGTCATTCTCCAAAGAAGCATTTTCTGCTCTTAACGAATTAAGCTCCTCAGTAAGGGAATGAATGCTATCATTATGACTTAGAGGGTTTGCATCACTCAAATCATCATTTTGAAGGTCGTGCAATTCAGCATATTTTCTTTCAGTACTTCCCTTTTGGGCCAACTCATTACGCAGTTTCTCTAACTGCCCCTCCAAGAGTTCCACATGTATCTTTTCCTGGTTGGCAACTTTAATCCGTGCATCAGTCTCCGCCAACCTCGTCTCTAAGACATTAATTTCTCCTTGCAATGCTTCCTTTTCTACAAGAATCTTTTCAAGATCTTCATGTGCACGAACCCTAGCCTCATTTAAAAGAAGAATGTCTGCATGAAGAACATAAAATTCTTAATGATAATAGGTAATAAAATATTGAACAAAAAATGGGGATATTAGAAAAAAAAAAATCAACAAGTATTTCAGAGAAAGATATCTTACTTTTCTCTGCATTTTTTATCATGACCAGCAAATCCTCAAGTTGCCTACCTGACAACTGTTCAGCCTGCTCTGCTCCATTTATGTTTATGGCCTATTTCATAATCAAATGATTAGTTGTGACTTGTAATAAAAAAATAATGATTTAACCTCTCCAATTTTCTTTTCTAAGTATGTCCACATGACAAAATGACTGGTATATCCAGCCTTTTATACTGAGAAGACATGCAACAAAATTTGCAGTGAGTAATGTGGGTTGGTAAAGGACTCATGTTTAAAATTTTGCACATCATATTGTAATATTATGACAGAAAAGCAATACATTGGTCCACGTCTAACGGGAAAAAATGGTTGAGATTCATGATATGGGTACCCTATTGTAATATTTATGTACAAGACAACATTTATCAATTCTATATTCTTTTTCCTAGCCATTCAAGTAACCAAATTTGGAGTTTGGATTCTACAGGCAAGCTTTCCAGTAAGTCCTTTTTTCAGTTTCCAACATCAACCCCCAATCATCAATTTCCCTTCCTGAGAAACCTATATGGACTAAAACTTCCTCCAACCAAACGTCTAGTCTTTCATTTCGATAATTTATTGTCGCAGTTTCTTAGGTATATCACTCTGCTCTCTTCCCTGATATTTATGTTCTATGCATGCATTCTAAGTTCAGGTACCAACCTTTCCTTTAGAAAGTGGAACAATCTAGTTGATGAAATTCTAGGCAAACATTCAAGGAGGCTAAAGTTTTGTACCACTGTTAATAATTTCAGAACACTTTATTAGAGAGAAATTATATCATATCATCGATTAACATCTCTGATTCTCCTACCTAATGTCTTTTCTTCTTTCTTTTTCCCTCTTTTCCAACAGCATCAATCATACACAAAAAATTTAGAAAAATCATGCATAGAAAAAGGAGATACCAAAGGCGCGGTGGCATCATTCAAATTCTCCACAGAATCATCGTTGTTCAACGAAACCTCGGTGTTGTCTTCTTCATCTTGATTTTGACGGAGACCTCCCTCTGCGGAAGGCTTGATCTGTTGTCTCTTATGCTGTGAACTGCCACATACAATATAACAACGCATTGAATTTCAAACCATGAATCTGAATAAGGCGTAGCGTAAGATTAAGAGACAACGATTGGTACCTGAAAGTGGCGCGGTGTCGAATTTTGCAAGAAGCTGGAAACGAAACTCGCACTACCCAATTATTATTGGCGTTGTGGTGGTTAACGCAGTTGAAACCGCTCAGGTTCCAGCACACGAAGCACGTTCTCAGCTTCGACGCCATTTCTCATTCAAATCAAGTTAATCGACCAAACACTGTGTTACTATCATAAGCACAGGAAGAAGAAGAAGAAAAAAAAGAGTAACGGTTTCTTCTTCGAGTTTTTCAGTTCAGTTGCTTTGGTTTGGCCTTAGCGCAAATAGAAGGAAGAAAGTGCCTACTGAGAACCGAATCATCTGCAACCATGCACTCACACAGTCAGAAAATAAGAACCGCTGGAATGAATCCAACGGCTGATATCTCGAATTTGTGTTGGTTCTGGTATTTATCAACGGTCTTGATTGATTGAGTGCGTGAATACATGAAAATGTGAAGTGCAGGGAAACCACCACGTCCCACATGGGATTTTATTTTATCATTTTTTTTTCTTTCTTTTTCTCAGCTAAGGAAAAGGAATCTCAGTTATCGGAAGGGAAAGGTGCTTACGCTTGGTAGTGTAAGGTAGCACTTTGCCACGTCATTTGAGTCAACCCAAGTTATGAAGCAATGTTCGAATTTGAAGCAACTCAGACCTAAATTAAACTAATCAGTTAATTAGTTATATATTGGTTTTATTTATTACATTGGGGAATGGTTCTAGCTAGCTCCACTCTCCTTAGCTTTTTCGACGGATAAAGTTCATTGGGACACTGTAATTATTCCATTAATTAAACAAAATAAAATAAGGGTTTGATTAACAAGTATCTTAGGTATTGGTTAAAGAATTAAAAATATATATTTATTGTATAAATTATAAGACAATATAAAAAATATTATTAATAATATAATTATTTTTCTTTTAATAAAAATATTTTTCCTTTAAATATTTTAATCATCATTAGCATTTGCCATAAAATAAAACTATCATTGTGAGCTATTATTAATTTGCGGCGAAGAATTGTTCTAAATCTTATTGTAGCATGACTCTTCATTTTTAACCGTAAATAAACGTCAAATGAATCGTGAAATCTATTTTCAAAGTTTGACGTGATGATAGAGATTAAGGAATTTTTCTTCTTTTTTTTTTATGTAGTACGATAAAAGGAAGTTGATTTGAAGCAAGGAACTCATTTTTATATTATTTTATGATGACATGCAACTCATTTTAAAAAAGTAAAACTTTGAGTTCAAGGTGCAGTGAATAAAAAACAAACTATATTATAATTTAACTCAACTTTAAAATAATCGAGTCTTAAAATGTATATTAAATATTAGATTCATAGCGAAAAGCTTGACAGACAATACATTTTACCCCTATTACAAATGCATTGTTTGATGGACAGCATTTAAGGAAAAAAAAGTCTCAAATTTCTTTTATTTACTTTTCAATTAAAAGAGGTTAATATATATGTAAGAAGATTACATAAGACCTAATATTTATATACTTTCATCAGAGGGGAATATGGCAGTATTTTATTTTCTCTCCCTCTAAGTTAACCATATAGTGTACATATTCAATATATTTATCGTGTATAATTTTTCATATAATAAAACAAATTTATATAACAAAAATGTTTTTGAATCAATCTTGAGGTTGGTTGACTCAGGCATAACTACTTTTTTATGCAATCTCTAAAATGCTACTAAATGGGTTTAAGAAATTTAACTCTTTAATTACATGCGTGCTGTCACATTATCCTAATAACGATTTGTTTCTAGTATATGTCGAAGAGATAATGTACACTTTTGAGGTAAACGGTAATGGAACCGTTGAGTGAGATATTGGTGTTTTTTTCTTGTTTTAGGATAGTGAGATGTTGATGTTGACTAAGATATTAACTAGTAAGAAAAACATACCATTAAAAATATCGATGGTTGAGTCCGTTCAGTCTTGTATCGTATGATAATGATAAAAAAAAGTCTTCTTTTATATGGAAGCATCTTCATTATTACAGGTCAAAGACATTGCTTTTTATTTATTTATTTATTTAATATTATTATTATTATATGTTAATTAACTAATTCATTACATTGCAATCTCAAATTTAAATAAATTTTTAAAATATTTAAAATTATTTGTATGTATAAATAATACTACCTAACTTAGATAAAAGAAAAAATACATTATAAAAAGTATTTATAAGGAACTGAAAAAAATTAAAACAAAAAAATTTAAAGAAATAAAACTATATACCATTCTTTAAGTATAGTTTAAAATATTAAATTATTCTCAATATTTTTTTAGAAAAAATTAGTCTCAAGATAGTATACCTACTAAATGTAGGTACATGTTTCGGTGGGAAAGTAAATATTATTGTATATAGTGCACAAAAAATAAAGATCTTTAGATTGATTTCATTCCATAGTTATATGATGTACCCTTCATATTTTACTACCAACTCTCTTCTTTATCATTATTTTTTTCCTCCTTCTTCTCTCTACCGCAAACTACCATGATTCCTGGCGACCTTCTTCTCTCTGGCTACCAACAATCCCCAATTGCAACGACGCAACCACACCATCTTTCTTCCCCCTCCATCCAAAAAAAAGGGTAACACAACATTGTAAGATCCCTCAACTCACCAAAAAAGCAAATCAACACAACCAACAATCCAGAAGATCAATAGAACTAATATTAAATCAGTATTTACCATAAAATTGAAGTTATACAACCAATATTAACAAAAAAATGGAAGTTTCATAACTATTACAACATGAAGAGAGAGAGAAATCAAACTAAGAAAGAAAGAAAAAACTCTCAAATCTGGGGTGTGTCATCAAACAATGATTTTGTGGTGGTGAAATGTTTTTGGCTTTCGTGGTGGCGTCTTGGGTTTGGGTTTTGTGGTGGTACGTGGCATTGATCGATGTGGAGCACGATAGATCTGGTGGATTTGTTGCTTCTATGATGGGTTCTAACGGTAAGCAATCTCACCCAAGCACATTAGCTTCACAATCATGGTAAACACCATGTACCACCGATCAACGATTGAAGCCCAAATCTACAAATTAGCAAACATTTTCGATTCTCCACCACCACCATAGCTAACACCGTCAACCGTCACTGATTTTGAGATTGAAAACGATGGCAACAATGAGGGTGGTGTCAAAGAGGGAACGGTGGTTAGGGACTATGACTGAAGAAGGGTTGGCGAGAAAGAAAATGAAGTGATGGTAAGGTGTAACTGGGGAGAAGAGAGGTGGTGGTAAGGTGTGGAGACTGTACCATAATACCATGGAATGAGAACAATCTAAAGATCTTTATTTTTTGTGCATCATACACAAATTTTTTTACTTCCCCACCATAGTTTGTACCCTAAAGTAGTATAAAGACAAATATTACAAGAATGGGGGTTGAATTATGATGTTCACAAAAAAATATTTTTGTGAACAATAAAGTTATCATTTGATGAAATAAGATTTAAGAAAACAAATATCGAACGTTAGCAAAGCAAATCAGATGATAGTTTCAAATTTTTACAAAACAAGAAGAGTTTTTTAAAAGCAAATATCAAATTCAAACCCTAGGTTAATTCAAATAACAGTAGAGAAAATAAAAAGCATAAGACACAATAAATTTATTTTGGCTAATCTCAACCCCCGAGACTATGTTTAATTGTTGGTAAGCCACTAAGTTTCACTAACTTCAATAAGTTTCAAGTATTTGTCACTGTAACTTTTGCCTTCTTTACTCAAGCTTTATTCCAAGCTTGTTACATTGAGTATTCTTTGTTATGCAAAGTCACTGCTGCTGGATCTAACACAAATCATAAAGATTTGTTGATTTGATTGCAAATGACTAACATTCTATCGTCTTACAAACATATAAGCAGTTTCAGCACTTAATCTTTTATCTCAAGATGAACAAAATGTTTTGAGAGTTTTTCTAAACATTATAAGAATTTACACAGAGAGCTCTTTACACAAAGAAAGAAATAATGAACGTTTCAAATAAAGCTTCATATCTTCCAAGCTTCTAATATATATAGGTCTCCTTCAATCAAGTATTTGTTGTCTCTAAATGGATATCTTTCCTTTCTTAAGCTCGTGTATGAAGAATATGATCGTTGGGCATTAAATGCACCTACTTCTTCATGTTGAGAAATCACTCTTCGTCGCTGGCATGTTGAAAACTACAATAGGAAACTACTTTCTTTTATGTCAGAGCATGTCTATGTGGCAGATCTTTTCTTTTGATGGTGATTGAGAAATTTCAAAACTTGAGTTCATTTATTCTTCATAGTATTCAACATATGCTAGGAAAATGTTTTTGCAAAATATATCTCAAACATAGAGTATTAAATGAAGTCTTAAGTGACATCTTTAATATCATATGAGATCATGATCCTATTTTGCTATTGTCTAAACATCATATGCAGATTTCGCAAAATATGTTTTGATAGCACATAAGATGCAACTTTTAACCTTTATATCTATTTACATCTAATCAAAATAAATAAGAGTCTTAATTCGTCTTAAGACATAAATATATTTTGACTTAACATGTAGGATTTCAAAAAATGTTATAAAATTTTATTAACATTTTTATTTTGGTTAAATAAGATTTTAAGTTAGTTAAATAAGTTAGAAGTTAGCTTATTGGTTGTTCTATCTTTCTTTATTTTCCTACTTTGTAGTTTTTTTATAAAACTTTGCTTTATATAGTTTACAAGTTTTTATTTTTTTCAATTTTTGTACCAACTGGAATTTTTCCTTTCCCTATTCTCTCACCTTCACTTTCACTCCCATCAAATATATAATTTTTTATAAATATAAAAATTATAATATAAGTCAATTGATATGATCTCATTCCTTCCTTTCAAAAAATATATGATCTCATTCCTTTTAATAAAAATATTTTAAAAATAAAATTTAAAAATTCATATTTTTTAAGATGATAAATTATTTATGATAAATTAAAATGGAAAGTATATATATATAATTACCAAATTCTAAATTATAGTCAACTAATTAAATTTATACTTTTATTTCATTTTACACTTACTGATTAGTTCGAAAACTTTTACTGAACACCTTAAACTTTGAGTTGAAAAGCTTCTAACGGTATTGGAATTTGGGATATATAATTTAATTATAGGTATTTGTGATTAAGTGTAACACATGAAAATTATAAATAAAGTCATACAATCAATAAAAGTAATTAAGCCGTCTTAGCTCAGTGGTAGAGCGCGTGGCTTTTAACCACGTGGTCGTGGGTTCGATCCCCACAGACGGCGAATGTGATTTTTGGGTTTTGAGGAACCTGCTTTCTGATAAAGCATACCCTTCTCTCGAGACTTGGCATCCAAGTAAATCTAAAATTGTGCTGCTAACGTGCTTTGTTGTGTAAAACTACAACTTGTAGCAGCAGGAGGAACAGGAACAATAAGGCATTTCACTAATTTATTTATTTTAAATGTTTAAAATGTTTTGATTTTTTTCTTTCAAATAAATAAATAGAAGGCCTAGTCCCTGAAGATTGTATTGTTAGCAATGAGACAAGTGTCGAATTGTGATTAAGCATTTGCTTTATTTATTAAAAAATTATTACATCATGTATTATTTATATAAGGATAAAAATGTCTATATATTTAAATATTTTTATTTTCAACTCAATCAAATAAACAACGAAAAGTTTATCGTATTTCTTTTTTTTCCTCAATTGAAATAACTTGAATTTTTTTTTTCTTTTCACCCAACTTCCTTGTTATTTCACGCTTTGAAACAAAGGCTATATTTCCGAATTAAACTAAGCAAGTGCACATGATTCGTTTATTGCCTCACAAGATTTGTGATTCTTTTGTCCAAAAAAAGAGGTTCGTGCTTGTCATCTGTGAGTTGTGAAGAATATTAATGTACGAACAGGGACGGATTTGTGAGGGCGGGCCAAGATAGGAAACAAATTTTCAGTTTTTTAATAATTTTATGTACGAACTTTTCCATTAATGACAAAAATAATGGGTCCCGAATGACTAATTAATGTAAAATCTTAAATTGGGCTAAAAATAAAATTATTTTTGAGGTTGCTACTTAAACATGTTTTTTGTTTTTTGTCTACATAAGCATCTAATAATAGACAAATTAATGACACCCTTGCGTCTTAATAAAAGGTGCTATTATCGTAAAAAAAAATACAAATTTTAATCTGTATAAACACTATTTACATTCTAATATTACAAAAATGTTGTTTTAATTCTTGAAGCTACCTGATGTTACTAAATGATAATTTATTTAGTCCTTAAAATTTAAAATTATAGAAAGAATAACTAAAATGACCAATATTTAATAATTTTAAGGACTAAATTTATGATTTCATAGAGTAATTTGATAAATTCTTCCCTAAAATCAATCTTTTGCCACAGAGATAGACGCTTCAAATAGTTGACAGTGCAAAGAAATGGCTGGTGCCATTCAAATTCGAATGAATTAACACTGGTATCATGGTCCAGACTCCAGAGTATGAACATTTCAGTGTGGATGTTCTGATTTCATTAAAACAATAGAGCATTATCTCTTTACTTTTTGGGGGGCTTCGGCTTCTACAGTTTGCCAAAGTGCCCAGCATTCTCCACAAATGGTAACACTTAAAATATAATAGCCCTTGCCTAGATAGATCAGTGATGAGAGACTGAGAGCCAACACCACAAATGGTGGTTTGAATATCATTCATGAAGTGTATATAAAATCCTTCCTTAAATATTGAAAACCCTTTAATTCTGTCCCTGAACATGAATAAAATAAACCAACTTAGAAATTAAGCTAATGAATATTCAATACTTGGGAAATTACTTATATCCTGTTAAAAAAAAAAAAAAAGGAATTCACTTGTATAGTATTATCAATCAATATTACTTCAAAAGAGAAAGTAATACTTGGAGGACTAGATTGGTGATTTATTCAACCCCTCCCAAAATAAAAATAAAAATAAAACGGAAAAAGTAACACTACTTGCACTTATAGCCATTAAACAAAACTATTGTTACAGGGGTATGACAAGTCGTTTCTGGTAAGATTGTAAAAATGAATATACATATATTTCCTTATCCTTCACAGACGAAAAAGTCAAAAAATGACAATGAAAATTGAACAACAGAGGTAATGAAATGAATCTTGAATTTCTTCGAAGCCAAGACGACGGATTTGTATGACGATCCTACCTTTTTCTCCTTTTATGTGTGAGCAAAATGAATTTATAGAAAATTGGTTCAAATTCTTTCGGGGTTAATCCCCCTTTTCATCTGCCAACCTCCGATGCAAACCAACACTAAACGTTTATATTTGATGCCGCCATCGAGGATACTACTTCCCACAACTATAGAAACACTGCTCCAAAAGAGATCCCACATTTCCATGTACCCTTATGTTAATCCAAATGTCATAGTCTCCTTTTAGCACAACCAATTCAAAGGGTACTGTCTATGTAATCTCTCTTTGGTGTCTGGAATTTCAAACCTATCAGTATCAAATAAATTTCCGATTATTATAAAATTTAAGAAAATGAGAAGGCGTCTTTGATCCCCCCAAACCACCCTTCTTGCTTTAAACAAAACATTAGAAAACTTCATTTGATATTTCATCAGTGAAGCTTTAACAACGTCTAACAGGCACCTGAGCACCCAGACATTATCAAAGAAATACCCCTTTACATAGCAAATAGAGGCTTACCGTTGAATGAGGAATCAGAAGCAGAATAAGTGCGATGCAATACAAAGAAATGCAAATGGTAACACCAGTAATAAAATTATGCAGCAGCCTCCGATTGTCTTTTGTAGGTATGAACACTGTCTTAAGTGTATTTGTTAATTCAAAAAGTCGATGAGATACCTGCAAACCATGTCAAGATAGCAGTGCAAGCAAAAAGTGCAACTTAGTATGATGCCTTTCATGAGACTTGAATATTAATAAAATAAGAAAAATAAACAAATAAAAGAAGAAAGATCCTTACAAAGACGTATATAGCAGTTGTTAGCATGAAGTTGAGCATAGGATACTCCGGGATAAGCGAAAGAAGCCACTTGGGCTGTCCGTTTGGCATGTTAGACCTGTATGCAAAGAGGAAATTATCAAGTACACTCTTACTGAGTTGAAGTTCGTTTACCAGTTTCGTTCCATTATAATATTTTCCAATGTTTGTTCTTGATCCAATATACTAAGATTTAAAGAAAGAACAAAGGCACAAAACAAGTTAGCAATCAAAAGGAACAATATCCATACTGAAAAGTTCATCTATACATGCCAATTCCTGTCTCTCAAACAATAACTGACTACAGCCACTATTGTACAAATGCATCATGGAGTCATCTTAGTGTATTTCAGACGTATAACACAGGGAGGGCTCACTAAGCATACACACCTTAACCAAATATGAAACTGGGAAATGTATGTCTCCAAAGTAATCTTGCCAAGCCACCTGATACAAAAATGGCAAAAATTCAGAAGAAAAAAAAAGAAAAAGATAGCAGTCACCAAACAAAATGATCCAAAACCAATCAACATAGAATTTCAATAATTAAGGTAAAGAAAACATACGCAAACAGGGTTAAAGAGAAATTCCGAAGCCGCTGACTGAAATTTCTCAAGCAAATGTATACACTGAAAAATAATAGGTAAAAGAATCAATAGAAGGAGCTGAAAAGAAAAATATAAATGCATTCCATATATTAGTCTAGGATTGCTATCTTTCAAGCATAAAGGAAGGAAACAAAGAAAACATAAAGAACAGCAAAAGGAATAAAATAAATAGATAACACTCACGTAATTGGAATCCATGAGGTGTAGGGGTGGAGCTTGTTGTATGAGACCTTGTCCAGCTTGTATATGTATTCATACCACAAGTACCCAACCTAGAAAAGAAAGACGAAAAAGAGATGTTCTTGTTTACCCATTTTGGTCCACATCAAGGAATATTAAAGTAATAACATAACAGGAGAATAGAAAACCATGAATGATCTTATTGTAAGACATGTAACTCACAAATAATGCAACAGAAACAATGCTGGTTTTGATGGTAACTCTCCTCTTGGTATCACTCTCTTCCAATTTTTCCATCCATTTCTCAACCTGAGATGGTGAAATATTTCAAATTTAAAATAGCTGGACCAACTATTATATATAAAAAAATTACCCAATGACCACCACAAAAGCTAGTATTCGAGATTACATTTGGATGAAAGTAGGCATAAATCATTCCAATTATCCAGATGTAGCGATCAAGCCCAGATCTGAAATGCCACTCATGCATTCTAGGGAGATCAGGCTTTGCAGGATCAGTATAACCTGCCACATAAAAATTACAATTATGCATTTGCAGTAAACAGCATGTAAGCTTATATTAGCAAATCAACTAGAAAATTGCAAACAGACTACATACAAAAGCATCCATTTAGGGAGGGGAGAGAGAGCATGTCTATAGATTCTTTTGATAAATAGAGTATCTACAACATAAATATATTACTGTCATTTTGACAATATAATTATTGGAAAAATGTAAAGTCCCACGTTGACTACAACATCAACATCAACAGCACCTTTAACCTAAGTTAAAATACTGCCTAATTTATAAAGCTTAGGCAGCCCTCACCATACAAGCTAGTTTTGTTTGTAGGGATGAGCTATAAGAATTATTTTATCATGCTGGCCGTAATTACTGTTTAATAAGAGGAGGGGGGGCTTCCACCATTTTAAGGACAATAAAACCCTTCAATTCAAAGCCCACAGCAAATGTGAGTACTTGGTAAGAGTCACACCAAAATGAACATAACTAAAAGTTAAACCAATAACTAAGAAGTACAAGTTAAATATATTACTCACCCAAAAATAAAGCAAATGGGCTCCAAAATATGTCAAAGAATCCAGGGATTTCCCAAACCAAGATCACCACAAGAAAGCATGCCAAAATCTTTGCAGCCATTACAGAGGGAATTTCATTATACTTGTTATATATACCCAATGCTCCATACACCATCAAAGTGAAAAGCGTGTGCATTGGGCATATATAGTAGAGCATATAGTCATTGTTAAGCACAATACAACAGAAGGCCACAAAAAAATTAAGCCGCCACATCATCTGCAAGGAATTTTAACGAGTTAGGTATATTGTTTATGCAAAAAGAGTAACACAAAAAGGATAGACAGTGGACACCATGTAAAGCAAAAATGGTGTATCTAAGGTCAAGGACTCTATTACCTGAGCAAAACGTGGAAGGCTAAAATCTTTTCTAACATAATAATAGGAGAAGTTTCCAAATCCAGTCATCCAAACATATGCAGCAATGAAAACACGTATTGCATTGTATATCTCCGTTGCAGCAAAATAATGATACATTAAAAAGAGGACCTGAACAAATGGAACAAAAGCTTGAACAGATGAACCACTAATTAGAAATAACAGGCAAAATCAAAACTGAAAAAATTTAGTTTCTAATGAATTATGGCCTCTTGAAAGAAATACAGAGATACATCAACTTAAATTTCATTTCAATAACTAGAAGCCTTAATTTCCATCACAATCATAAAAAAGCTTCAATTTCCACAGTTTCTTTTTGGCATTGCTTTGAAAGTCTCACTATGAAATTATGTGAAAAGGTGATTAAGCATAGATTAATGGAAGATACTAGGATTGTGGATAGTCAATTTGGTTTTATTCCAAAAAGATCTTCAAATTCATGTAGTCAATCCCACCTAGTGAGATAAGACTTTGTTGTTGTTACAATTTTTCAAAAAAGTAGACAAGTTGCAGCAGGTATAACAATATCTATTCCAAAATAAAATATCAATAAAAAGAAAGGGTCAAGTAAATAGTTTAAAACAATAATTTTTTTAGAGGCAAGAAGAAAGTATAGCATCTTTGTTTACAAGTTTTTTACACCATCCAAAAAGGAGAGCTGACCTGCATCCATCCTTTCCACTCCTCTGTTTGATGCCGATTAAGGTAAAGTATGTTTTTTCCAGAAAATGTTGATGAGTCATTATGTTTCTTCAAAGAACTCAAAGCTGAAACTATAATCAGAAGAAGGTAGAGGAAGATGAAAAGATCCCGACTATAACTCTGTCAAAAAAAATAAATAATGGTCAAGCAAGTACAAAAAATAATTACAAATGGCAATATTTTGAAATCATATAAATATATAATGATTTAAATATATACTACTTCAGAGTTAAACAAAAGTACAAAACTTTAGAAAATGTAGAAACAAGCATTTCCAAATCATGCCTGTGTCACAGTACATGTCTAACCAAAGCATATAGCATTGATTGAACAGAAAATTGTTGCATAAAAGTGGGCTATGAAGTTATGAATTATGAATTAAGCTAGGTGTAAAACACTACTACAAGTAAGCTTTTTAATTACTTGCATAGTTAGTTTGAAGGCATTACTAGTCACATATCTCAAAATGGATATGATTTATAAATAAATATTAAAAAGAAAAATAGAAACATTAATAAAAGGAAAATGTGTGAAAACTAAAAAGCAAATAATTATAGAGAAGCATAGAAAAACTGTGGATGTCTTAGAAAAAAAAGGTTCCTTTATGCAGCTCACTTCAAAACAATATTTCAATTTATAGCTCAAACAAAAACAAGTGGAGACACGATAAGTGGTATATAAGTACCTTAGTGGAATATCCAAGTATGTTGGTTCGATCACATATGTAGAAATAAAACAGAATCAGCCCAAATTCGGCCCTGAAAAAAATAGTAAATACATCTTTGGAATTCAGAGAGTGGAACAGATTATATTTGGTCATTCACAAAATGATGACATACATTGCTCTCAAAGTTGCTCGATTTTCTAACAAGAAAGAATCATCCATGGTCAAAAACCTACAAATGACAAGTAAAAAGGTAAGGATCTTTAAAGATAAAGGTAGAAAACAGAAAGAACCCAGTGAAATTTTTATTGTAGAAAATAACCGAATCAAATTCAATTTGACAGATGATGGATGGAATTTTGCTGATGCTGATCTTGTAAGCCCTGATTCCAGCAAAATGGCCCGCTCATCTTCCTTAATTGCATCCTTCCCCAACTCTTCAAGACTAACATCTGAATGACTGCAGTCAACAAAGAAAATTTATAAAGTGTAGGAAAATATTTGCAAATAAATAAATTTATGTCTTCCATATTTCAAAAAAAAAAAAAAAACTAAACTTTAGAGTGGCAAATTCAGTTTTGAAAGTAGCATGATTAAAAAAAACAAAAGTACATCCTTGATCAATGAAGAGCGTGATAACATAAATCCAATTTAGTTGTCTAAATAAAAACTTGAAATAGATCAAAATCAAAGATGGAAAGATACCATCCATATTAGTAGGTGTTTGTGTTCAAAATGCAATTTTCCAATACCAAATTTTCTCAATAGTAGTTTTGTTTGCATGACACAAGTATTTGAATCAAATCCACATGCGACATTAAGTGTCCATGCATGTACCACAAACACTGGGCACTGGGGGGGTCCAAAGTCCAAACAGTTCAAAGCTTTAGAGTTTAGAGGCGGTCATCTAATTATTTTATTAAATATATAAGTATGAAGTATCCGTTCACTCATTTATGTACTATCATGTCTTCACAAATAATACTTATTTTAAAGATTGTGTGTTGTAAATTTGATCATTAAATGTTGCTACCTGATTTCTGGACCACTATTGATCACCAAATACCTTAAATAATACTTATTTTAAAGATTTTCCCTTTACCAATGCAGATTACATCATTATTATAATATCATCAAGTGTCATCACAAGATTTCTATAATATCATAGTTATCTACTTATCTTCTTCATCACAACCACCCTCTTCAACTACGTTTATCCAATCACAGGAAGAAATGGTCAAATAGAAGAGAGGAACCTAATTCTTGATATATATATTCCACCAATAAACTTTAACACTTGATAGAACCCAAGCAGTTAAAGTCAATATAATTTGCTTTATAGTGACAGTGAAAGAAACTTACACTTTGGGAGAAGATGAGGATTTCTTGTACTCTAAGTACTCTGAATATATCCATGAAAAAAAAACTGGAATAACCCCCAGCAAGAAAGACAGCTGAAGACATAAAACAAAGCTCCATCAGAAAACTGACCTCCCCAAAATTAGCATAAATGTTTTAATTCACGACAATAATCAAAAGCAGTAAAAACAAGCACATCCCAGAATAATCAAACAAAATTGAGTCATTAACAACAAAACCACTCTTCAACAAACACCATTGAAACAAACGAAAACTATATATTTATTTTCTTACTCCCCACGTCAACATGCTCAAATTTGAGTGACAGCATAGCAGTTTCCTTGCACGTAACATACTTTTACAAATCTTACTGTCATTCAAGTTTAACTGAAAAACGGTTTTCCCCCAAACATATACACTGCTTCAGATCAGAAAAACAACAGATTCAGCAACTCAACTCACACAATTGCTCTCATTCCAACTCAAAAAACGAATTCGCTTTACTTCCACACACCATCCAAATCCAGATTGAAGAATCTCACTACTTGCTAAGAATCAGATGCAAATTGCAAACAACACAACATGCAAGCAGATCACGAAAATCACAACTCAGAACTACCACACACGAACTGAAATACAAAAACGCATTTTCGAATTTTCAGCCACCGAATCGAAGAATCACAGTAGTAATGACGCACCTGCCCCGGCGTGATTGGCCCCGAAACCACCATCTCCGACCACACGAATCCTTCCAATCTGCACAAAAAAGCGATCTGAAATCAGCGAAGAGCGACGCGCATTGGAATCAAAGATTCGAAATCGCGGAAGCGTACCAGAGAAGAAAGGGAAGAGACGGAAGCACTTGATTTGGTGAGAGAAGCGCGTCAGAGAGTGATCATAAATAGCAGAGAGAGAAACGGAAACCCTAGAGAGAGAGAAAGAGAGATCTGAGACGAAGAGTTTGCTTGAAGAATAGAGAAAATGTCGGAGGGGATGTCTCTCTCTCTCAGCGGTTGAAGATTTGGAACATAACAAGTTGGAAGAATAGAAGAACCAAAGCCTTTGTTTTTTTATTTTATTTTCTCTATGAAATGAGACAGATGAAGAAGAAATTAGAATTATAATCAATGACAATGGTCTTGTGTGTGTCTCTTACATTAATGTTGGTTGCCACTTGCTTTTCTTTCTCTTGCTTCAAATAAAATGCATACTTAACTAACACATTACTGCATATAATTTCCCAAACCAACTAGTAATGTTTTATTACCTTCTCATTACTCATTACTGGTGTTTAATTATAAGAAGAATTTAGTATTGATTTTAGATATGTTTAATATTATATTAAAGAAGAATTTCAAATGAAATTTATTTTAAATAATATATGTGTTGGATTCAAAATTTTGTATTAAAAATTATTTTTAATTTAATTTTATAATAAAACATCTAAATATAAATCACATAATTTTAAAATTAATTTATCATCTTTCATTTAAACATATACTTTATCATAAAGTACGCTGCATTAGAATTACATTAAAATAACAATTATTGCCAAATACAGGATTCTTAATAAAAAAGGGGGGGAAATGTTATCTGTGTATAAAAAAATATCATACCTTCCTTAAATCCTTTAATTTTAAAAGTAAAAAAAAAAGTATATTAAAAATATTTTTTATTTAATTATAATGATATATATAATTAAAATAAGGTGACAATAACATTAAAAATAGGTATTGAGTTTATAATCTGATATTTAGGTAAGTCTTTAAGCTTTCGTATATTATTATACCAAAGCATAAACATATTATCAAAAAAATATTATACCAAAGCAAGATAATACACCAAAATTAATTAATATACCAAAGAAAAGCTTTGGTATATTACTAATGATTCCCTTGAGTATTGGCTTTTCCCAACCGAAAAAAGTGTTTCGAGAAGTTACACGGTTTGTCTTTTATTTTTTTGGTATTATTATTAGACTCTGTTTTGCATTCGATCAAAGCTTATCCAAACAAGTAATAGGAAAAAATATATTATGAATATACTCTATATTTTTTTTAATAATATACTCTTATTATTTATTATTATGTAAATTTTCTTGGATACATTTATCGTACCACTTATTTCATAAATTTCACTTATTAATTAATAATTTTACATAACTTTTATTAATAATAAGGAAATTTAATTATAATAAATTGACAATTCAATAAAATAATTTTAAGTGATTTATTTTTAAAATATATATTTAATTTTTAATTAATTATTAATGTAAAAATAATGATACCGACAATACATTAAAATTAAAGGCATAATATATGAGTTAATGGCATGAATAATGTCACTGTCGGTGGTGCATTGAGCCAAGCCGTTGATGCAGCCGAATACGACGTCGTAATGGAGAAAACTGAACAACAGAACCCTGATTTTTACACACTCTGGGTTGCCATCGATGTAACATGTAAGATTTTCTTTTGTCTATTTGTTTCGACTTTTATGCACTTTATACGTTTACATTTATTAATATTTTTGTTAGTTAGAATGTTCCATATGTAGTTATTTTTTAGAACTCCACAATCCAATATTGATTTTAAAATCATTGACTGTTCTTATAAATTAATACAATATTTTTTAGTATATTTTATTTATATTCACAAGCTTTTTAGAAAAATTTTCAAAGGATAAGCTATCACATAATTATACTAAATCAAATATGTTTACTTATAGAGTTTTTAAGTAATAAATTATTAAAAAGTATATATCTTATAAACATAAATAATATCAATTAATTTATTTAAATCATCAGATAATATTGTATCTGCGGAATCTTAAATTTCTTTCATTTGAGTGCGATTCATCCGGGATGATAAATAACATGTTTGCTGTCACGTTTGTCGCTTTCTAAGTGCATCATTGATTCTTTATTGTAAAATTATGTTTGAGACAAAAGTTATTTTGTCAAAACTGGACTATTGCTTTTACATGCATTTGATTTTTATCTTTGAATTTGCATTGGAATGTAAATCACAATATTTCTATTTGTAAATCAAACATACACTTAATATGTTGAATTGAAGAGATGAAATTCATGTTTTGCTTAGTAACACAATTTACAAAAGAAAATAAAGGATTTAAGTCAAGGTTTAATTTCCGTGTAATTGTATTTAAGTTAACTCACTATTTTCTTGTCCTCTCATTCTCAACTCAAGAAATAAAGTAATTTTGCTTATTTTGCGAGTTCCGCCATTTTCGTATAATGTGATTTGGCCAATGATGATTTGCAAATAGGTAGGTATGAGTTGTAATTGTCGATTGTTTTGTGTGATGGCAGAAGAGATAATAGAATCAGACAGGGGAAATTAGTAAACAAAATAATAGTACTTTTCAAGGATTATATAATAATAAAAAGTACTAAATAAATTTTTTAATTCAAATATTCTTGGATCATCTATCCACGTGAGTTTAATTTTTATGTATTAATAATAAAAAAAGAAAATAATATCATCAATCTATTAAAAATTACAAAAAATGTGACTTATAAGATAGTTTGGTAAAAATAATTACCATATATGATATATCAATTTGTAGTTTAATGATGATAATCAGTACATATATTATTTTTTGGAAATTTTTCCGAATAAAAAAATATGTTACAAATAACGTTTTAAATCTTTTTTTTTTACTAACATTCTTAATTAAAAAATGATTTTTCCTTGTCCAAACACTACTAATGTAGTTAAGTAAAGAGGATAAATTAAAACGTACCGTAAATATTTCGTCCTCGTCATGAATCATTATTCACTAGCAGTCAATGCACCAATAATGAGTGGTTTGTTTATTTATTTTTCTTTTGGGATTTCCATCAATTCTGGCTACCTAGTGTTTCTGTTCGAAATTGTAGATATAGCCAAAAACCTCTCAGATAAGATTGATGATTCGACAAATTTTGGTAAATTAATGCTATTGGCCCTATTTTAATCGGTCCTTTTTTTTCATTTTTGCTTTAATTAAAAAGTGCTTTGTACTTATCCTATACTATTTCTATACTATCCCTTAATTTAATAATTTTCATTATCTAACACACCGTCCGTTCAATACACCGAATAATTAAATACTTTTACGATTAGATTACTGCGTTCTAATTCTATTCAGCAAATCAACAGGATAATTGAATTCCTTCTAGTCAAGCGATTTGTACTTTCCGTCCTTCCCAACAAAATGTACAAATCAACTGATTAAATTTTTTTAAGGGAAAAAAGACAATAAATGTTGTATTTATTTTTATATATTTTTTAAATATGTGTGTAAAATATAAATAAGACATAAAAAATATATATAATAATGTTGTGCAATCATATTCGGTCTGGTCGATCGAATCATTCCAACTGAGATTCAATGACTTAATGAGCCGATTTCACTATTGGACTGGTCATGCAATTGTTTTGGAATGATCCCGTCAAAGCTGGCCGATTAGGTTGTCGGATCCCAGTTGAACCGATTTGATCCGCTTGGTTTTACAATTTTATAAAAATTTTGGATTTAAAAAAAAAGATTTTGGATTATTATCAATTATTATTTTTGAGTATAGATGAAATTTTCTTACTCAAATGATGTTAGTTATATACTTATATATAATAGATACATATATAATTTTAAATTTTTAATATATATTGAGTCAATTACTAGTCCATCAGTTGAACCATTGACTCACTATTTCGACTGGGTCACTAACTGAATCGAATTTCATAACTATGATATACAATATCCTAAATGTTATCAATTTTTTATACTCAAATAAGGAGGATTCTAGGATGGAAAAAGAGAATAGGTGGTCCACCTATAAACCACAATTTAGCATGTGAACATGATTAGAAAGTACAATTAAAAAATGTGAAATATCTATGATATCCTTATTAGAGAAAATAACTTTTTAAAAGTTTTATTTTTTAAAATCCGTGATTTTGCTCATCCTTCTTTAGGGTTTTTTATAGATTCAATTCATGGTCTATCCTCTATCGCCAACCACCTCCTCTGCCACCATTGTCACTTCCCCAATCGTACCCGAGTTGGAGTCTTAACTATGACTTCTTCATTTTTTTTTTGTAGATCATGTCACTTCACTGTTGTCACTACCCTTTCTTCTATCGCCCTCCTCTCCTACTCCTTTATTTTTCCATATTTGCTACTTCAACTTCGCCAGCAACCAAACTTCCCTTTGCCAAACCACGCCTTCCACCATCATTGTTGATTCCCTTTGACGACATTGTTGGAGTTGCCACTAGTGAAAAACCTTGGCTGGATCGCGATGGCCGTATGTGAACGAGAAGGAACGAGACAAGAAATGAGAGACATACGAAGGAAAGGGAGAGAAAGAGGTCACCGCCTTGAACTTCAACACCTATGTCATTGTTGTTTTTATTGCCGTCAACGAAGAGGTCACTGCCTTGAACTCCGACACCTCCATTGCCATTGCCTCCGTTACTGTCAACAAGGAGGTCATCGACACTGGGTGATCCTTCCTCCTCTTTATGACCCAAATCTTCATCAACTACATACAACAATTGATATTCCTATTTTCTTTGTTATATTTATTTTGTTTTGAACCATGACAGTCATGAAATTTGCTTATTTATGCTGATGATTATAATATTGATTTAATATTTGGAATGAGTTGAAATTTAAAATTTGAAATGAAACTGAAAAAATAATATAGAGCTTCACCGGAACGGAGTGATCCAATTTGTTCTTTTGGAAATGGGGTGGTCTAATTTGCTCTTAGAAGAGTCTGATGAGTAGCAACAAAAGATTGTGGTGGTGGTGGGAGTAAATTGTTGAAATAAAAAATAAGAAATTTTGTTATCTCTACAAACTTGTTATTTTCATCCTTTTTTGTGTGTTTTTCTGGGTTCAATTGCCTAAAATGAAGACATTTTATGGCGATGAACACTTGAGCACGTTGAAAAGCATGATAGTAAAGATGAATGGATGAATTAAAATATTTTTTAATTAATGGAAAAAATGTCAATTTATACAAAAAGCATATTCAAACACACATTTATACATTGAATTCAAATTTCACAAATATCTTTAAATTTGATCTGAACGGTTAATATTTTTAAATTAATATCCAACGGTTGTTAATTTTTGATGCACTGTGGACGACCTGACTTTTTGGTCCATACCAAAATTTATCCTCAAATAAATAGATTGGATCAAAATTACAAGTTATGTAGAATCAAACCTCACTTTCGTTACTAAAAGCCAAAAAGTGGTCCGTGTATGCAGTGCGGGTAGGTGGCTGCCGGTTTTTACAAAACGCGTGACGGAAATGTATAAGCATTTTTTAAATCTCTTTGTACTCTGTAAATAAGAGGTGAAATTAGGAAGACAGTAGAAATAGGAAAGAAAAAAAAAACTATTTGAGAGATTCCAAAATTTGAACGGTTTAAAACATATTTAAGCTTTTCTAACTTTATTATTGTCATTGTTCACACTGCACACACACACACAAAAAATAGTCAAATGTTTTTATAAAATGAATTAAAGGTATAAGGACCTTTGTATTTGGATTTCATAAAATTTACACACTCAATAAATAACTAAAAATCGTCTCAAATGAGCCTTGGTTATCTTTTTTTTTTGTGAGGTTATTTCTTTGTTTACGATGGGCCTCGGTTATCTATCAATTGTCTTGATTTTATTGGTTTTAATTGTATTTTTTATTTCATTTATTATGATTAATTAGTATTTTAGTTTGTGCTTTAAATAAAATAAATGTTATCTAAGTATAACTAAAATATACAATGAATAAATACTTTTAAAATATAAATTATATTATAATTAAATTTCATAATAAATAAATATTTTTGAACAAATAAATTATATTTTAAATTTATGATAAGTAATTTATATTTTTATACAAGGTTATTTTTTAACTACTTGACAATTTATCTTTAAAATATTTAAATTCTCAATTTAGAAAAATAAAAAATATAATTTATAATAATTATAATGGTGATTGGTGATATCCACATTTTGTCTTTGCATTTTTTAGACTATTTTAATCTTTGACTAACATTATAAATTACACTATTACTGTGCTTTAAGTGCATATTAAAAATTAATCCCTCTAGCCACATATAAAATTCATTTTCAAAATAGTTGTACACTCTCATTTCCTATTTAGCATCCATCATTCATATTTTCTATTTTATTTTATTGAAATCATAATATATATAATGATGTTTAACTTTGATCCCTTAATATGTTTTTATTCAAATTTAATCTTTTATTTTCTTAATTGTTATAATTTTTTTGACACAAATCCTGATATTCTATTCGAATTTTTTGGGGGTTTATATGAGAATAAATAATTTAAAGGATAAAAAAAATCTATGAAACAAAAATTGAATTTTTATAATTTTAAGTAAAACTTAATTGTATGAGTAATAGTTTTTGAATAAAGGAAATTTAAAATAAGTCAATAAATTTATTTCATGAATATTTAAAAAAACAGAGATTTTGAAATTTTATATGAAAAAACTATAAAAAAACAAATGATTATTTATTAAAATAAAAATAAATTTATATATTAATTATAATAAAATATTTAAAATCAAATTTAAGAAAAAAAAGTGGACTTGATAATGATCACAGTTCTTATTTTATTTGAACACTAAAGATGCATTGCAAATTAATGGTGATTGTGACAAGGATTTGCAGAGCAGTAGGCACAGAGTTGAAGGTTTAGCAGATAATTACGAAACTCGATGTACAGCAAGTGAAGTTTGGTAGAAGATAATTTTTTTATTTTTCATGAATGATAGGTTGAAAATTTTAATTTTTAATGTTTGATATATATATTTTAAAAAAATGATATTTTTAATTGTTTTTTCATGAAAATTTCTCATAAAATATGAATTTTTTAAAATTTTATTTTATTATAATAATAAAATATTATTCTTTATCAAATTATATAATATAATAAATAATAAAAATAATATAATCAGTAAAAATATGTGTAACTTTATAATTCCTATAAAATTTATGTAAGGATTCTAAATTTCCAGCCAAACAAATAAAATAAGATTGATGGGAATGACCAATTAGATAACCGACAAGTCGTAAATGCTTAAACTCATTTGGAGTAGGAACCTATCCAATCATTTAACTAACTGCGAGCATTACACAGTTTTGGTCGTAACTTTGAGCATTTTTAACGGTGTAACTAATTCAATATAGTTACATAGTTTTGATATTTACTATAACTTTTTATTTTTATATGATTATCATTATGTTACGGAGTTTATTCTTATTTACTAAAATTGAATTCTTTATCAATAATGAAAACATATTTTATTCTCTTGAATTAATTTTAATTTATAAAGTTTATTTAAATCTAAAATACACATGAATGTGCTATACACAAAAAACTTAATTAGTAGTCATTTTTTTGTTTTCGTTTTGCTACGAAATAATAGATAAATCCTATTTTATCTCCTTCATACATTTTTATTTTTCAATTAAATTGGTTTATAAATTTCATTAATCTGAGTATGAAAGGTTGCGATGTAATTGCCGTGAAAATAATGTTGAGTGTAGACAAAGAGTGGTGTACCACCTAAACTTTAGCTGTTTATATTCAATAGACGATTCATACACGTTACCAAGACTGGATAGTGCATACATGATACACCATCCTTAATTAGTTAATTCTATTTCTCTCTCCTGAGTCTGAAATGCTTATTTGGTCATTAGTAAGGATTTGGACCATCTAAC
>CM023945.1:27919359-27935476 GCA_013407115.1 Glycine latifolia
TGTTGGTGATTTTAGTGTCATCAATGGATTTTAGTAGTAATGTGATTTACTATAGGCCAATGCGATTACGCGTTAAGCTTTGGAAACGAGTTAGGGTAGTGCGGAGTGCACGCTTGTTGAGCCAACGCATAATTGACCGTGATTACGGTGCGGGGTTCCAAGGGGCAGCGCCCCTGGCTGGGGATTGTTGGAGTTTTTTGTTTAAACTCCATGGGTTATGAATAAGAGGCGGTTAACAATTCAAAATAATAACTACTCCTAACCGCTCTTGGGAAAGGTTAGAAAAATAACTACTCCCAACCGTTCTGATAACCAACGGTTACGATGGTTCATCGCCAAGAGTTGCATTGTTTGGAAAAACTCCTATATAAGGAGTCATTTGGCCTCAGATTTATATATATATACGAAAATCATACTTTCTCTCTACATTCCTGATCTGTTCTCTATTGCCAGAAGCAGATTGTTCTTCAAGAATTATCCCAACAAGGATTTCGTGAACCCAGGCAAGAACAGGGTCGAAATACTTTGTTCGGAAAGTGTACGAACACGATTCTTTGAAGTTATCCAGGATTATCATACCCAAATTTCTAACAAACGAACAAAGTATTTTCTGATAATCATGGATGGAGGAAGCGTTGGAGGAAGCACAGTCAAGGACATGACTACTAATTTCGGAAAGTTGGACAAGTTTCAAGGACAAGACTTCAGGCGTTGGCAGAAGAAGATGCATTTCATGTTGACAACATTGAAGGTGGTGTACGTCTTATCTACTCCGATTCCAGAACTTCTTGAGGAAGATACCGTTGAAAATATAAGGCGCAGATCAAAGTGGGAGAACGACGACTACATATGCAGAGGACACATTCTTAACGGTATGTCTGATCCCTTATTTGATATTTATCAAAATGTAGAATCTGCAAAGGAATTGTGGGATTGTCTCGAATCCAAGTACATGGCAGAGGACTCGTCCAGTAAAAAGTTTCTGGTGACTGATTTCAACAATTACAAGATGGTTGAATCAAGGTCTGTCATGGAACAATTCAATGAACTCCTCTGAATCCTTGGACAATTCACACAACATGGATTGAAGATGGATGAAACAATATCTGTCTCAAGTATCATAGACAAGTTGCCTCCTTCATGGAAGGATTTCAAACACAATTTGAAGCATGGAAAAGATGATTTGTCTCTGATTCAACTTGGAAGTCACTTGCGCATAGAAGAATCTCTAAGGGCGCTGGAGGGTGACAAGGGAAAAGGAAAAGAAGTTGCTGGACCCTCGGTTAATATGATCGAAGAGGGCGGTAAGAACAATAACAATAGAAACAAAGGAAAGAAGCGTGCTTTCAAGAACACCAAAGGAAATTTCGGCTCCAAACTGAAACCAAAACTAGAATGTTGGAAGTGTGGTAAAACAGGTCACTTCAAGAAGGATTGCCGTTATGGGAAAAAACACAATAACGCGAATGCAAGTGGTTCGGGAAAGGGGTCTAAGGACCAATCCCAAAACGAAGGTCAGAAATCAATTTGTGATTTGAATTGTTTTATTAAACATTCGGTTTCACTAATTTCTGAAGCATTTTATGTGCAGGATGATGCTATCGCGTGGTGGATTGATTCTGGCGCCACAACACATGTTTGCAAGGATCGTTTCTGGTTCAAGACTTTTGTTCCAGTGGAAGATGGTTCTGTCCTCTACATGGGAGATCATCATTTTGATCCTATTGAAGGCAAAGGAAGCGTGGTGTTAGAATTCAGTTCTGGAAAAACTATTACTTTGTTTAATGTTGTATATGTTCCTAAATTACGTAAGAACTTAATTTCTGGTCCTGTATTAAATAAGCTTGGATACAAGCAAGTGTTTGAGTCCGATAAATTTGTACTATCAAAGTCTGGTGTGTTTGTAGGATTTGGATATTATAATAATGGTATGTTTATGATGAATTTGAATGGAGTTCCTAATGATTCTGGTTCTGTATTTATGTCTATTTCGAATGTTATCAATTCGTCTTTATGGCATGCTCGTCTAGGACATGTACATTATAAAAGAATGCGTGAAATGTCTAAAGATGATTTAATTCCTGTTTTTGATGAGAATATAGAAAAGTGTAAAACTTGCATATTAACCAAGATCACTAGGCAACCTTTTAAAAATATAACAAGGAAATCTGTTATACTTGAATTAATACATAGTGACTTATGTGATTTGCATGCTACTCCATCATTAGGGCATAAAAAGTATTTTATTACTTTCATAGATGATGCATCTAGATTCTGCTATGTTTACTTGTTGCATGCTAAGGACGAAGCTTTAGATAAATTCAAAATTTATAAAACTGAAGTTGAACTGCAACAAGATGTGATGATTAAAACATTACGAACAGATAGAGGTGGTGAATATTATGATCCTGCATTCTTCCAATCCGTAGGGATCATTCATGAGACTACGGCACCTTATACACCTCAACAAAATGGTGTGGCTGAAAGGAAGAATAGAGCTCTTAAAGAAATGGTGAATGCCATGTTATCTTACTCTGGTTTGAGTGAAGGGTTTTGGGGAGAAGCCATGTTAACGGCTTGCTATTTGTTAAATAGGGTTCCTAATAAAAGGAATAAGACTACCCCATATGAACTTTGGTATAAGAAACGACCTAACTTAACATTTCTACGTGTTTGGGGTTGCAGGGCCGTGGTTAGACTCCCAGACCCTAAAAGGAAAACTTTGGGTGAAAAGGGTGTTGCTTGCATCTTTGTTGGATATGCTGAGCATTCCAAGGCTTATAGGTTTTATGTTATAGAACCTAATGACTCGATTTCTATTAACACAATTATAGAATCAAGAGATGCGATATTTGATGAGAATTGCTTCTCTTCTACGCCTAGACCAAAGAACTCTATACCGATTTTGGATGAATCTCTAAAGGATGATCACTTAAATGATGTACCAAGTGAGACAATCGAACCTCGTAGAAGCAAAAGAGCTAGAAAATCTAAATCTTATGGTTCTGATTTTCAAATATATTTAGTTGAAGGATCAAAGGATCAGATTGATGCACAATACTATTATTGTTATAATATAGAGGAGGATCCAAGAACGTATGATGAAGCTATGAAATCTCGAGATTCTGTTTTTTGGAAAGAAGCAATTGACGAAGAGATTGGTTCTATCATGGAAAACAATACTTGGATATTATCTGATTTACCACCAGGTTGTAAACCTTTGGGTTGCAGATGGATCTTCAAAAGGAAGATGAAAGTCGATGGTACAATTGACAAGTTTAAAGCTAGATTGGTTATTCAAGGCTTTAGACAAAAAGAAAGGATTGACTACTTTGATACCTATGCTCCAGTTGCTCGTATCACTACAATTAGATTGTTGATTGCCTTGGCGGCAATTCACAATTTAGTGATTCATCAAATGGATGTCAAAACAGCATTCCTGAATGGTGATTTGGAAGAAGAAGTGTATATGAAGCAACCTGAAGGATTTGTAATGCCTGGCAATGAGCATAAAGTGTGTAAGCTAGTTAAGTCATTGTATGGGCTGAAACAAGCTCCGAAACAGTGGCATCAAAAGTTTGATGAGATTGTTTTGTCTAGTGGTTTCATTCTAAACCAAGCTGACAAATGTGTATATAGCAAGTTTGATAAATCCGGTAAAGGAGTTATCATTTGTCTATATGTTGATGACATGTTGATCTTTGGCACCGACCAAAATCAAGTTAATAATACGAAGAATTTTTTGTCATCAAAGTTCTCCATGAAGGATATGGGAGAAGCGGACGTTATCCTTGGTATTAAGATTAAACGGGAGAATAAGGGGATTGTTATTACACAATTTCATTACATTGAGAAGATACTCAAGAAGTTTAATCATGAAGATTGTTATCCGGTAAATACTCCCATGGATCCGGGAGAAAAGCTTATGCCAAATACAGGTAAACCTGTGGATCAACTCGAATATTCAAGAGCAATAGGCTCTTTGATGTATGCTATGATTAGCACTAGACCGGATATCGCTTATACGGTTGGAAAGTTGAGCAGATTTACTAGTAACCCCAGTAGACATCATTGGCATGCGATAACTAGGGTGTTCAAGTACTTAAAGGGAACTATAAATTATGGATTGTCATATGTGGGATTTCCTTCGGTGTTAGAAGGTTATTCGGATGCTAGTTGGATAAATAATGTTGAAGATTCATCCTCTACAAGTGGATGGGTGTATTTGCTTGGGGGAGGTGCCATCTCATGGGCTTCCAAGAAGCAAACATGTATAACTAGTTCTACAATGGAATCTGAGTTTATAGCATTAGCTGCTGCTGGTAAAGAAGCGGAATGGCTAAGAAACTTGGTATATGAGATTCCAATATGGCCTAAACCGATATCATCAATTTCTATCCGTTGTGATAGTGCTGCCACCTTGGCTAAAGCATATAGTCAAATATACAATGCAAAATCTAGACACTTGGGTGTTAGACATAGTATGATTAGGGAATTAATCATGAATGGGGTGATATCCATTGAGTTTGTTCGGTCGCAACAAAACTTAGCTGATCACTTGACGAAGGGATTAGCTAGAGACTTAGTAAAGAAGTCGGTAATAGGGATGGGATTAAAGTCCATTTAAATATTCTAATTATGATATACCCAATTCCCTTCTAATACAACGTTAGAAGCAGAATTCAATGTGGAAAGATTATAGTTAGAGATTGGAGCAATTATGTTTGTCTTCCCAAAGTATTTGCTCAGACATGCAAGTGATGGTTAGGTTGAAGTATATCTTCTTAATGGTTCTTTTGAAAAATTGTAAATGCAGGAACAAGATTAAAAGGATCACCTATGTGAGCATGAAGTTTTGCCGCTTCAAGAAGTTTGGATTTGACTTCCTATATGCTTACGAATGGATAAGGACACATGGCTTGTAAAGTGTCAAGTATGAATAGTAGAGTGTTGTAGAAAACATGTGTGTACAATATCTTCAGATATTCAAATAGGTTGACGGGTTCAATCGTAACGATACCCTGATTCTTGAATATATGGAATGTGTATTTGTACTAAGATGAAATTCAATCGCAAGACATTTCATTTATGCATTTGTTTGATCGTTATACTGAGTAGATCAAGGATTACACTAAAATGGGGGGGATTTGTTGGTGATTTTAGTGTCATCAATGGATTTTAGTAGTAATGTGATTTACTATAGGCCAATGCGATTACGCGTTAAGCTTTGGAAACGAGTTAGGGTAGTGCGGAGTGCACGCTTGTTGAGCCAACGCATAATTGACCGTGATTACGGTGCGGGGTTCCAAGGGGCAGCGCCCCTGGCTGGGGATTGTTGGAGTTTTTTGTTTAAACTCCATGGGTTATGAATAAGAGGCGGTTAACAATTCAAAATAATAACTACTCCTAACCGCTCTTGGGAAAGGTTAGAAAAATAACTACTCCCAACCGTTCTGATAACCAACGGTTACGATGGTTCATCGCCAAGAGTTGCATTGTTTGGAAAAACTCCTATATAAGGAGTCATTTGGCCTCAGATTTATATATATATACGAAAATCATACTTTCTCTCTACATTCCTGATCTGTTCTCTATTGCCAGAAGCAGATTGTTCTTCAAGAATTATCCCAACAAGGATTTCGTGAACCCAGGCAAGAACAGGGTCGAAATACTTTGTTCGGAAAGTGTACGAACACGATTCTTTGAAGTTATCCAGGATTATCATACCCAAATTTCTAACACTAACTACTACAGAGCAAATAGCAATAACTTCAGCAACTAAAATTGAAATGTAGCATTATCTCTTTGTTTTCCAAATCATGAAAAAACAAAAGAAGTGAAATATTAGAAGTATAAAACAAAAAATAAGTTTAGATTTTTTTCCCCTTCACTTAAAAAATAAAAATAGAACATGCATCGAAACCACCTAGGGATGGAAAACATCCCTTTATGGTAATACCGGCACATTTAGGGCATGTTTCGAAAAATGTTTAAAACGAAAAACACACACATTGCAAGATAAAAATGCCAAAGTTACGACACCCTTCTTCTCCGTTGCATAAAAACCAACTTGCACGTAAACACACCCTTAGTGCATATTTGGAAAGCAGTTTCATTTAACGGGATTGTTGTTTAACTCAAAGTCAATGATAGGGAGAGTAAATTCTCCATTTACTACGTTTCAGAAAGTGAGGTTGCTGGTTTGAGGACGCCTTCTAGCATGGGAAAGCGTAATAGGTGTTGCACCATGCGAAACTATTTTGGGCCATTAGATATATCTGCTAAGCATGAGATGAGACAAGATTAAGAGGTCTCAACGTAGGAGATCTTCCGTGTACAGTCAATGGACAATTGAGGATCCCACTGGGTCAGATTGCTGTTGGGAAAAAAGATTTCTAGTCTCTACGCCTATTTTTGTTGCCACCGTACCGTGTCTTTTATAATTTTTATATTTAAAATAACTATGTATCATTTAATTAAATTATATTATTAATTATCATTTAAATACAAAATATTTAATAATAATTTTAATTTTAAAAAGTACATAATTTTTAAATAATTCTAAGAAGAGTCGTTGCATAAATAAAATATAAATTTCTATAATTTAGTTAAAATTGTATTTTTTTCTCTAATTTTCATACTTTGTAAAAAAACATTAAAAGATGTTTTTCATGAAATTATATTTAATTTTAATGGAGTTTAATATTTATGCATTGAGGATGTAAAACACTCAATAATGTCGACTAATCACAAGTATGATTTTAAAAGTAATTATCATAAAAGTCAATAAATTTAGTATATATGATAAATTATAATTGGATAATTGTGTAAAATTTTTTATATCATTATTGTATTTTTTTTTCTAATTTTAATGATACAATAATCTTGTCATTCGAAGATAATTTATATTAAATTTAATGATCATATACTAATGGTGTAAAATATTTTTACAGTGTCGTTCAATCATAATTCATCGTTAATATGATTTTTAAAATAATTATTTTTAAAGTCAATAAATTTAACATGCATTATAGGTTATGATCGGATGATAGTGAAAAGCTTTTTACACTCACTATATAACCATTTTTCTTATTTATATTATATTCTATTATTATTTGGTTTGTTATGTGATCCACACCAAATATTCATTCTTACTAGTTTATTGTGCTTTTATCTTATATAAGTATTCATATAGTTGACAAATTAATTACAAAATAAATAATTATTATATATATATATATTTCTTTTGGGTTAGAGATATAAAATTAATTTTAAATTCATACAAAACAATTAACAAATATACAGTTAAGATTGCATGAGCTTTATAAAGTTACTACTTGCTTGTTAGATCATCATTAACATTTCATTCTCTTTTAGAGGATAAATAAATGTTTTTGTTTCTTCCAAAAATTTTAAAGTTCAAAATTTTTGAAATAAATCACTCTTATTCCTCAAAATAGTTTAGACAATGCTTTATAGAGGGTGAAAAAAGGTTTAGATAGCACTTTGAGGATAAAAAATAACGCATTCCGAAACCAAGGAACGGAAAACAAACAATTTTATAGAGAGACTAAAAGTGAAATTTGAAAATTTTATAGGAACAAAATATATTTTACACTATTTTATATTTTATTTTCATATGTATGTTAATAAATATTATTAATTTTTTAAAACAATAATTTTTCCCTACTGACCCTAACCCTGAGTCTTGAACCCATCATTGACGATAATAACATAGGATAAAAGCACGATAAATCAGTAAAATGAATATTTAGTGTGCATCAATTGATAAATTAAATAATAATAAAATATAATATAAATTATGCTCGAATGACAAAATTATTGTATCACTAAAATTACATATAATTTGGTGAGCAATATATTTTAATATTTTTCACAAAAGTATGAAAATAAATAAAAGTAAAATTTTAACTAAATTATATTTTATTTATGCAATGACTCTTCTTAAAATTATTAACAATCTATGTAAGTTTTTAAAAATTATAATTATTATTCAAATACTTGTAATTATAAAATATTTAAATAATAATTTATTTTAATTAACAATATAATTTAATTAAATGATACGTAGTTATTTGAAATATAAACATATACATAATAAATTATAAAAGACACGATGACAATAGGAATGTAGACCTTTTTTCCCCAACAGCAATCTAATCCGATGGGGTCCGCAACTGTCCATGGACTTATGGTTGAGACCACCTAGTCTTGCCTATCCCTTGCTTAACATATATATCCAACAGTCCAAAATACTTTTGTACGGTGCAACACCTAATCGGCTTTCCCATGCTAGAAGGCCTCGGTTTGAAGTGTTTCAAATGACAATTCAAACAAACTCTTCCTCGATCGTACGAGTTATATTGGTATCTTTGCTTTACCAAAAATGACTATTAAATGTAGATAAACAAGTTATCAAATTTTATTCTAAGAAAATAAATAATAAATTTAACATGTGAAATAAACAAAGTAATTATGTGCATAATAATTAATTATATGCTTATAAAATATAAATGCTATTGCTATAAAAAAATATAAATGCTATCAAGAGAAAATTAGAATAAGCAACGGTGTGTGAGATTATGGAGAGGGTGAGAAAAGGAAAAGAAGAGAAATTTGTCAGCATAGGGAGTAACAAGTTGTCTGGAAATGCAAGAAAAGAGATGAGATCATGAGAACAGCTTCAAAGATTTGAAGCTTACCTTCTTTAGCAATTGTGGTTCCACGGGTTTAACCTTTATTTACGTCGTTTGTTTTGCAGTGAAAATAGCAGTGTATTTCAGAAATTTATTTTCGAAAAAGGGATAATTTTGAGAGAAAAAATGAAAAAAGAGGTACAGTTAGTAACGAAGGTAGGTAGAATTAACAATTAGGAAGAAAATGATTAAGAGCGGAGTAATTAATGATAACAAAGTCAATGGACGAAAATTTAATTGGGCCGAGCCCCACATCAAACACTCAAACACAGAATTCAGATTACCCAGCAAATAAACAAACCAAATGAAATAACAAACAAAAGAGAGTAATTAAAAAGAAATTACCTTCTGTAAAAAAAATTAACCAGAGGCGCGCAGCTGGTTCGGCGGTGGTTGTGATTTGGCTGCAGCAAGGTCAATCACAGAGTGTTCGTGATGTGATCTGAAGGTGACTCAATTTTTTTATTTTTTGTTTTTTATTGATAAATATTAGTAGTTAATTATTATTAATTTTTTGTTATTAAGAGAATTGAAATCCTCAACATCTTTTCTCCCTCCCTTCTCCTTCACCACCAACCCAACTTAAAAGTGGCTCAAAGGTGATCAGTGTTGCCATTTTCTTTTTGGAGGATATAAGTGTATGTTTGGATCAGTGTCAGCGTCGTGCACAATAGATTCACCTAATGGACGTGAAAAACAAAAGCTACTCTTAGCTTCTACATGTTTTGTGTATTATACGTGAAAAGATATAATATGATCCACATTTTCTAATTTTAAATTGATGTTAAGTGAATTTTCACGATCCTAAATAAGTAGTTTAGTGTTTTTATAAATAAATATAATACTTTGTTAATTGAAATATATACTAATGTAAAACAGTCCAATTAATATAATTATTAATAAATTATGAATGATTATAAAATTAAAATATTAAATATGTTCTAAGCTCGTATGCAAAGCAACTAATTTTCATATTATATATATGACATTTGCAATGTCATCTCTCGTGTTACTTATTGTGCAAAAAAAAAAGTCCTAGTATTAGCAGGGGCATTGCACGTGAAGCATTGCGTTTTGAGCATGAACTATTAAAGAAGAGGAAGCAAAAGAGGACGAAGCTTGAGAGGATGATAACCATATGGAGAAAAAAAGAAAAGAAAAGGACATGAAAACGACTTAGAAAGGTTGTGTTGGAGCGTTAAATAGAAGGTCCATTCATTGCATTTTGCATGCTAAAAGAAGGCCCATTCATGGAGACTCTGGGTTTGCTTTAGGAATCTATTGCAATAAGGGTTGTGTAAGTTTGGCAATGGAGTTTGGTATGATTGTAGAGAGGGAGGAATGTAGCAATTTATGGGACAACGTACATATGCAATTTCAAACATTTAAATAACTACCTTTTAAGAACTAAAAACTATCCAAACAATTATAATAAATATATTACATATTGCATCAAGTTGTAAGGTATAGACCACCAATGGTCTTAAACTTAATTGGACCACCCCATAGCAATTTGTTTTTCACGTGAGTTTCTTTTCTTTGTTTTATTTACTCATGGGGTAACATGTCACATATAAGGTGGTCCAGTTGAGATTAATTTGTACCACAGATGGTCAAGTTTTGGAATATAATAACATTCACACGAAAGCATACGATTATTATTTTTCTTCCTATAACCAATATAATAGGTGAGATAATATTAAATGAAAATTGCTTTGTTATCCCATGCCATTTGGGATAACTTAGCTGATGAGTAAAAACAAGGTAAGCTTATCCATGAGGCCAACGACACCAAAGCAAAACAAAACTTTAATATAATTTTGTTATTTTTCTATAAATACTTTTTAAGAAATTTATCCAAATTAATATTGTTTCCTTGTGAAATTGGATGATTCGCAGCTCCACAGCATCGACTGCTTATTCACAGATATGCCCCCTTCAGTGACGACACTTTGGACGTGAGCAATCCCATCACTACAAAAATAATAAAACTAAAACTTCAATGCAATTTTAGAAAGAATAAATAACATACTCCTCCGGGGTCTCGACTATAATAAAAAAATACATATTTTATACTTATTAAAAAATTAATTTTTAATTTTATTAAAATATGTTATTTTAATTAAAAAATAAATATTTTTTAAATTATCATTTATTGAAATTTAATGTTCAGCTTAAAGAATTTTTTTAATTAAACGAATGATATTTTAAAGAGAGTTTCGTTAAAAAAGATATAAATAATTAAAATTTATTTATATTTGAGAAAAAAAAGAATCAATGTTAGTTATATTTCATATGAGAGGAAGTATATGTTTGTGGGATAAAGAATTTTTACATTGAAGTCGGGGCATCTTTCAGGTTCTTTCATGGCATTTGGTACATCATGTTTATGGAATAAAGATTTAAGACTTTAGTTTCTTTTCTTTCTTGTTTTGGTTATTTTTATCTCCATGTACAAAAAAAAATAAATACTGACAATATATATCTATTAAATTATTTCAAAAAAATAAAATTATCATTTGTAAATTGTCAAATTTATTTTAAAAATATCTAATCGTTATACATACATAAATTAGAATATACAATTTTGAGTATAAGACTCTCACTTACTCTCCCTCTCAATGGAGGGTGATTTCTGCTTATAACACATCGAGAGTATAAAAGTTTTTCCTCACTAATCACTATTCATATCTGCACATGAATTTTATATTTAAATTATAAAACTATATTAATTATTATTTATTAATACATAAATTTAAATTTATGTTTATCTAATCATGTTATTTTTTATTTTTAAAACATATTAATATAATAAATAAACTTATTCATATCTCCACATGACTTTTTTATATTTAAATTAAACTAAACAAATAATTAGTAAATTAAAAAAACATTTGCATTTATTTAATTTTTAAAATACAAAATCTTTCATGTTTAGCTTTTATATTTTTATTAGAAATATTAATAAAATATAAAAGTTCCCCCTACTATATGTGGATTAAAATGCTAATTTAAATAGAGCAGGCCTACCTTATACCTTCAAGGCTTCAATCATATGCAACAAGGGAGTTACTATTTATCCCAACACCATTGCTATTGACCCCCATCAAGTGGCTATACTTTTTTCTTTATACAAAAATGTCTTCTCACATAATCATGTTTCCATTGTAGTGCAAGGGTACAAACAAAATCTGAAAATGGAATCACATTTTGTATTGAATTTTGTATGCACAGAAACGTGTTTCCATTTCAATTTTTATATACAAAATCATATTTTCATTATAGTACAAGAGTGCAAACAAAATATAAAACAAAATTATGATTATGTTTGCATTTTGTACACAAAATCACATTTCTATTGTATATTTGTTGTGGTGCGAGAAAGGTCAATGGAAAGAGGGGGTGTTGTGGATTTGAATTGAGGAATAAAATAGTCTTTTCCATAGGTTTTAAAAGTTGGTAGAGATCAACAATTTTTATTGGGACTAATAACAACTCCCATGCAAAAGTTGGAAGGTCTCGTATGCATTGAAATAGGCTTATAGGCCCAAAGCTGTATCGTCATTAAATTTGGGGAATGATTGAGGGTACCAAATTTCTAGAAATCAACCTTGAAGGCTTGAACATTGAAATTAAAGCCCCCCATTAAAATCAATTATTGTAGATAAAACAATGGAAAAATAGTGTTATTCTATTGAATTTTTCAAATTTTATCTTTTTCTTTTGGGAATTCTAATTGTACTTGATTCTACTTATAAATTATACTAATATTTCTTAAAGTTTTGTCAAATTCTCCGTGATTTCTTTCTCTCTTTTACTCTTATGTATATTATCATTCTATTTGAAATACATTACACTAACACTCCCTAAATGTTATGTTGACACCCCCTATTACCTAAAAAACAAATTACATTATAACACTCCCTAAACATTATGTGCATGTTTGGTAGAAGGATATACCAAATATCACTTCTATACTATCCTAGTCCATTTGAGTCTGCCAGATAGATATAATTGATCTGTATACTAGCTGGAGCTGCTAGAAGTCAAAACTACTTGCAATAAGCAATAATTTTAGATTAGAAGAAAACGGCAAGTAAATTATCAATCATATGATGCAGGGATATTATTATTTCAAAGAGTACTCATTCATATATCTAATAGTATATTCGTTTTTTAATTAGATTAACTTATAAATTGATATAAAAGACAAACTACTTTGTTCTTGTAGACGTTGGTTAGCTATGATCTTCGCCATCACACGACCCTGTTAAAGGAAAGGATTCCCTATCATAATTTAAATGTTATACCTATAAGATAGGGATGGAGGAAGAATGACAAGAAAAAGATTGCGTGTGTGAAATTATGGGGAGTAGTTGATAGTTCAATATCTATAATAATTAGAAGTATAGACTTGAAAAAGATAAGAAAAATGTTCACTGTATGCTACTTTTTTGCACAAGAAATTGTCTGGAGAAAAAGAAAAAGAAAATATAACTATTAAAAGACATGTCTATTATATTGATTACAAGAGATTATATGAAAATAATGTAATGGATTAAATGTGAAAATAATATACACGTTGAAGAGCTATTTGCTTCTGAATTGAAGTGACCTGTGTGGTCCTAATTTGCTATCCATTTTCACACACAAAAATCCATTTGAAATTTTGAATAATAAAGTTGGCAATTTATTTGGAGGTAATGCAACGCCGATCCCACATCTCTAAACGAATAGTGTGACTGCAGTAGAATCAACGTAACGCATGCACGTACAGTACGGGAGAGCTTCATATGGAGAAAATAATTAATACAAGACCTTTAGGATTTTATCGTAGAAGAGGGAGATCTTTTAAAAGGAAAATCAAAATTATATCCATGTTGTTCATTTAAGATTTTAACTAAGGCAGATGGTTTTCGACCTTTAATTATTATTTTATCTGTATAAATCAAACGAGAGATATAATGAAGATTTACAACAATTAAAGCTGGATCTCTAGGTTGTCGACCTTTAATCTGCAGCTCTATACTTGTGTTAATAACTTAATATTAAATTTATACAATAGTAGGGTAATCTAACGATAGATTACGTGTTTTAGTGAGAGAAAAAAGAATGTATGCATATCATAATGAAATCCATAATATAAATAATATAGTGTTGAATGATGTAATTGTCAATTTTTAAAATGTGGAGGTATTTTTTTAAAATTATCAAATTGAATTATTTTTTTAATTAATTATCATTTAAAGATAAATGATAAAAGTAATTACGACTTTGTAAACAAAGTCATAAATCAATTTTAAAAGATGTGGACTTTTGGAACTAAAATTTGTGTAAAAGATTAAGGTTTTATATTTATAAAGTCATAACTATTTTGTAACTTATTCTTAAATAAAAATTAATTTAAAAAGTATTTTCATTTGATAATTTTAAAAAGAAATTAGACTTAAATATACTTTTTATATTTGAAAAATAGGTTGTTTTCAATTTACTATCTAAAATTCACTTCTATTCGTCTACATATGACATTTTCTTTTTATGTTTCACTATACATCGTATTTGCAATGAATCTCATTTTGTTAAGTAATGATGTGAAAAATGTCACATCATTAAGCCTAATTACTAACATATCATCATTCTCTCTATACTTGCTCTTCCATTTTCCTGCACTACCACGCTCTCTTCCATTTTCCCGCAAAACACAACACATTCACATAATTTTTCCTCATTTTCTCGGCAGCCAAATGTTGTTCTTCATCGCGCTCCTATTCTTTCCATTGCAATTTGTGGGCTTCAGCTTAGATGTAGGCTCCTTCTTCCCTTTCTCCAATGGAAAACAACCCCATGCAACCATCGCCGTCCAACAGAATGGGTTAGTGACTAGTCATGAAAGGACCAATGATGTTGTTCCCTGCGTGAGGTGTTGCGAGGTGAAAGAATGGAGGAACCAAGAGGGAGGAATAGCTTCCCATGATGTCAACAATGAAATCAAAACTCATATCTCCAAAGCAAACCCTTGCACACGGTCGTGTTCATTTGTGAAACCCTTGCTCACGTCGTGACAAATGATCACGACAATGTGCAATGGTTTGCTTTGGAGATATGGGTTTTGGTTTCAGCTTTGGCATCACCAGAAGCTATTCCTCCTTCTTGGTTCCTTCATTCTCACACCTCACAACACTTCACACTAGGAACAACATCATTGGTCCTTGCATGATTATTCATTAACCCATTCTGATGGACAACGGTGGTGGCGCAAGGTTGTTTTCCGTTGGAGAAGGGGAAGAAGGAGCCTAGATCTACGCTAAAGATCATGGATTGCAACAAAGGGAACAAGAGCGCAACAAAGAACAACGTTTGGCAGTTGAGAAAGTGAGGAAAAATTATGTGAATGTGTTGTGTTTTGCAAGACAATGGAAGAGAGCGTGGTGGTGGTGCAGGAAAATGGAAGAGTGAGTATAGAGAGTGATGACGCGTTAGTGATTAGACTTGATGACATTATCACTTAATACAATGAGACTAATCAAATTTCAAGGAGTGAGCGGCAACAAGTGAATGAAGAGGCGTGTGGGAGAACATGAGTGAAGGGATCAAAATAAGGACGTAGAAGATGTTAGAGATTTTTTGGGTCTTAAAGGAGAAGAAGGAGAATTTATTTTTTAAATGGTAAAAAGTGATATGGCTTTAATATGTTAATTATTAAACTTAATGATATGATACTCTGTATATCATGTCATCACTTAATAAGATGAGACTAACTATAACTATTATAATAAAATATAAAAAGTATTAAATATGTAAGTGAAAAAAAATAAATTTTATATAATAAATTAAAATGATTTATTTTTCAGATATGATAAATATATTTAATTCACGAAATTATCCCAAATGACAAACAAATTCGATGCAATCAGCCGTTTTAAGAATAAGTCACTAAAAAAAAAGGCTGTAACTTTGTGACAGTAGCGTTAGGTCAGAACAATGGGAATAGTATAAAATGGAGCGTAAAGTTTTTAAAAGTTGGCCCTATGGCTATGCAAAATTCATTGTATACGGCATACCCCATTCACCCCGAACACATGTTCAAACCCTCATTATTTTTGCGTCTTTTTATTTTTATTTTTATTTTCTTGTATCTTAATTTATCTTTTTTGTTGGTGTAACCAATACAGTGTCGTTTCTGAAAAGACAAGAAAGGAAAATAATTTTTTGTTTTTGTTTTGGTCAAAGAGAAAAAAAATTGGTTAGCTGCAAGAGCAAAAAAAGATGATCATCTACATGTACGCCCCTCGTAAGAGACCAAACTTGTTAGACTTTGCATGTGAAAAGGGGTTCAGAGGTTGGCGACCTGGAAATGCATGCTCTATAAAGGGGTCAATATTTAAAAAGGGAGTCAATAT
>CM023945.1:27935486-28118790 GCA_013407115.1 Glycine latifolia
ATAATAATAATAATAATAATAATAATAATAATAATAATAATAATAATAATCCATAATCTCTTAAATTTGCAACCACATTTTTTTATAGAATCATGACTCTATTTAACACTGAAGGATAACATTTGACATTTGAGCAAGGCTGGAACTAACTAATCCTAAAAAAGAAATACGCTAGCTAGAGCTAACTAAAGAGATAATCAAATTATAAGAGATTAACAAAAACAATAATAGTAAAGTGTTGAGATAACTAATACTTATCTTAGCTACTCCAAAGGTTTTAAAATATTTAGATACTATCATAGCCATCTCTAATGACTAGCCGTAATTATAATGTGACTCTGTCCCTGCTCTCGGGTCACATGGATTATTCTATATTTCATATTTGACACCATCCCTCGTGAACAAAGTTGGCCTCTAGAATACTAGGCTATAGAGATTCCAATACCGTGCCATGACCCAAGCCATTATGAAAGTTTAAATTTAAGTAAAAATGTTTAAATAATTTTAAATCACGTCTCTATCAAAGACAATCACACATATAGCTTCAATATAAACAATGCTCTTCGGCATATTTGCCCTACAAAATTGTAGTATGGAGTGTGGCATAATTTTTGTATAGTTAGTATAGACCGTCACATTAGTTTTTAATATTTAAAGATTTGAACACTTTAATCTTTAACTTTACAAAATAATTATTTTAATACCTAACTTTACAAAATATCATTTACTCTTAGTAGTAAACAATTTGGTTGAAAAAAAATAAAGGGAGTAACAATTTGTAAAATTAGACGCTAAACAAAAATCTTATAAAGTTAAGAATAAAAATGAATAGTTTTTACAGTTTCAGGAATTAATGTGAGAGTTATTTAAGGTTACCAATCACTTAAGTAAGTTCTGCTTACAATCTTAAGAATTAATATCATCATTTATTATAATATTGTCTGAGGTTGACTTATTAGCCATATATATTTTTGAAGTAGGAACCTAGTTATTTTTTTGTTTCTTAATAAAATTGTGAAAGCCTAATCTAATTTGTAAGCTTATTTCGTTCTTAAATTGGATTACAAGAATATTAATTTTTTAGTATCGAAATATGATGCAACTTTTAGTAAAATAATTATATTATGTACAAAATTGTTATGTTATATTAATTTATAATCATTAAGTTATATATATAAATATCATAAAATTCTAGTTATATAATACTAAATAAATAAATAAGCTGATAGGGGGAGAATAAATCTAGTTGGTACTTGGTTAAACAACCATTTCTAAAATCTCAAGCCTTATTTGTTAAATAGGTTAGGGCATGGGTCTTTTAATGAATCATCTCACTTAATTTAAATTCGTCCTTACATATGGTTTAGTTCATACTTTCTTGGCACTTTGTCAACCACAGAATTTTCTCTCTGATCACACCAAAATTCATTTTATGTTCTATTTAGATTCATGTCCAGATAATTAATTATCAGCAGGCACTACCCAAAATGGATCATTTTCCAAAACTAAAGCAGCTTTGTTTTACTTTGACAATTAAAGATATAGTTAGGCAAGCGTAAAAACCATTTCAAGGCCTAGAGTTTCTTTTTCTTTTTTTAATTAGCAGAAGTAAGGCCAATAGTTTTGATTATTCAGGAAAGCCAATATATATTTGTTGGTTTTGCAGGTCTTCCTCAAATCTTCGAGCATGCTGATGATATTACTTATCTTTTGGTCAAATTTGTTAAAAATATAACAAATAGCTATTTATATATCTTAATTTACTGTCCTCGAACATAATTTGAGTTCCTTATTTTTTATTAAAAACATAAAGTTTCAGCATAAATATGTGAGTTTTTTTTAATCAATGTTTTAGCTGCACATTATAAAGGTTATTTTTAGAGATATATTATAAAACTATTCACACAACTTTTGAGCTGTTGCTATATTAAAGAGAAAAAAAAGACATCAAGTACGTACTAGCAACACATGCACACTGCATTATTAGTTAAAATTAATTAAAAACTATAAAAAATCATTAAATATAAAATAAGATCCATATAAAAATTTGTAATTTTAGAGTGTGTTAAAAAAATATGTTGGAAGTATGTTCATTTCTCAATAGTGGAATACCTTTTCTTTTTCTTTTTTCTGTATTACACCTCTGCCTCAATAATGCTTATGATCAAATGCTCTACACATATTATATACTTGCATGTGCGCCTTCATATGAGTCTTGATCAAATACAGCAAATTAATAGTTCAGCACACACACACACACACACATATATATATATATATATATATAAGTTCTAGAATATTCCCAGGACTAATAACATTCAAGGGGAAAGCAAAATGGAGAGTAACAATAATGTCCTCCAACTCATCAAAGTAATATTAATTTCAATCAGATTCAGATCAATAACGTTACACTAGCCATTGGATGCGAAAATCCCAAATGGGCTGCATGCATACACATGACTAATATACATAAAAAAGATCTTGTTTCTAGCAAGTACTTATGATAATTATGCTCCTCTAAACACGTACCCCATGATTTAATTTTCCTTTAAACCAGTCTCCACACTCACTAAATATAGTAGATAATCGATGTCAAGCTAGCTAACCCACTTCGAAAACAAAGCAGGCTAGACTGTGTGATGAGTCAGAATCACTTAACTAAACAAAAAAAAAACAAAAAACTATCTCTTCAAATTAACTATATATACAAAGTGGACCATAAACAAGGCCAGATATCGATATATATAGATATAGATATCATATATAAATATATATAAGAAAAGAGAGAATGAGTACATTTTGCATGGATGGATATCAATTAATTCTGGTGATGGTGGCCGGTCTTGTTGTGGAACATGGAAGGGACTATGTCTTGAAGGAGGCCGTATTCCGGAGGAAGAAACTGGTTGTGAAGAAGAGAGTTGTTAATGTTGTTATAGGAAGAGTAAAACGAGGAGGGAGCGGTAGTTGTAGTAGTAGCAGTAGTAGTGTTTGTAGTCGACTGTGTGGTGAAGAGGGTGTTGTGAATGTGATGTTGGTGGTGAGGGTGATGCATGTGAAGGAAGAGATCTTGGGGGAAGTTTGACCCGGCTGCGAGTGGAGTAGGTGTGGCTAGCAAAGAAGAAGGTGTGAACATTCCCGCAGCCGCATTCCCTCTGAGAGAAGTGGGGACCGGATGGTTGTGCTGACCTTCATACGTTGTTATCACAGTGGTTGGGTCCTGAAATGACCTCTCCACGCGTTTCTTCACTGTGCACTTCTGTGTAGTGCACCTGTAGTAGCTCCTGCAATATTATCATTCACCCTTATTCAGCTATCAAACTTCATTTTTCATTTTGGCCATTACTGCTACAATATTGGTAAACTAAGAAATTGAAGCCATTGTGTGAACAAATGTATGATAATGGGGTGGTCTAGTTTGGTTTTCCTTTTAATTTGTTGATTTTCTTCACTATATAGGATTCAATCAGCTAGGTGGAGTAATGTCTCCTTTTGGCACTTGGTTTTGTAATCATAACAACTAGTAAGTCATATTAGAAATAGATTCATTTGAAATGTAAAGATCTGAGTCTTTTTAAAAAATACTAACATATTCCTTCTTGTGGAAACTGGCAAAGGGAATTTGTGTGTGAAGTTATTTTATGTGAAAATTTTAGCTAGGCTTGATTTGGGTGCAAAGAAAGGAGAAAAACGTTTTCTATACCTTGGGTAAGGGCTATTCTTGACAGCTTTCTGGCCATATTTTCTCCATCTGTATCCATCTTCAAGGTGATCAACCTCACTTTTGGTCATGAAGGCAAACCTTGGCTCCTTTTGCTTCTTCTCTCCTTTCTTCTTCTCCTTGTTCCTATTAATTCCCGAAACAAAATTCTAAGTTGCACCATATATAACACAATCTAAGCCTAACAAAGAAGGATAAAAGAAAGGGTTTGAGCGTAGCTTAAGAAAATGAGAAGAAATAAAATTACTTACCCTTTCTTAGAGTTTTCTCCTCCTTCTGTTTTCACCTGCCTTTCTTTTTTGCTCTTTCCAGAATCTTCCTCAACCCCGGCTTCAGAAGATGAAGAAGAGATAGAAGAATTAAGGGTCGCAAGGGTTTCACTGCCACCACCACCACCACCTCCATTTCCTCCTTCTGCTGCTGGCTTTTGGTTCCCTTCAACAGAAGAAAAAACCTCAGATGAGGAAGGAGAAAGGCCAAAAGAAGTTGCAAGTGAGTTGTAGTCCATGCCCCCTTGCAAACACTCAGTGAAACTCATGTAAGAGGGATCAAAGGCTTGTGATGAATCATATGCTATTGAGGTAGAGGAAAAGTGCTTTTCGTACATAGTATTATTAGATCCTGCTTCTGTACCCTGATGCTGATTATTATTGTGGTCTAGGACAAGGTCCTGGTAGTAAAGTTCCTTAGGTTCAACAGACATGAAGAAGAAAGAGAGAATAAGGGGAAGCACCACAACAAGAAAAGAGTGTGTGTTTGTGTTTGTGTGTGTGTGGTCGCGTATATGCTTGGTGGGGACTTTGTAGCTTATCTCTTGAAGTTATTAATGTGTGTGTATATATAAGGTTTAAAAAAAAGAAATTAAAAAAAAAGTCTTTGGGTTTGAATTGAGAACTGCTATGGTCACTTTTAAAAGGAGGTTGACAAAATACCTTCCAATCAGAAGACCAGAAAGTGCTTTCTCATATGGAAACATTTTTCAGTCCATGTTACTTCCATTAAGGAAACTGATCGATATTAGTTATGGAGACAGGGTGATTGTCACTGGAGCCTCCCCTATAAATAAAATTAAATGTTTATTGTTAAGTCTATAATTATACAAGATGAATAATATGGTTTCTTGTAATTAACCTTATGACCGATTCATTAAATCAGTGTCAGCTATGTGTTAAAAATATAATATAAGAATTCTTTGATCAAGGCAAAATATATTATTTGCTGTATATATACTTTGAGTGTATACATAGCTATTACACAAAATTTACTCTTATGTAATCTCAATCAATATTTAGCAGAACAGAATTTTTAGCCTTTTAATTTGAAACTCAAAGAGTTGGCACTAAAAATGTGATTCATTTTTTAAAAATTTGCGTGACTATTCAGTCCAATTGGGAGTCTTCTACAAAATAAGACATTCTCTTTTCAACCCAAATTATATAAAATGAAAATAAAAAATGAGTTTTTCTATGTTCTCTCGTTGTTTGCCGAATCCATGAAAGTGACGAAACTACCAATTGTATATATGTAAAAAAAGAAAAATAAAAATACACAAGAATCCAAGGTGTCCTCACCCACTTAAAATCTTCAGCCGCTGGTCTGTGTTTCCATTCTTTGGGTTGATTAGGAAAAGAATAGTCAAACAACGCTTGGTTGACTGTGATATTGTTTTTACGTGATTCCCATCTCTTCTTTTCTAGACATATGCAAGTGGATATTGCAACCACTTTTCAATCCTGTAAAATTTCTGCAGTGTTGACAAGGAACATAAATGGTGATGCCATTTTAACAATGTAAATTATTTTATAAACTTAATTTAAACATTTTACTTTCATTTACTATGTAAAAGAAAATCTCATTAAATTTTGTATTAATTTCTCAAATTAAACTCTTACATGAAACTTAAATTAGGTTTGAATGTTTGATTAGGTTACAATATTCACACCCCACAATTTATATATATCACGTGTAAAAAGGGAGGAACAGAGGGTTCCGTTTTAATTGCGCGCGTATGGTTCACACGTGCAGAAGAGCGCGTGAAGAGACGGTAATTAGTGACTATAGAAGTCAATGATTCAAACTTTTCGACTTATAAATTAGGAAAAGTACAAATTTTTGGTTTGGGGATAATAGAAAGGTCACACGAGTCTGGGACTGGCACCGGCTTTTGACCGTCGCCGACACAATGCTAGGCACGTGGCGAAGACGGTGCGTGGCTTTGTTTTGCTGACGAGGTGCCAACGTCAGTATCTACAAATTTATGGCATTGCTACTATTGAGGTTTGGCAAATGAACATTATTGCATGGCCATGGCTTGTCTCATGGTACCTTAATTTGGATTTCATCATCCTCCTTTTTAATCCTTTCCCTTTCACTCTCTGTTTTTCTTTTTCTAGCTAGTACAACAAATGCTTTACGTAAAGATAATCATACACTGTATGCTTGATAACAATAATAAGAGTTTAATGCACATGTATCAATTATATAAAATAATTTTATATTATTATATAATTATAAATTATTATTTGAATTATTTTATAAGTTAATAAATTTATTATATATGACATGTTGTGATTTAATGATGATAAAAAATATTTTACATTTTTATTATATAATTATTTTCTCTAATAATAATAAAGAAATCTTTTGGCCCTGCTAGCAAGGGTACCTTTTATTTATTTATTTTTATAAAAATTCAAATTGAAACCATATATGTTGATACTTGTAGTGATCGAGTACCATCGTATGTTACCATAGATGCCGGAGAAGATAGATAGAAGGTGATAGTGTAGTTTGCAAGTTGGCATAGTCCAATAATGACCCTTAAGAAAGTCTTATACGGTCATAATCCAAGAATATCGTTTATATTGATCACTTACTTAAAGCTTGTAACTAATACCAACCCTATTTTAATCTTATGTTTTCTCCTTAATTTGCCCTTCCCATTAATTAATTTAACATTAATTTAATTAAATTTGACAGCTCATTTGAGTTCATGCACCTAATTTACCATTAATAACGATATTAACCGTAACATGAATATTGTTGCACCTTCATTAATTGTTTTTTTCTTGTTGCCGCATTATCCTTCATGCGGTTTGTAGTTACTTGAGCTTACTTGTTCATCGATCTTCACCGAACCACATAGAGTAAGAAAATTGAAGTCCACTGCATGCAAGTGTTTGTGTTGACCTAAAAAAAAAAGACAAGCAAGTGCTTGTAAAAAATACTAAGGGAGAATCTTCAACGACTAATGGAGACCCAAACAAATTAAAACCACAAAATTAAATTTCACACCCCAAACAAAATTCAATTCCTAGGATTTTACCATAAAGTTTCCTGAATATTCCACCTGTATCTTTAAATTTAAATAAAAATATGAAAGAGATAAAGCTAATACTATTGCTAATAATAACAACGATAATATATGTCTTTAATAATAAATATCTTTATTAATTTTAAGAAAGAAAAAAGTTTAATGATAGATGTCATTATTCTTAATAGTGAATATTCATTCTACTTTATTAAATATAAAAAAATTAAAGAGATAACACTTTTGAAATGGAGGAAGATATTAATTATTTGAATCACTACATATTATGTCTATGTTTTAAGAAAAGTCAAGTAGCTTATTGAAAAAAAGTAAAATTGTAAAGGCCTTGAACAACTATTCAAATTTAATATATATAGAAGTCGATACATGTATGCTAATTTTTTTATTCTCTGTTTTACTTCTCCCATGAAGAGTGTTTGCAACTCAAATTCTTAATATTTTTGTTTCATGTGAGCTTTATTTTTAAATCAAATTCTTTATTGTTTCAGAATATTGATGCACGTACAATTTTATTTGGTCACAAAGAAATACAATTTTCCATTTTTTTCATTCCATGAAGTCATAATAAGGTATATAATAAGTCACTTAGTTCTGCATTCTCTCTTCCCCTTTCTTCTAAAGCTTCTTCCAAAAGCCAATAATGACAATTTCTTCAAGCCTTGATACCAAATCACAAACAGGTTCTACAATTCAACATCCTTCACTCAATCCTTCGACCCATACCTTTATCTTCTCTGTGAAAATCCATGATCTGTTCCAGTCTCTCCTCCATTAGGTTTGAATTACCATTCTTAGACTCATGCAATGCATAAAGTTATTCTCTCCAAAAATAAATTGAAGTTTATTTTTTATACCATTGTTGTTCCTTCTGAAATGATCCCACTTTCAGTAGTGTCCGGGAAAGCTGCAATATCATGTGGGTTTGTTTACTTCAAGAAAATGTATTTTGTCTTCATTTTCTGTTTTCACTTTTAATTATAAAGTTGTACATCATTTTCAATCTGTTTGGTGTTTTTACATATTTGTATAGAAAATAGTAGTGAAAACATTTTTTCTTTGTTTCCTAAACAAATTTTAAAAACAAAAAAAATGACAGTTTTTAATTAAAAGTGAAATCAGAAGAAAATTGTTTTCTCAAAATAGACATGCCATAAATTTACTCTCCACTCATACATAAAATTGAATATAGTCCTTCCTTTTCATTATAATTCTTGTATAAGAAGAAAAAAATTAAAATTATCATTTTAGTTTTTTTATATAATATTTATTTTTTCCACTTATATATCTTATGACATTAATGATATGGGCAAAAAAAACAAAAAATAAATTAATGATGATAATATAAATTTTGTAAAATAATTATTATTTTTATTTGTTATTATTTTTGTCTGTGATAATTATAATGAAACTGAGGAAGTGGATTTTATCTTGGAAAGAGAGAACATATCAATTGGACACTCATGAAGTCGATTTTATCTAACCTATCCATCTATTTCTCTCTCCTTTCAAAGCTCAACAGAAATGTGTTAAACATTCTCATTCATATTTATTGATCTATTTTATGAGGGGGAAAAGTCAGGAAATAAAGAAAATTTGTTGAGCAAGGAGGGAAAGAGTTATGAAGACCTAAGAAAGAGAGGGTTTGGCATTAAAAAATTGAACTATTAATAATACTAAATAGTTTGCTGGGAAAATGAAAGTGAATGGTGACGCTTGAATTGGAAACACGACTTGAAATTCTTTCTTTGAGACAAGGGGATAATATTTTTATTTTGGCTTAAAACCATCCTTCTGATTCCCATAGGTGGAAAGACATATGCAAGCTTGAAAATTGTTCGCGTGAGCGTGCTTTTTCCCTAGTTCTTTTGACAAAGCAATTGAAGACAATCGTAAATTTGTAATACTTGTTTTTGGCTCGACACCTGAGTCCTGAGTGGGTCATGATAAATTAAAAATATTTTTAGCACTCTACCAAATTTTTTAATGCAAGAATAATGAAAAGGTAAGAGGAATGGGTGTTTGATAACTTTTTTTTAATCGTGTTATTAGGATGAAGTAATCTCTCTTAATAGTGATGAATAATTTTTGTTGGAGTCAATGAGTGCACATATTTAAGAATGAATTAGAATTTGAACTTTGAATCATTTGATTAAGATATACAAATTATTATCACTTATATAAATCGTTGTCGCTAAACATTTGATAACTCTATATCATAGTCATGTTGGATAAGTTCCGTTCAATGTTCGGCCCACTTTCCTAGGTATGGTAAAAAATGAAAGTTGACATTTGGACTCAGTTCTTGAGAGCAGCAAGTTTTGGCCCAATCACGTTTAGGGAACATAAATCTCTAAACCTAATCCCACTCTATAAATAGTGTATTTATAGATGGAGGAAGAGAGACTCAGAAGAAGAAGAAAAACCCAGAAAGAGAGAGAGCTTTCTGTGAGTGTTTCTCCGGCAAGAGGCTGTTGAGAGTGAGTCTCCGAGAGGTTGAGTGAGCAACCCTTGTAGAGAGAGTTCCCTCCATTGTTGGTGAGGTTGAGCGTTTACTCCGGCGTGTGGTCGTGGAGTGTGTTTGTAACCATTATTATTATAGTGGAATTTTCTGGATAAGGTCCCGTGAGTTTTTTCCAGTTTCTGGTTTTCTCTCACGTAAAACCATTCCTGTGTGTTTATCTCCCTTGTTCTTCCTTTGCTCTGGTTATTTACGTTTCCGCATTTACTGTTTGATTCTGGGTTGAGTTTGAGACTCCTTGGTTTGCTATTTTCGTTGGTGGAGAAGGTGATGCGCACCACCGTTTTCCCAACACAGTGGTATCAGAGCCCTAGGTTCAGCGGGTTCTGAGAAGAGAAAGGAGACAGGATGGAGACCAGTACCAGTGGTAGTATCGCCCATGACGGGGATATGTTCAAGTTGACTGCCGACAATTTCACCTACTAGAGACCGATGATGGAAGATCATCTGTACTGCAAAGACTTGTATGATCCTATTGTCCTGGATGAGAAGCTGACAGACAAGTCGGACAAGGATTGGGAGATCCTGAGTCGGAAGGCTGTGGCCACGATCAGGAAGTATATTGACAAGTCTCTATTCGAGCACGTATCCGAGTTCACCAATGCCTTCAAATTATGGAACAAGTTAGAGTCCATGATTCAGAAGAAGACTCCGAGAAACAAGGCACATCTCGTCTGTCGGCTTGTGAAGCTGGAGTACACGGAAGAGATGGGCATGATCGAGCACCTCAACACATACAAAGGTATTGTGAACTAGTTGTCCAAGGTCGAGATGAAAATTGACAACGAGATGCAGGCTTTGTTGTTGCTGAGTTCATTGCCAGAGAGTTGGGATACCCTGGTAGTGATGTTGAGCAACTCGGCTCCTGAAGGGAAACTGGAGATGGATGTCGTGACCGACAGCCTCCTGAATGAAGAAGCCAGGAGAAGAGAATGAGGTGTATCCAGCACGTTTGATGCCAACGTAGCTGAGAGGAGTAAGTCCGACTTCCGGGCTCGAGGTAAGAGCCGAGGTCGTGAGAGGCGGGGTAGGCCCCGAGATCGGTCAAGACCGAAGAGTGAACTGAAGTGCTTCTACTGCGGGAAGTCCGAACACAAGAAAACAGACTGCTGGATTCTGCAAAAGGATGAGCAGAATGGGTCTGTGAAGTCAGACCAGAGTTCACAGAAGAAGAGCACCACGACGGTAGTTGCCAGTGCCAATGCCGAGGTATTCCTCCTGAGAGAGGATAATTCTGTGAATATAGCCTTCGATGACTGCACCTGGATAGTGGATTCAGGCGCTTCTTTCCATGTGACCCCTCACAGAAGGTTTTTCTCCTCCTACAGGAGTGGAGATATTGGAGCTGTGAAGATGGGGAATCAGGTAACCAGCAAGATTGTTGGTATCGGCGATGTGACCCTGACCTCGAAAGTAGGGTGCCGGATCGTGCTCAAAGACGTAAGGCACGTACCTGATATGCGGCTAAATTTAATCTCGGTAGGGAAGTTAGATGATGCCCGTCTTGTAAACAGCTTTGAGGACTGTAGATGGAAACTGACCAAGAATAATTTGGTGATGACCAGAGGAAAGAAGGAAGGCTCCTTGTATGTAATACGATCTTTGATGGTTCAAGTCTGGAGCTGTGGCATAAGCGTCTCGGCCACATGAGCGAGAAGGGACTTGAAATTCTGGAGAAGAAAGAGTTACTGACCGGGTTGAAGGGTTAAGTGTTGGAGAGTTGCTCGCACTGCCTAGCTGGGAAGCAGCACCGAGTTTCGTTTGCGAGACCAGATCAACCGCGGAGACGGAGGCACATACTTGACCTCGTCCATACTGACGTCTGATCCATGTCGGAGAGATCGATTGGAGGCGCGCAGTATTTTGTCTCTTTCATTGATGACCACTCCCGCAAAGTGTGGGTTTATCCTTTAAAGACTAAGGACCAGGTTCTTCAATCGTTTAAAGAGTTCCACGCAATGGTGGAGAGGGAGACCGGGAAGAAATTGAAGGTGGTCAGATCAGACAATGGCGGTGAGTACAGGGGTCCCTTTGAAGCTTACTGTAGAGAAACCGGGATCAGACTGGAGAAGACGCCCCCCAAAACACCTCAGCTGAATGGGTTAGCTGAGAGGATGAACCGGACTATCGAGGAGAAGGTCCGAAGTATGATTTCCAACACAAGGTTGTCGAAAGGTTTTTGGGGAGAGGCAGTAAGAACCGCGGTCGACCTGATAAATCTCTCACCATCTCGACCGCTAAATGGAGAGATTCCAAAAGAAATCTGGACAGGTCGGAAAATGACCTATGATCACCTAAGGGTGTTTGGTTGCCGAGCCTTCGTGCATGTCCCTAAAGATGAAAGGGCGAAGCTGGATGCAAAGACGAAGGAGTGCATATACCTCGGTTCGCCGAAAATTGAGTTTGGCTTTAGACTGTGGGATCCAATCAAGAAGCAGATTGTGAGAAGCCGAGATGTAGTCTTCCATGAGGATGAGACCATCCATGACATCTCGAAGCCCCAAGTCCGGGTTACTGTCCGAAGAGAAGAACCCGTCCCTCAAGTGCATGCTGAAGCAGGGGGAGAAGCCAGTGAAGAAATCGCTGAAGGCGATGTTGAAGATGATGACCAGCAAGATGCCGTAGATACCGAGATCCGGGATGAAAGTGAAGAACCGAGTTCTGAGGAAGAAGAAGAAGAACAGCCGAGATACCCCACAAGAGATAGAAGACCTTCTACAAGGTATCCACCAGATGAATATACCATAATTGCTGAGGAGGGTGAACCCCAGAGTTATGATGAGGCAGTGGAGAGCCCAGAAAGCGGCGAATGGGAGAAGGCCATGCAGGATGAGATGAGATCTTTGCATGAGAATCAGACGTATGAGCTGACCGAGCTACCCAAGGGGAGGCGAGCTCTGAAAAACAAGTGGGTGTATAAGCTCAAGCAGAAGGAGACCGGCAAGAGGCCGAGATTCAAAGCCCGGATTGTAGTGAAAGGCTGCAACCAGAAAAAAGGGATAGACTTTGATGAGATATTCTCTCCTGTTGTAAAGATGACCTCGGTTCGGACTGTTTTAGCAATGACAGCTATTACGGACCTGGAGGTAAAGTAGATGGACGTGAAAACGACATTTCTTCACGGTGAGCTGGAGGAAGAAATCTTCATGGAGCAATCAGAAGGGTTTGAAGCTCCTGGAAATGAAGGCATGATGTGCCGATTGAAGAAGAGTCTCTATGGCTTAAAGCAAGCACCTCGCCAGTGGTACAGGAAGTTTGATTCCTTCATGACCGAACACAGGTTCATGAAGACGGAGGCCGACCACTGTGTTTTTGTAAAGAGGTATGAGACTGGCGACTTCTTGATCTTGCTACTATACGTGGACGACATGCTGATAGTAGGGCAAGACAAGGTGAAGATTTCCGCCCTGAAGGAGGCGTTGAAGTCGTCCTTCGCGATGAAGGACCTCGGTCCAGCAAAGCAGATCCTCGAGATGAAGATCATCCGGGATAAAAAGGAGAAGCTGTTGTGGCTAAGTCAGGAGAAATATGTTGAAAAGATCTTGAAGAGATTCAACATGGACAAAGCCAAGACAATAAGCACCCCCCTGACCGGACATTTGAAGCTGAATGAGAGGCAATGTCTGAGATCAGATGAAGACCGAGAGGAGATGAAGAAGATCCCATACCAATCTGCAGTCGAAAGCTTGATGTATGCAATGGTTTACACCAAACCCGACCTGACATATGCAGTTGGAGTGGTGAGCCGGTATCTCTCAAACCCCGGCAAGGAGCACTGAGAAGCAGTGAAGTGGATCTTCATATACCTCCGAGGTACAACCAAGATGTGCCTTCAATTTGGAGAAGGCAAGGCCGAGTTGCAAGGCTACTCGGATGCTGATCTAGGGGGAGATTCCGACTTGAGGAAGTCGACGACGGGATATTTGATGACCCTGGCTGGAGGGGCAATCTCATGGCAGTCAAGACTGCAGAAGTGTGTGACACTGTCAACAATTGAGGCCGATAGCCGCTACCGAGGCGTGCAAAGAGTTGTTGTGGATGAAGAGATTTCTCCAGGAGCTCGACCATAATTAGGACAAGTACGAGCTAGAGTGTGACAACCAGAGCGCCATTCATCTGGCGAGGAACTCGACGTATCACTCTCGCACCAAGCACATTGACGTGAGGATCACTGGATACAGGATGCGGTGGAGGCAGGAAAGCTCACACTTGGGAAGGTGCACACAAGTCAGAATTGGTCTGACATGATGACGAAGCCGGTGCCAGCAATGAAGTTTGAAGATTGCTGTGAAGGAGCCAGGCTGATGAACTCGGCATGATGAAGCCGAGGTGTGGAGGCCGGGCTGCAGAATGAAGACCCCGGACCTCAGTGGAAGACCGGATTATACCGGGTTGCCAAATTCGTCGCATTGGAACGGAATGGGGAGATTTGTTGGATAAGTTTCGTTCAATGCTCGGTCCACTTTCCTAGGTATGGTGAAAAAGGAAAGTTGACATTTGGGCTCAGTTCCCGAGGGCGACAAGTTTTGGCCCAATCACATTTAGGGAACAGAAATCCCTAAACCTAATCTCACTCTATAAATAATGTATTTATAGATGGAGGAAGAGAGACTCAGAAGAAGAAGAAAAACCCAGAAAGAGAGAGAGCTTTCTGTGAGTGTTTCTCCGGCAAGAGGCTGTTGAGAGTGAGTCTCTAAGAGGTTGAGTGAGTAACCCTTGTAGAGAGAGTTTCCTCCATTGTTGGTGAGGTTGAGCGTTTACTCCGGCGTGTGGCCGTGGAGTGTGTTTGTAACCATTATTATTATAGTGGAATTTTCTGGACAAGGTCCCGTGGGTTTTTTCCAGTTTCTGGTTTTCTCCCACATAAAGTCATTCCTGTGTGTTTATCTCCCTTGTTCTTCCTTTGCTCTGGTTATTTACGTTTTCGCATTTACTGTTTGATTCTGGGTTGAGTTTGAGACTCCCCAGTTTGCTGTTTTCGTTGGTGGAGAAGGTAACGCGCACCACCGTTTTCCCAAAAAGTCAACAGGAAATACATATCATTTTATTCAAAATTCATAAAGAAATGCCTTGCCTCTAAATTTTGGTGTTGTGATACCTCATGAAGATATTGGACTATTGGTATTCTCTTAGCACAATTAATTTTGGACAGATTGTCAGCTAAAATATGAATCTTGCTTGGAGGAATATGATTTGGGACCATCACTTTTTGAACTGTTATGGCAACTCCTGTAAAGAATCAGCCTCATGTTGGTACTCTCCTTTGACTTGGCCCTATTGCTATGCTGGATGGGGTATGATGTTCTTGAAAATTGTAATCATCACTTCATTCAGCACCGCGGATTACTCTAAGGAAACAAGTTAAAAATTATTTGGATGGTAGCATGGTTCATTTGGACCCACAGGATGACATTGATTATTTTCAAGCATAGAAGCATTCACATCCCTTGTATGCCAGACATTATTAAATTTTGCTCATGGTTTTGGATTTTCTTTTAAATTGGAGGTTCTTGTTCTTAGTTAGATTGGCAAATGAATCCGTTATAATGTATGGTACAATATATATATATGCCTGTTGAAGAGAAACTCACAATTTAAAAGTTATTTGTGTGAGTGAAGGTACCCTTGATCTCTTGGGAGATAATTTTACATAAATGGAGATTTTCGCAGTTTTTGGTTTCTGTTTTTGCATTAGTAGCTATGTCATATAGGAAAAGGGTGGATTATTTGAAATTATTATGCTTTGCGTATTTTGGGGAAATGTTGTATTGTATGAATTGTGTGTAGGAACCTTTGCTGTTCTATACTCTCAGGGTATTGCATGTGATCCGTACCTTCAATTTTAAAAACCTTGAACTTCTCACTTGACGGTAGAAGTAATATTTTAGTAAGCTATAACTTCGATTTTTTTTAAGAAAAATATATTCAAGATCTATTTTGTAAAATTATTTTAAAAAAAAAATAAATCATGTATTTCTATTTATTATATAGAAAAATATTTAATGTTATAATTTTGATTATTTTTTAAAATAAATGCATAAAATGCAACTTACTAAAATACTTATTTAAAAATAAATAAATGTAAATTACCCAATCCTTAAAGAAACAATTACTCTTTATATTTAGTCTTTTCCCAAACACCTGCTAAGCGGATCCCTGCCTAATTATAATTATATTTGGTGAGATTTTTTTATCTCGTTCATGTTCGATGAACCAGATCTTCACAAACTTTCCAACAAGTTAGGCTTCATATGCGAATTAGATAATTACAAGCCATACATCATAAACTTGTTTGTAAATAAATGGAAATGATGGTACTTTTTTTTGAAATGTTTTTCCTGATTTCAATCACGCGGTAGATAAGACTTTGAAGTTCAGAAGACATTTCACATAATTTATGTAGAGTATGAAAAAACAATTATTTCTAAAGTAATCATAAGTTTATAATAATCACTCATTGATAACAGCTTAATTTAACTATTCAGTTAAACACATTTTTTGTATGATTAAGGCTTACAAGAACCTTCTTCTAAAAAAAAGGCTACAATATCCTATCTTTTTATTTGGGTTGAAACTTTGCGCAATATAATCAAAGTATATATTCTTGGAAATGCATTATGCACCGAATATTAAACGCGAAAGCGGTGAACTCTTAATTAAGATCATAAGAAAGTATTTAACTACAGTTAAGATTAAAAAAAACTGTACATAAACATATATCAATATAAATGATGTTCCGTAGATTACTTAAATTCGTCCCTAGATTACAATATTTAACTTCTTTTGTAAATGTGACCATAGAACAAATGAATGAAGATGGAGGAATATACCGTAGATGACTAAGTTGGTGGAAAGAAAGACCACTGTTTGGTGAACTATATGGCTATGCCTTTTTTTGGTTGATGGACACATTCACCTTCCCCGTTCAATCTCCATTCAAAATTTAAATTCACCAAAAAATGAACAAGATTGAAATGGATAAAAACAAATGCAATGAACAAGCACTATTCCTATGTATGCATTGCAATCCTAGAACAACATTCCCTATCAATTCATGCATGCTTGAAAACTTTCTGGTTCTATGGACTCATTTGAATTCATTTATATACAAGCCTTATATGGCTGCCTAAAATCTTTTAAACTAGCTATACTCATCTATCATAGAGTCTATTTTTCGTTTAACCATCTCGTCGATGCTTTCACTTTCTGTATGGTATTTCATATCTGTGAAGAGTAAAGACTGCACAACCACCACTGATTTTCAGTGTCGTGTATATTATTTGCTTCAAGAGAGCTGGATATTTTATACAAAATGTAATAGATATAATATAACCATCAAACGCTTTTCACTCAAAAAAAAAAAACCATCTAATGCTTTTGCAATAAATAAAGGACTACCCAAAAAAAATGTATTGTGCATGGCTGTTCTTGTTCTGAGATAGCCATTACTTCATTTTTTTTCTTTACTATCCATTGTTACAATTATATTGCAATTCTTTAATCAACCAAAAAAATGTAGCAATACTACAACTTTAAAATGTTTTTTATTGCCAAAATTATTTTTTGATATATACTAGGGCTTAAAATTTTAAGGAATTCAAAAATCATTGTATTGAATTCTACATTGATATTGAGATATTAATTTCAGATTAACCATAGTGGGCACAAAAATAAATAGTGTTTATATAGATTAAAAAGATTTTATATATCCCACTTTAATTAATTCAGTACCCCCCGCCCCCCCACCCCACAAAAATTATTAGCGGCAAGAAACTTGAGGGATTAAAGTAGTAGTAGAGATCCTTATCTACCTTAATTAGGGCTTGAATTTTGTTGTTGATATTTAGACAAATTAATTCTATTTAATGTACATGGCTATAGTTTTTTCAATTAACACAAATGTGAAATAGACCCAAAAGAAAGGCCTGATGATTACCAACTGTAATTTCTGAAGTGTTCAAGTCATATGATATATTTTATTTTAAAAAATACAAATATGCACCGGGAGGTTTTGAAAGTTTTCGAGGACATTTTGTTCAAGGAAAGTCTAATGATACAATGTGATAGATATGCAAAGAGAATTATACATAAATTTATATACCATACCAGCACAGCCATGAACCATATATAATGTTTAAATAATATATATATATATATATATATATATATATATATAATTTTCTTTTAATCTTGATAATTTAAATAAAATCTAATAAATCTATAATTATTATTCTCGATCATAATAAAAAAGTTCTCATTTAAAGTTTTGTATGTAACATTATGACTATCTACATTATCTACACTGTAAATGGTGAATAAAATAGTAAATACAGCCAAATTAGTCAAATTTATAATAATTCATTTTGCCACATCATGGCATATCAAAATTAAATTGACGGCAATATATAATCTATAAAAAAAAATTCGTTGTTGTTTTTTTTTTTTTTGTGGTGGGGATTTAATTATCAATGTTAGTATCAATTTTGTTACACGTATGTCTTGGTTGACTAGTCCAAATGTCCAATAGTTCTGGTTGTCATAACTGAAACTTTTACACTGGCATTTGCTTTTGAGGAGTTGTCTATCTTTGATTGGTTTGCTATAATATCAATGTTTAATTATACTAATTTGACTATTTTAAAATAGGAAAGTAAAAATTATTTATAATTTATTTAAATTAGTTAAGTTAAATTTATGAAATATTTTAATTCAAGTTAAGAGTTAATATAATTTATTTATATATTTTTTCGTTTTAAAATAGTTAAATAGTACTCCTTTTAAAGTAGTACACACTTTACATACTACCTTTTTTTTATCATCTGAACTTTGATTATGTAAAAGTCTATAAAGACCTTGCTTGATTTATTTCACAATTATTTATATTACACGATCAATATCATGGCCAACAAAACGTTGAAAAGAGTCGACTTGACATTTCAAAACCTGTCAAATGGAAATTTTGACCTTGTGATATACATAGAGATAGAAAAGATAAAAGGGATTTCAATTTTGATGTCCTTACCACCACAAAGGATCTTCAAGATTTTGAATAATTGATGCTTAAATTAAACTATTTTTATGAGAATTTCATAGCAATATCCTTGGTGCAGTGAAAGTTCGACCAAATTCAAAGTAGTATGAAATTATAAATTTACACTGCCACATACTAGATAATCTTATATTCTTTTACAAAAGCTTAAATTAAAGAATGCTTACAATTATTAAATAATCTTTTAATTCTCTGAAAAACTTGTTACTTGATACTTTTACCGTTGAAGCTTGCAAAGTCAATCTAGTGGACCGGGGAAAATATGAATAAAAGAAATTTTCATAACGAGAAATAAATTCAATAAAATTTAAGATAATTTTTAATTAGTTATTATTAAAATTTTAATTATTTTATTCCTTATATCAAATTAATAAATCGTTTTATTTCATCAAGGACTAGAAATAACAGTTTTAATTAATCTTCTGTATTTTTTAAAATCAAAATTAATCTTTAAAATATTTAATCTGAAAATTTAAATACAATTATTATTAGTCCCAGAGTTTGAATTTGGGCCATTTGGCCATTCTCCAAGTCCAGTTTGGACCTTGTTCTCCTTTTTATATGTTTTATTTATTTTTCTTCTTATCATGCATAAACAATAATTTTCACTTACTTTCAGTTTTTGTTTCCGAAATAACCATGTTAAATTTAAAATAAATTATTTTTATTATATATATATATATATATATATATATTATTTCTTTTCCTTTATCTTAGACCAGGGCAAAAACAAGTATTTCATGTCTGGACTGAAAATACTAAATATATATGTAATTGGTATGACCTATTTGAAAAGATATAATTGAAATTGAAAGTTAAAATAAAATTAAAATGATATAACTGAAATTGGAAGTTTATAATTTTTGGGGATAAAAATGTCCATTAGAAAAGTGAACACAAAATGGAGTTATTGCCTTATCATGTCTAGACTGAAAATATTAAATGTATATATAGTTAGTGTGAGCTATTTAAAAAGATGTAACGAAAATTGGAAAAAATAAAATTGAAATTGAAAGTTTATAGTTTTTGGAAATAAAAATGTCCATTAAAAAAGTGGGGCATCAAATAAAATTATTTGCTTTATAATAATAATAGATGTTAATTAAATTGGATATTGTTCTCTTGGTTTTTTTCAATTACTAGTATTACTATTATCCATTTCAGAAAACCAGTCCCATTTAAATGATACCGACTATTAGACTTTGTCTAAAATAGGGTGAATTGAAAAGTGGGAAAAGTAAACTGCATTTAAAATACTATCTTATAAAAATTAGATTACTTTAAATTAATAATAAATAAATTCATATTTTATTATTTCATGACTATCCTTAATTTAAAGGAGTTAAATTCTTATTATTAAGATTCTTTTAATTCATTTGACTGTCAACTCACAAGCAAAAAAAGTTAGAGAAGACATCATGTGTGAAAGAGATAATGAAAAAGAAAAGGCCATAAATTATGAGTGGTTAACTAATTTTTTTGGTTTTGATGAGATTCGGTCAAAACACTGTAGATGCAGAAAATTCAAAAGGCAAACGGTCACTTTTACATTAAGACTGGCTTTAGTTGAAACTCTCTTTATGTTGGTTCTCATTTTTTATGGGATAAAATTTAGATGTAATACGTTGAATATTTTCAGTATTATTTTAATTAAAAATTGAATTAAAAGTATTTATAATTTTTCATTTAAATTATATTCTTTGATCAAATTATGCTAGCTTCTATATGTAATATGATTAGGGAAGAGTTTTGTTATTTATAGTCATCTTTTCTTACTAAAACATTAGAAAAACTTATACTTGTACTATCTATTTTTTTTTTAAATTACATATAACACTTTTCTTTTTTTATTTTTATTTTATACTAATATCTTCTTATACATCTTCTTATATTATGTTAATATCCCTTAAAAAAATTTGTCATAATAGATTAAAAAAATAAAAATTATTTATATGATTTCATTAAACCTCAAAAAAGTGATTATAATTTACTCTAATAGAAAGTATATGTTTCTATATATATTTGGGGGATAAATATTAATGCATATACATTAAAAAATGTTACATGAGTATGTATTTATAATTTTATGTTTTTTAAAATAAATAAATAATTAATTAAAATATACTAATAGTATACAATTTTTTTTCATTCTCATCTAATTAATTTAAAAATTATATTTAAGGTCATTTCTAATTGATTAAAAATATAGTTTATATTATTAATAGTTTATTAATGTAAACTCATGAATATGTGAGTTTGAGTGTGCATGACAATTTCAATTTTGAAAGTAGTTTTGATTTTATAAATATTTTAATTAAAATTAAATTGATTTATCAAAATAAAGTAAGTATTTTAAATTACTTAATATATAAATATTAGAGTAAATTATACTAACCATTCATGAAATTTCATGAAATTAAACAAACACTCCATCCTTTGTTAACCATTCCAGTAACCTTTCATGTAGGGAGTTAGTGTAATATATATTAGAGATTTAGTGTAATATTTTTAAACATAAGAGGATTAGTATAGGAATAGAAAATAAATGGTATAAATTATAATTTATTCTAAACATTATAACTATGATTTAAATTTACTCAATCATACCGTAAATAAGGCCACATTTGTCCTTAAGTATTACAATTATAAATGTAATATTTTTGTAGTATTGTAATAATAATGTATTTTAAATCATATAAATAAAAAATACATTTGAAAAATACTAAAGCACCAAACCGATTTTGGGTGAATTGGAGTAAAAAAATAATAAAAGGATATATATCAAGAGAGAAAAAGGAAAAAAAGAAATAAGCTAAGAGGAATGATCAAGTTAATCGAGAGTAATTTTAATATAATTATTTGTCATTTTTATCATATATTTTTCTTGAAATCTAATGATTGTAATGATAATTAATCTTAACTAATAGATTCTAAGAAATTAAATGATGAAGATGAGAAATAATTTTAAAAGAGTTATTTTTGTTTTAACTTGATCACTTCTCATAAAATAGATATGATAAGTTATGTGAAGAGAAAGAATGAAAGAAAGAGAGAGAAAGTAAATATAAGTTTAATTGTTTTTCTTTTCTTTGTTGTTTTACTAGTATTTTACCCTAGGCATTAGTTGCATATGATAATGCTTATTTATATAAAATTAAAATATATAATAAATAAATATTTTAATATATAAATCATAATTAAATTTATAATTAATATTTTAAATTATAATATAAAATTATTATTAACTATTTTCAAAATAAAATATTAAATTTCAAGAGTAAATTTTTAAAAAATAATAGTTCAAGAGTCCAAGTATAATAATTTTAATTTTTGCTGTTTTTATCAAATTTGCCCCCACCAGTGCCTAAGGAATGCCCCATCATTGATGAAGCTTGAAAATAAGGAAAAAGGAATCGAAAGGACAATTACGTGTCACGGTGGACGAGTTTAGAGTTTGATCTCTCTACCCAGGAATTGGACATCAACATTTTCGTACCAGGTGAGCTAGCTCATATATATTTAAACTCTTTTTTTTTTAATAATCAATAATGTAAGAGACATCACCACACCAAATGCGATCAAAGTTCCAATATATGAGTAACCTTTTATATCTAACTTAATTATGTGACATATACCTACCTCTTCTAAATGTTAGTTGTCGAGTAACAACAATAGGCACTTCAAGAAATCAGTCTTGCCAAATTACTTCCATGAAGAAAGCTAAGAGAAACTAGCTAACATCACTCAATGACGAGACATCAGCCAAATTCTGGTCTACAATATTTTAAAAAATCAAACAATAATCATCATCATCATTATTATTATATGAAATAAATAACTCTTTTTACAATAACGACGACAAAGTTAAAACATATGACTATGCAAAATTATAACAAAAATCTATACAAGAGTAACCCTAGTTTATAAAAAACATATAATTGATTCATCAAAACTAATAAAGATAATAAGTTGATAAGTTTTAATTAGTAATATCATAAATTTAAGCATTAATCATCTGTCCTTGATTTTTTTGAAAATTTAACTTTTAGTACTTAAATATTTTTATATTATTTTTGGTTACTATACTTTTTCCTATTAACATTTTTAGTCTCTATTATTAAGTAACAATATTAATTGGTGACTAAGAGATGTAGTTCAATTGATTGAGGGAGATGCATGAGATTAAACTAGTTGGTAATAAAAAAAACAAAATTTATAAAAAAAAAATAACATGTGATATGATTTTTCTATCAATGTTTCGATTTTTGGTGGGAGGGTCAAAAAATATACGAGAGAGCAAAATTAATTTTGAATCATATTTGTTTATTCTCCCAAAATATGTTTAAGAGTAGAATTTTGCAAAAAAAAAAAACTCAGTTTTTAATAAGCATGATACTTTTGCAAAGAAAGTTAAATTTGTAAATTTTAATCTTAGGATGTACATAATTGTCATGTCATCAATTATTATTGTTATTTGACTGTAAGAATTAAAATTATTAATAGAGAATAAGTAAATGATTAAAAATGCTAAAAAATTGTTTAGAGAACCAAAAGTAAGATTTGCTTTCAATTTTGTAAAGACACCCCCCTCTCCCCAAAAAAAAAAACAAAAATAGGGGAAAAAAGAAAAAAATTTGTTCCCCATTGAACCCCATATACACAAGTATAGCAAAAACTGTTCATCAACACATACATATTATAAAGTCAATATCAAAACAGTACATAAATCAAGAAATTAAATGAGTGACGTGAAAAGGAATTATCCGATGCGTCATGTGTATATCATACATCAAGTAAGATTAACTGGAATTAAAATAATTCATAAGGCTAAGACCCCTAACTATCTAGAAGGCTAATTTAGCAATATGATTGGTAATTGAAAAACTATGAGCATAAATTCTTGGAAAGCTTATGTGTATATCGGAAGACTACTTCTAGAGAAATGACAAATGAAAGAGAGTTGAGCATGTCATTTGAGTTAATTGGATTGGAGAGGTTGCTTAAAAGGGACAACTTATGTTCCTTATTTCCCAATTTTTGCGAAATTTTCAGTGGAAGAACTTGACATTATTTATGAATCAAACAAATAAAAAATAATGAAAAAGCATGAGATTGTTGACCAAAACTGGTTTTTATCTATTGTAAGTGGCACGTATTTGGTGTTGATGATGGAAGTCATAATCAAAATTGAAGAGAGCAGGTTATTTGTTAGGTGTATTGAGCACTCATAGAGATAAAGAACCTTTATGGATGTAGACGCTCTCGGGATGCCTCCAACCCTCCAAATTAAGACATAAAGAAGGCACTTTCATGGTCCACGCATTCTGCCATAGATTGCTTTGGCTAATTTTATATTTACATTCTTAAAATTGATTTCGTATGTGGCTAGGCTTCCATTTGAAAGCAAAAATATGGGATGAAAAAGATATATCAAGCTGACTCGGTTTGGTATGAACTCACATAATTAATAGTTATGTCATGGTTAAACATGAAGTAAATATATATTTATGTATCCAAACGTAATTTTCTATCTTCGATTGAATTTGATATCTAATTGTTAAATTCATCCTGTTTTTGGTCATCGAAATAAATTTTATCATTAATAAAATTCTTTTCATACGCATGATCAAATTTATCATCAAAATAAATTTTATCATTAATAAACCGCTTTTCATACGCATGATTAAATTTTACGTCCCCTAATTATATAACAACAAATTGAATTTGACTCAAAACCGGGTCAAATTAAACTTTTACCATCAAGGTCCCAACCAAGTGGGACAAATATTAATGGATGAGTATTTTATGTTTTGTCTAATAGAATATAAAGTCTTATTAATCAGTATTTTTAGGATATTGACTAAAAAAATTAAAAAAATATATTTATTATGAAAATTATAAAAAAAGTCATAGATAATACAATTTTATACATTCCAATAAAAACATTTCTTGTTTTAATTCTTTAATCAATAACCTAAAAACATAGAATATAATTTGCCTAGAATATATGTATAGTGTAAAATAATGCTGCAACAAAATAAGCGAAGACGGAATGGAATGTTGGTATTTAAGAATAAACATCAATAGAAGAATAATATGGTAAAGATTCAAGAGGATTGGAATTGGACAAATGACGTGCCTCAAGTCAAGACGGTCCAAATTAATGGAATCAAGGGGGAAAAAAAGAAGATAGGTCACATGTTTAGGGCATTGTGTGCTCAAATTTAGGGAATGTTACGGATTAATTAAGGGTTCTTACTTCCTCGTGTTCTTAATAAGCATGCCCATCATTTGACACATGCTGGTGGAAAAGTCTATTTGTGACGAGATGGTCTGAACTTTGAAGATACTGATAGTGTTTAGTTGTATTCCAACCAGAAAGGAAAAAAAAAGAAAATAGTAAGAAATCAGTACCCATGGGAAAAGTGGAAAGATTTTTCTTTTTTCTTTGTTTACTCTTTAGGGAAAAAGTATTGCCAATAATTTTTTTTAAGTTAAGACTATGGTGGTAAGTGGTCCATCATCAATCACTTTTAAGAGTCCTTGGATTTATAAAGGCGCATAATAATATCATGAACCCTACCTCATCAAAACATCTCCTCTTTTCTGTTCCTCCCTCTCCCAACGCTATTAATGGAAGCTCTCACGGGTGACTTTGGCGACACCTCTGGCATCGGTAATCCCCAACCACCACCACCACCACCACACCCTCCTCCTTCCTCCTCCGTCCCAAAACAAAGGTAACACAACAGCATAGTGACATTCTAAATTCACCAAAACTCTCCATAATGCACGATAACAAATGAAAGATAATAAATTTCAAAGCGCATGAAGCTTGGGCATTAATAGAGTACAAAGTTGTTCACAATACCGTAAAATAAACCAATTTTATTTGAAGAACCAACAGATACCCATTACGCGACAAGTTCAGCAATTTTAAGACACCCATCTAAAATTTCAATAAAAGTTTCCATGTGTTTGAAAAGCAACTGTGAACAAACACAAATCAAGAGCAAATAACATAAAATCAAAATGCCATACACAGACGCTTGACTTTAATGTCTTGAAACCATCATAGCTTCTTTATCAATGACGAATTCGAAACCCTTGGCAGTGACTAATTTCTTCGTGTTTTCCTTCTTGATCTTGATTCTTCACATTGTTCAAACAGAGAAATTTCATATTCTACTTTGAAAGGGATGGATTGTTGTTTTGGCAGTGGTGGTTTTCAGCTACGTGTGGTGAAGGTGGAGGTTACAATGCAAGGGAGTTTGGGGCTTGTTGTGGCCAGCGGAAGGAGGATGTGATGGTGGTGGTGGTGATGAGGAGGATGGAAACGATGCCTACGCTAATCGTTTCTATGAATCACAACGCTTAAGATTTGGAAGGGATTAGAGGGTGTCGCAGTACCAACAGGAAGATGAATAATCAGATTAGGGTTTTTGGCAGAAGGGGGTAGGAGGAGGAGGGTGGTGGTTGTCAGTGTCGAGGTCGCATTCAATGCTAAAATCAGAGGATTGGTGTTGTTGATGACAGCACAGAGTTCGTCGACAACAAAAATATAGATAGTGAAAATGAAAGGAGAGGGTCATGACATAATACTATAATGAAGATGCACGATAATATCATAGGTACAAGATTAATCTAGTGGATAAAAGAAGTGGTACTCCATGGACCACTCATAAAAATGTTCACGATAGATGTCACCTGAAGTTAATTAAATTATTAAAAACCATACAATCTAAGTAAATTAGTGTAAGCTTATCAACTTCTTTGTCTACTTTGAAATAGTTGAGTGTAAAGTGACCATTGAAATCCCAAGGCAATAATATGAAATCAGATTGTAACTCATATGAAAATAATTTTACCTAAGAGGGAATGTGACAATTTCATTAATCTAGAAAAAAAATTCAATATAAATAGAATAACACTCTCAAAGGGTGACGCAGCCGAAATAACATATCACCATATCATATATGTACAATATATATATATATATACATACATATATATATATATATATATAATTTATAAATGTGTAAAAGAATGTTACATAATTAATTAAAAATTACTGTTGATATAATTTTTAATCATTCATAATTACTTATGATTCAATGTTACTGTAAAATTTTTTTATATTATTATTGTATACACTATTTACTAATTTACAATTATATGTAGAATCCTATTTTATGCTATACAAAATCATATGATACACAGTAGGCATGAGAAAAACTCACTTATATATATATATATATATATATATATATATATAGTTTAATTCTTAAATGTTTTTAAGTTCTTTATTAATTATTTATTAATTCTTATATATATTGTTCAAATTAATAATTTATTCTATGATTTATTTAACATATGAATAAAAAAAGCTAGCCATAACAACTACCACATTTGAATATATTCAAGATTTCTTTTCCGCTGATAATTAACCATCTAAAGCTTCTTCTTCTTCTTCTTTTTTTTTTTTACTGCAAATCATCTAAAGCTAGGTCATTGAACCAACTACTACTATAATTAATTTGCATTTATAACGTTTACATGAACAAGTAGGAAGAAGTGATTGTCACCCCAAATATCATGCTAATCACATTAACTGAAAACAATTTGAAAAGGCTAGCTTAACACCCTTCTTGGTGGAAAGTAAAATCAATCATTAATAATAAAAATGGCAAATTTAGTCCAATCAAATTTGTATCATGTGGCATATGAGTAGATTGATGCTGAAGAGTGAAAAAAAATACAGTAAGAATAATGTGTTTGAAGCAATAGAATTGACTATAACATTTCCCTTTCGGACAATAGAGACAATTAACTTCTGGATGCCATTTGAAGGGTATTTATTGATTTGAATCACCCGTTAAACTGACAAATTCAAATCAAATTAATTATGGATTTAAGGCTCTGTTGGGATACGTAGTGTGTTTTTAGTTCTTTATTATTAAATATATTTTTTTAAACAAAACGTATTCTATTTTATTTATATAATTTCATTTCAAAACACCCTTAATACCAATTTTAATGAGAATCTCATTATATTTTTAATTTATAGATTCCTTAGAAACAAAAATATTATATATATATATATATATATATGTGTGTGTAATGATTCAAATTAAGAACTTCTCATATAAGTAATTAACATGACAACATCATATTATAAGAGAAAAAATACAAAATAGTAGTTGGATTCGTTACTATTTCTATAGAGTTTATTAATTTCATTTATGTCTCTTTCTTTCTAACATAACATTGTAATATTAAGGATTAACATGAATATATGAAAAGTCTAATTTTTGCAAGAGGAAAGCCTCTCCTCCTAGTGCATAATGCACTAAATTTAACTTGCATTACAAGTTTTCTTAATTAATTCCACTTCCACCAATTCCTTGACAAACACAAGTCTAATAAGTGTTGCCTTGTCTTGTAGCATAAGTTTAACGTGAGCTAGCAAATCAATCTACATCACTAAACACTTTTCGGCCTTGAACCCAATTTGTATTTCCTTAATGAATTATTTATTTCTATTGACTTGAAAACAAAAGTCAGCATTTCATCAATCATCTCGCCACATGGAATGTTCCAACTTGCTCTAATTTTTCAATATCTCTTTAATTTTTATCTATAATCGTATGTCACATAATATATCATTTAAGTTAGAGTTGTAATATTTATATATGGCAGCACGACTTCCCAATGCCCCGGCTCCACACCATGGTTGAGTTATTTGAAGGTAAGTTGAGTCCTTCTAATGTGAAAGGTTCCCATCTTTTTATTTGATTCTTTCAGAAATCAAGGATTAGTTTCACTGTTCTAACTACTGACACTTTCCTCCTTTCCACTTTATGTGAATAATTTAAAACATGAATTGATGCTACCGTGACCCACCAACTTGCTTACTAGTAAACATAAAGGTACGGAAATATAGCCTTCTTCACTAAATTAATACATCTCTCTTTGATTGTCAAAAATACAATAATTAAGGGTAATTTGACGTGGTCATGGCCTTTCATTAATGTTTCTGCCTCGAATTTTTACCTTGTCTTTCTCCCTTCCCTTCTCTTGAAAATAATTGCTAACTTTTGTTTTGTTTTCTGTCCGAGTAAATGTTCTACTTACACTCACTTTGACAGAATCTTTAATTCATTTAATCATGTTTAGCACAGTTTGCTTCAGTAGATTATGGAAGGATTAGATCAATCCATTGAAGAGACACTAAGAAATTAACCACAATACACTTTCGGTGTTCTCTTTTATGTTGTTAGTGTCAATATCAATTTTTATTTGTCATTAAATGGGAGAAAGAAAAGGCGTTGGATTCTATACCTTTTAGTCATCAGGCACACTAATTATGAATTTATGATATACCCATTTTAAATGTAATTGTTTTTTTCTTTATTCCACCAAAATAACCTATTTGTTTTAACCTTAAGTAGAGCAAGCTTGAATTGAACAGTTTTCAAACTTGGAGTAGCAAACTTTGAGTGCACAGTGACAAAGCATGATTATGGCAATTGAAATTGGTTTGATTCCTTCCAAAACCCAAAAGAACCCTTGGAATTTGCAATCTTTTACCAAGTCAGAGATATCTAACATAATAATTATATAAACTTTACATTCAACAATGAAAATTGTTGAATATTCCTCCTCTAGACCACAAAAAGGGTAGCCTCGACATATATGATTAACAAAAGGAAAGCAAATTAAACACTAGAGACCGGACTCTGAACTAGACTACGTCTAGAAAATGTGTTTGACTGATTCTCACTCCATCACACGCTATCATTAGTCTTTTGTTTGTTATTCCAGGATAAAGACATAAATAATAACGATTATGCCTAAGAGTAGTAAAATGAGATAAAAAAGAAACACAAAAGGGTAAAAGAAAACATAATGGAAGAAAACTTTTAAGAATAAAATATCAATCCCCACACATACCTAATTCTTTCTTTTTTATCAGGTATATAGTACTGAATGAATCCCTTTTCATATTATGAAAATCAAAAGAGCATAGTCTATCACCTATATGATATTCCAAAATCCATATGATTCATGACTATATATGCTCACCTAATCCCAACTAGCCATGCTTTTATGCAAACAAACAGTTACATTCACATGCAGTTTACATAAGTTAATTAAGAATGTATAATCTCTGACTTCTCTACTTAATCTCACTCAACCTCTTCCAATTGCCAAAGAGAACTTCAATTTGTCAAACATTTTACATGGAGAGTTCGGCTATCAAGTATGCTACAACTACAAGGGTGAGTTTACCTTTGTGTAAACGCTTTTATTTCTCAGTAGTCAAAGAACTGCACAAACCTCAAATAAAGGTTATCTTTGACCGACACTATTTGCTTGCTGTCATTTTCTTTTTTGTTTGGTGGCTTACTTCTTCCATCAAAAACACCAAAAATGCATTCAGAACTTAGTATCTTGTGGAAGGACAATCAGGTTGCGCAAAAGAAAAGGGTTGCACAAAGTCAAAAGTTTGAAATTAATTAGGAAACTATAAATCTTTGTCAAAGATGTCAGGCTTTTAAGAGCAGTTTTGGAGCCTCGCCACAAATGAATATTATTATTAGAGGAGCACCTAATTCCCATAGAGGCTCAGTGTCAGGGATAATAGAAAATGAGTCTATATGTTAAGTTTTTGTTGTGGCTTATATGCCTATAAATATAACTGTCCTTGTCAGCTCAATAATGCATGTTTCAGTGTGTAAACATAGGTCAATGGGCAATGGCAATACAGAAGAGGACATGAGATTAGTTAGTTCATGAACATTTTAACAGTTTATACAAATGATAACTCCCCTATGTAGTTTTCAAGACCAATTTTCTATGGGACAAGGCAAAATCTTGACACATTTTTGCAGGTTTTACACTGTTGTGGTTTGTCTTTTTCAACAGTCTGATGCCAAATCGCAATAGCAGTGGACATATTTTGGTAACCGTTGTGTAATTGAGTTACATTAATATTTTTTTATCTGTTATAAATCAATGCCATATCAAGAGGATTAGGTTTACAATAATTCGCAAAAGCTGTTCAATCGAGTTACATCAATATGATTACCCTTGCATGAGATTGCAGAATTTGTCATTTTTAAAGATATTGGATTTTGATAGCAGGCTTTTTTATAGTCAAGTTCTTGAATGAGGAGGAGTGATCAACCTACTCTTTTTAACATATTATCTAGTGTTATACCCAAAAAAAACTCTAGTATTGCTTAAAAATTGTTAAAAACCACAAAACTATGAATACAAATAAATATAATATGAGATCCATTTGAAGATGTTAAAAAATATGGTGATAATTATCACTTCTCTTGATTGATTTGAAGTGAATTTTCAATATTATTACATATTTATAATGAACATTCAATAATATGAGGCTGAACTTGCAGTTTGCAGTAAGACTAAAAGCCTATGAGGAACACTTTGACAGAATAGTAAAAATGAAAAAAAAAAAAAAACCCCCCCCCCCCCCCAAAAAAAAAAAAAGAAAGAAAAACTGTTAAAGCTAATGAAAAATGAAACACGTGCTATGCTATCAGTTATGGACTTAAAAAAGTTATTTAAGATTTTTTTGTGATTTTTTAAAGAAATAGAAAAGATTTGTTTCTTAAAAAATAGAAACTATATTTTTAAAAAACAATTTAAATAAACACATAAAAAAAAGCAAAAAGCTGTTCATTTCATTTTTAAGAAAAACTTAAATACCTTTTTAGTCATTATAATTTTTTTTTCTTACAAAATTATTTTTTTAATTTTTAGTCCTTACAAATTATGTTCATTTTATTTTTCATTTTTTTCAACACTTTAGATAATACTTTTTACATTATTTAAAACGTTATCTAAAATGTTAAAAAAAATAAAAAATAAAAGAAACATAATTTATAAAGACTTAAAACAAATGGAAAATATTAAATTAAAAGGATTAATAATATATTTAAACATAAAAAAATATTTTTCTAAATCAACTTAAGCAAACGGATCTGTAATCCAACCACAAACCAAAAGGAATATAAGCATGCGCAATTCACAATGCACAATCTGAAACATCTAAAAACAAGTCTATAACTGGAAGTATTGTCCAATGGCATACGTGAATATAAGCATGTGCAGTATCTTTACTCAACAAAGAATTGAATTATGAAAGAACTAAGAAACATATTTTATTACGCCTGAGCTAATCGAATCATCTTGGCAAAAACAATACACGAAAGTCACCAAGACGAACACATTGATTGTGCAATACGGCTAACCCAGAGAAGCTCACCAGAAATAATATGCTAAAGAATCAATGCAATTCATTTTCAAAAAAGAATATGTACAAATTAATTGTTTAACCAATCAAAATTATCTTCCATTATCACAAGCCATCTCATCAATCTGACAATATGTGATTGGTTATACCCGAATTTCAGCAAGGTGCCTTGCACCTTACCATCCTCCAAATAATTTGTGAAATTCAGGCAAAAGAACCCAGAAATTCACTAGCATCCACTTTATGTCATGAGTTAATGATCATGACAAGAGGGTAAGGGGAAAATCACCAGCTTGCATCTTTGACAACCCGATATCCCTCCCAATCCCCAAAAGAAGAAAGTTTCCATCAACTTGAGAATCTGACACTCCCTTCTCTAATTGGCAACACTGAGCTCATCAATTATGATTCCCCATAAGATCAGCAAGCGTTATTTTTCCGCAGTTGCCAGCATCTAGTCTATCAAACTTCTCAATAACCAGCATGATGTCCTTCCCAGATACTTTTCCCATCTCCTTGAGCTTGTATATAACATATTCCGATTTACTGCATGTCCAAAACTCCGTATATTCAGCAAAAGCTTATCAAAATAAAATAGCAGTTTTCTAGCTAGGATAAAAAACAAAGAACATAATTCAAACCACTAAAGAGAAAATAATGATGGGACCTGAAGAAAAGAAAAAAGCAAAAATGAATTTGATATTTGGAGAGTTAAAGAAATGAGACCTAACTACTGTTAGGACATTACATTACAGTAAGTGCATGTTTGTCAACAATCCACAATAAGAAAGAAAGATATGGCTGTAACTACGAGAAACAAAGGAAAGAATCTGCATGCAGACAATTCAAACTTATATGTTTATCTCAACCACTATGGGAAACAAAAACAAAAATATCATAAGAATACCCATAGATGATGAGCAGTCAAGAAAAGCAAAGCACAACATCAGGTTTTCCATTGTAAAAAGAAATTAATTAATAAAAAATTCATTATCTTGTGAAACATGGATAGAAGGTTGTAGGAAAGAAAGACATTAGTTGGCTCACAGTTTTTTGGCAAGACTTTGACGTCTAATAAAATGCTAGATGATAGAAGAAGCACTTTAATCCCTATATATATAAGAACAAAGGAGATATACAAATTTGTGTGAAATAAAGGGGGAATTACGATCATGAACATACTATCATACTATGAAGCTATGGGAGAGGGTAATTGTGCAAAGAATAATGCAAAAGACTCACATTAATGAAAATCTTGAGGAGGTCATCCATGGAAGCAATATACTTAGTACAACAATTGATGAAGTGATGTCAAAGGAATCAAAAACATATATATGATTTTTCATTTATTTGGAAAAGGGCATATATAGGGTTCCAAGAGAGGTTATGTGGAATGCCCTAAAGAAAAAAAGAGTACACAATGCCTATCATGACAAGTGTGAGAATATAAGGGGAGTTCATAACAAATTTTCCTCTAAGTAAGCCTCAAAGGTCAACTTTAAGCCCCTATCTTTTCACCTTGGATTTAGATGTGCTTACTAAGCATCATATCCAAGAGTCGGTGCCATGATACATTTTTTGTGCAGATGATATAGTCCTAGTTGAAGAGTCAAGAGAGGGAATAAATGGGAAGTTAGAGATGCAGACTGCAAAGACAAGTTATGGAAACACATGGAATGTTAGTTAAACAGGAGACACATCCATCCTAACTTAAAGCTGGAAATCAGAAACCATACCCTACCACAAGTCAGTCACACGGTTTTAGTATCTTGGCTCCAACATACAAAATGATAGATAAATGGAGGGTGGTGTAAACCATAGGATTAAAGTAAGATGGTTGAAATGGAAGAGTGCCTCTAATGTTATCCATGACAAATAAGTATCACTCAAGCTTAAGGGAAAAAATTAACACAGCTGTAAGATGTGTGATGTTGAATAGCAGCAAGTGTTTGACTGAAAAATCCAATAAGAGAATAAACTCCATGTCACAAAGATGAGAATGTTGAACTATATTAGTGAACATACTCGACATGTCAAGATTAGAAATGAATGCATTATCACTAGAGAAGATTTACAAAAGCCCCAATGAGGAGGTAGATTAGATGCAGAGTAGATCTATCACTACAGATAGAGGGAGATTGAGAAAAACCATAAGCAAAACCATTAGAATTTAGAAAGGATTTAGAGGTTGGTGGTGTATATGAAGACATAATTCATCAAATAAACACTATGACATTGTTTTATCCATGTATCCAACCCCTCCTAGTGGGAAAAAATAAAATTCTTTGTTGATGTTGTTATGAAGACTAGATACTCCAAAAATGGCAGAGTATAGATGTTGTATATGGCATTTTACATCAATACACATACAAAACACTAATGTGAATCCAGGGAATATCATTTTTTTGTCATTTAATGGCTATGTTTAGAATAGCGTGCTTATGTGATTTACTTCACAAGATACAAGTGCTATATATAAATTTTATTTAAATGGCAATTTATTTCCATGGGATATGAGTAGGAATGTAGGAGACCTGCACACCTGAGGAAAATTGTTTCCTCCAAGTTGGAAATTCACATAGTCTAATAGGTGCCTGTGATTAAGCCAGTGTATTTTAAGACAAAGTAATTGGGCCTCAGCTGGATGGGCCCATTTAGGGATAGTTTTTCGATTATCATCTGTAAACCATTTACTAACTAGTTACTATAAAAGGTGAATAATGGGATACTGTTAGGGAACTTCTTCAGAATTAGAAAGTTGTGAGGAGTGGTCCAAACCTCTCAAAATATCTGGAGTGTCAAAGGTTCTCATAGGTTGTGTTTGTTTTGAGAGAGAGAAATAATTTGTGAAGATGGAAATGAGTGAAAGTTGTTTGTTATAGATTGATATAGCCGAGAAATAATTTTAAAGTGGGACCTACTTGTACTATTTCTTACCCATTTCCACTCTTCTCTTTATCTCTCTCCTCATCTTTTCTCTATTTCTCTTCAATCAAACACATATACTTTTCACTTTATTTCTCATTTATTGCTTCTCTTTTTATTTCTATCTACTCTATTTCTCTCTTCTATACCAAACACAGCCATAGGGAGATCTTCAGAATTGTTCAAACAGGCGGGCACAAAAACTCAAGTACAGCACAGCATACCACCCTCAGACGGCCAAATAGAAGTGGTCAATAGGTGCTTAGAGACATATTTACGTTGTTTTTCAGGGGAGAATCCAAAACAATGGCCTAACTGGCTATCTTGGGCAGTGTATTGGTTTAATACCACCTACTCTAGTTCAGCCAAGATGTCTCCTTTTCAAATTCTATATGGTCGCACCATTCCAGGAGATACTTTTCCCTCGAAGGTAGAAGATGTTATTCGACTTAAAATGGAAAGAGATAATATGTTGCAGCAACTTAAACAAAACCTGGACCAAGTTCAACAAAGGATGAAGTGTTATGCAGACAAGAAAAGAAGGGAACAAGAGTTCAGTGTGCGTGACTGGGTATATCTTAAGGTTCAACCATACCGATTGAAATCTTTAGCAAGGTAGAGGAATGAGAAGTTATCACTGCATTACTATGGTCCCTGCAAAATCCTCCAGAGAATTGGTTCGGTTGCATACAAGCTAGAATTACCAAAGCATGCTCACATCCATCCTGTTTTCCATGTATGCCTACTGAAGAAGGCACTGACAGCATTATCAGTGGCACAACCTCTACCACTAGTTCTAAGCGAGGAATGGGAATTACAGCCAAACCAGAAGATGTGTTAGCTGTTAGATATGGGGATCAGTGAGCAGCAGAAGCCATCATCCAGTGGGAGCATCTTCCTCCTTGTGAGCATTCGTGGGAACAATTTGCAGCCATTTAGAACAGTTTCCCTTCATTTCCCCTTGAGAGCAAGGTGAAAGCTTTGGCGGGAGTATCGATAACAGGTCCATGATTAAGCAAGTGTATTTTAAGAGGAAGTAGTTGGTCCTCAGCTGTATGGGCACATTTAGGGGTAGTTTCTCTGTTATAAATTGTAAACCATTTACTTACTATAAAGGGGGAATAATGGGATACTGCTAGGGAACTTTTTCAAAATTAGAAAGTTGTGAGGAGTAGTAGTCCAGACCTTTCTTGCTATTTCTGTCATGGATCATTGAATACTACTTTAACAGACAACAAGAAGAAGGATCAGCACATAATTTCTGCCCATATTTTTTATTGTTTTTTGTTTTCCTTTTTTATTTTAACTGTTTCATATACAAGCTTTTGAAACAAGAAATATTGTGAAAACATAAAACAAAAACAAATGTGTTTTCTCAAACCAATGGTCCCTTAACTCCATGTGGGTGGACATTACTGCAGGGCAGTGGTTCAAAACCCACTAGAAGCACCTTATGGTCAGATCATAGCCGCCAATACCCAAGTGGAGACTACTCCTGCACCACACCCTAAGAAAGCTTAAAGTACAGTACAATTCTTGGGATTTTTCCTCCAAAGGAATCCTCATTGTCGTCTACAACTAAATATATCATTTTTCTTTGCATTGAAAAATCACATATATGGATGTTGATTGTTCTGATCATATTTACCTGTCCAATCTTATCCTTTGAGGTATCCATTTATGGAGGCAATTGCCTTGTTATCTGGCATAGTTTTTACCATTTTATTCACCTAGTTGGTAGTTAATCGTTATTTAATGTATAGAATAAGCATTTTAAATTTTTTATATTATTTAGTGTTAGTGTAATTGCTTGGTATATGGTTTTACTTCTTAGTCCTCTTCTGTTGTAGATATGAAAACAGAAAACTAGATGATAAAATTCTTAACAATAGGTGTATTTTTGGTTGGGCTATTATATTACAGTAGTTTTCACGCTTTACTTGTCAGTAAACAAAATAGAAGGAAATCAAAGAACTCCAAAAAATTACAAAATGTGTGGCAAATAAAGTTCTTTATTTTTTCAATAGATGCCTAAATTTCCATCATGACATGCCTTGCTCTAAAAACACTAAATTTCCTTGTCAACATCATGCAGCAATTCTGCTATACTCCATGGTTACAGTATGTCTTACACAAAAAACTGACATTCAACTACAAATACTTGTCCTTAATTGAATAACAAGAATTTTAGATAATAGCAAATCTGTAAAAGAAGGAATGTAATTTTTGTTTGAGGTAAACTTTTTTTTTTTTTTTTTACTTCTTAGATCATATTTTATATTACTGAAGAAAATGCCAAAAGTTTAGTTGATATATCTAGGCATTTAATAATTCATACTTCAAAAGGTGGTCCATGATGCATTTTATAAGTAATTATTTGAACCAAACTAAAAAACTAAGTACCCCAATGCCCGGAGGCTCCACGCTATGCACAGGTAAGGGGGAGGGATATTGTACGCAGCCTTACCCTTGCATATGCAAAGAGACTATTTCCGGATTCGAACCCATGACCAACAAGTCACCAAGACACAACTTTACCGTTGTGCCAGGGTTCACCCTCAATGATTTGAACCAAACAATGACAAAAAATGCTGGAAAAATCACAAATGGCAAACTAGAGATCTGAACTTGTTGGAATGATGACTGACATTGGAGGACCTGCAACAATGACCAGAAATTATGTGAAACACATCGGAAAAATTCACGTCAAAGGAGACAAGAACCTGAAGTGAAATAGGGATGGCATGCCAGATATAACACCTCAGTAGAAGAAATCAATGAAAGAAAAATGACCAGAATCAAAAATACAACCAAACTCAAAATAAATGTGTAGTTGAGGAGATAAAAATCCAGCGATGTCATGGCGATGGAAGAAACCAGTGAAAGAGATCACCAGAATAAAGAACACAACCAATAACAACTAGAAGGAGGACACGGTAGGCAGAAAATTTCCTGAAACACCGACAAAATGCATGTCGAAAGCTAAGATGGAGAAGGAGACCATCAGAATGAAACACAATCGGAAGAAGCCTGGACTTGTTGGATGGAATAACATAGTGCAAGGGAGTTAAAACGTCAAAGGGTTAACATGACATGAAAGACAATTAATTCGCAAGGACAGTCATGAATGAAAATAACTCTGAATTTTAGGGGGCTCAGTAGCAAATTAGTGACAAAACAGATCTGGAAGATGGTACCACTCTGATCCTATGTTGAGACTAAATAATGATGTATTACAATGTATTCATGTATTTGATATATTCATAAAACTTATAGCATTAACCCTCATTATATAATCATAATCCTAACTAATTATGAAAATAAATCATGATAAAAGAAGAGAATATGGTAATCTGAAAAGAAAAAGAGGTAATCGGGAAACTAATTCTAGAGAATTATCAAAGATATGATAAGATATTTTTGTATATTTCCATATAGCCTAACACTAGAATTATTCAATATTTAGTAGCCAAGTATGCATAGCATATGTTTGATCAACTCCATCAACATCCAAATTTTTTTCCTTTTTTCATCCTTATGGTTTAATCCACTATTTACCTTTTCAAGTTGCACTTTTTCAAACAAAGTTTCTGATGGTATACAAGTTGCCCACTTTACCAAAGACACCATATGCAGCTTTAGGCCAACTGATGGTTTTTGGGTACACATGTTTATATGATATCAATAAAAGAAAATAAAAAAGAACCAATTTATCATTACTTGTTGATGCTCAATTCTACAATCAATGTAACAAAACAGTGAGAAAAAGAGAAACAAAGTGAGTCCAAGAATTTAAAATTAGTTGGGTAAATTTTAGCTAATATCTGTAGGCATTTAATCGGATACTAAGTTCATCCTTCAAAAAGTGGTCCATGGTGCATGGGAGTGGGGTGGTGGGGAGGACGTCTTGTAAATCTAAGTATCTGAGTAGTAAATACATTTCAGTGCACTACTTTCATGGACAAAAATATCAATTGATGTAAAAAATCACTAAATTTCTATGCAATTGAAATGCATCAGTCCGTACCTCACAAAGCCATTATTGTCTATGTCTGCTGCAAGAAACTCAGAAACAGTCATATCCTGACCAAGAATCCACTCTGCCATCCTCCTATGCCGCTTATCCACTCTCGCCTCAGCCAAATAGAGGAATGCCCGGGCCACAGCAAGTGTCGACACAAGCAACCAAATCGCAGCAAAGATCCGACCGTGCATGGTCTGGAAGGCGTGGTCTCCATACCCAACCGTCGTAACAGACATAACTGAAAGATAAAACGAATCCAACCATCCAAGCTTCTCCACAAAATGCATAACCCCCACACCTACCCCAATACAAATCACCACAACCCCCAACGCCAGCGCCACCTTCAACCGAATCCTCATCCTCCCTTTCTTCACATCAATTATATAAGACTTCCCATCCTTCTCACCCCTCCTCCCCTTCACTGCCTCCAACATATGATTCTCCTGCACATCAAGCACATAGCTAACCATCCCACTCAACAATATGTCTATGAATCCAAACCCCACCAACACAAACAATATAGAGAAAAGCTTAGTGGCTGTACTATTGGGAGTGATGTCACCATACCCTATTGTGCACATTGTGACTATACAAAAATACAATGCATCAACTATAGGATGAGTCTCAGTACCGGTAAAATTATGACGATTGAACCAATAAATGACAACCCCTAATGCCAAATAAAGAGCAAGAAGAATAACACCCTGGCCCACAATACTCTGGCTGGCAAATTTGGGTTTTTGCACGGTGGAGTGGGGGTTGAAATCGCTGATCACGGCCATGGCCGGCGCGGTTTTCGACCGATGAAGGTTCGTTTTCCGCCACGACTCGTAATTGGGGTCAAGGAGCCAAGAGTTGAGTTGTTGTTGATGCTGTTGTTGTTTTTTTTGGGAATCAAATAGTGGTGACGATGCATAGTCCTGTGAGTTAGAAGAGGAACATTTTGGGGAATTGTGAGAAAGTGTTAAGGCATCAGCCAGAGGTGAAGGGTCCCTTGGGGAAGCAGATGAAGGAGAAGGACCAAAGATGAGACGGTCCTTGAATTCTGAAGGGGTCAATGGAAGAACGATTTCGTCGTGCTCTGGCAAGGGACATAGTTGAGGCTTCTTTCTGGGGCTGAAGTATGGGAGCAGAGGCTCCTTTTCCATAAGGGTAACCGAAACAGATTCAACGGAAGCAAAGGCGGTGACTTTGGAAGATAGAACAGTTTTGGTGATATGGGTCGGTTTCGGAATGGAGGGAAATTGTTTGTGGAAATGCAGAAGAGAGTGGTTTGTGTTAAGAGAGCAAAGTGGGGCTGGAAGTTTAAACAGATAGAGAGGAGAGAGAGAGATTTGCAGTACATGGGTACAGGAATGAGGACGGTGTTGACGTGGGGGGTGACAAATGTTAACTATGATTTGGGTACCACTGGTTCGGAGGTAGATGCTACACTCACGCGCTTCTTGGTGGCAAGTGGCCCATTTTTTTCTCTTTTTAGTTTCCATGTGTCTTCTTTTAGAATCAACGGGACATGATTGAAAGTAAATATTATTCACAAAAAGGATTTAGTCCCAAGTGTTTGTGTTTTTTTATTATTAATAGAGATTGAATATAAAAGATTTAAAATAATTCCTATATTTCATTTATTTAAATATATTATTTAGGATCCACAAAATATATGTGATAAATGATATGATGTCCATATTTGCACATCAATTTGTACAAACATATCATCTTATTATTATGCCAATAGGGTTGCAGGTTATTTCTAATGCCCCCCTCATATTTAAAATTATTGATAATGTTATAATCTCCTTTTTGAGGTACTAATTTATAGATAATAATTAGTAGATAAACTAAGACTTATAGATAATATGATATATTATAGATAATTCAATGCTTATAAATAATTAAGTATTTATTAGGATTGTTACTCACCATAACAATCCTGACAAATGAAAATATCGATTAAGAACGAATGTAAACTACACCATTGCATATGCCAAAACAGAAAGTTGCATATGTTGGAGAAAATCATTCCAAGTTGTGAAAGGATCTGAATTGGTAGAGCCATATTTCGCAAGCCAATTAGCGCATTGATTTGCTTCTCTTAAGATGTGCCCAAAAGAAATCTGTTATTGCTGAATAGCCATAGACTTAATCTTGTTGTGAATCGTTCTATAAGTATGCCAAAATCATCCTTCCATATATTATCCAATTGTGAGCCATCAAAGAGTCTATTTCACAAATAACATGTTTGAAATCAGAATCTCAAGCCATCTTTAAGCCATTGTAATTGTGATTCTTATTACTCATTATGTGATTATACTCTAGTATTATTAATTTTTTTCATAGGAAATTTTGAATATGTAATATGTAAAAATTGGTTGAGATTATATAAACATGATAGTTTTAAATTATCTAATAACTCATCTTATTTTATACAATAATAAATAAATTGGTTGAGATTATAGAAACATGATTAAGGATGGCAACTGGCAAGATGGGGACAAGTTTGGTTCTTCTTGTCCTCGCCAAAGACGAGGTGAGTATGGGTTCAGGTATAAAAAATGTGGATTTAAAATTTTAATACCTATTTTCATCTTCGTCGTGTTTTATTAGGTTCAAATATACTTACGAGTAACTCATTATATTCTTTTTAATAATTTTTAATTTACTTATATATTTTTAAATATATTATATATTGAACTTTTTATTATATTTTAATTCAAATAATATATAAATATAACAAATAAGAAAAAAAATTTAAGATAAAAATTTAAGAATTCAATTATATTTTTAGTTAAATGTATATTTTTAAGCTTGTTATTTAATTATTTAACTATTAAGTTAGTTGATTTATATTTTCAAAAATTATAATAATAAAATATTTAAGATATATTATGTGTGTGTGTGTATATATATATATATATATATTGTGATAAAAAATTTATTAAAAAAATATTATTGTGATTGGTACGGGTACTAATATAGTACACATCCACATCCTCTTTAACATCTTCATCCCTTGCTTAAAAACTTTAAGTAATACATGTATCCATATTCAGTTAAAGCAAGTATTTTTCATGAAAGACGGGATAGGTTCGAGGTGTACTTATAACATCCTTGATTGTCAATTTCTGACTGATTCACATAGTATGACACTTTACACGATAACACTTTATTCAACATCTTTGTTGGTCAAAACTTTGCACCGGTTAGAATCCTCCATAAGTATTCTTTTCGAAGATCTTGACAATAAGCTTTGATTACTTTTATGATCATAATTGTTTCTACAAACTAACATTACACTTTTAAGCACGCTTTGTCCTTACTCATACCTTTTTTTAGAAACTTTTTAAAATATCATCCGTGTCATAACTACTCTAAACCAAACATGCTTAATTGTGTAGTTCTTAAGTGACATACTACCAAAAAGTATACTCTTGTTAGTAGTATAAATAGTATCAATTAATTATCCATACCTACACGTACCTTTGATTTTTATGATTCTGATATGATTCAATTGGAGTGTTATAATATCCTATGAGTAAAGGGTTATTTATCATACCTAAACAAAATAGTTTTAAATTATCTAATAATTCATCTTATTTTAGAAACTATCAAATATTAAATATAATACTTATACTAATAAACATTCAAACTTTAGTTCATTATATTATATGAAACAAAATAATCTCATATTAAAATTTAATAACAATTTGAACCTTATTGCAAAAAGAAATTAGCTCCTTATGTAATACTCAACTTTCATTATTGTGTCAAAATTAAAGGAATTGTCTAATGAAAAGAGTCCTTAAAAAAAAGTATAATGAAAAGAGTTAGCATCCCATAATTTAGTAAATCTAAGACTTGAATCTCCACTGGCCCTCAAATAAGATTCTTTCTAAATCAGAAAAAAGTAAAAGAAACTATTATTTGTGTAGTGGTCCAAAATGATTAAAAAAATGGTGAGACATATAAAAGTAATGCTACCTTGAGTCACGGTCATGTGAATGTGAAACGGAAGGGGCAGAAAAAGTCACAAACTTTATGATCTGATTGCAACATAGGAAGAGAAATTTATCTATTATTATTTGGTTTGGTCATTAGCAAGAGAAGAAGTGCACCGTCGTTACGTTGACATGATCATGATGGACGCGGGTTTCGCCTCCTGGCACACGCTGCATTAGTGACCATGCCTGTCTGCATGATTGACGAGACAAAAATGAAGGAGTATATTGTGACACCGTCTACATATTTTACGAGGATTTAGATTAGCTTGTGTTAATCAAGTAGTTTAACTCAGGGTTTTTTTTAAGACTTAGCTCAATAAGTTAAGCAAGTGTGTAAATTGATGTAAATCTCATATACCTATCAATCATTTAAAATTAATCTGATTCGAACAGACTTTCTTCGGTTAAAAATACAATTAAAAAAATTATTTAAAAACGTGTTATTTCTTATTGTTAATCATTTTTCAAAGTTCTATATATACGCATAAAAAATGGAGTTGATTTCGGAGTGATGAATATGCGATATTTGGTTAAGCATATGATTAAATTTTGAACTATAATTATGTCAATTACGTAAAAGTATATAATTCACTCAATTCCAAAAAAAAAAAAATTTCCTTAAATATACACTACGTCTATCATGATTATGGCACAAGAAAAATGCATAAAATATACTCATCGTATTCTAGATTTATGGATTATATAATGAAAATGTTTTTTTTACATCCTTATTGTAATGTTCGAGAAGTAGTGTCGTTTGAGAATACTTTACTTCTTAATTAGTGACTAGTTGGATGCAAAAAACGTGATGTACAACTAAATTCAGGTAGATCAAGAGTGATAAACTTGGAACAGTGGCCAAAATGTCACTTTTGGCAAAAAAATTAGCCAGAATGCCACGGACCCGAAATTAAATGCCAAAATGTCACGTGGCATAATTCGCTGGTTAGAAAAGCGAAATCCATGGGCCACGTGGCGTTCCACGATTTGAAGACCAATTTCGCTAGGGGGCCTGCGAAATACGACCTGTCAGCGCCTTTAATGCCACGTGTCACGCCCTTTGGGAATGTCCGTTAAATTGATAGTGTATATAAACTTCGAACAACGATATTTTTTGTTAGGAATGTCCGATGGAGGCGTACGATATGTCAAAATACTCAAAATTCAGATAAGTAATTAAAAAATAAAAAATAACATCAAATAAAGTAATTAAATAATTAAAAAAGCTGAGAAAAATGAATTTTTTGGGTGATTGAATCTTAAATTGTAATTTTGAGACACTTAGAGGCCTCTTTTGGGAAATTTTTTTGGCCAAGTTCCTTGCCAGCGACATCTCCTCTCAATTACGATCGCGTGACCACCGATTTCGCCTCAATCGGACATCCCAGTCAAAAGTTATGGCCTTCCGAAGTTTATACGCATTTTTTAAATTTTAAATATATTGCTTACAACCAATGGGAAGCTGACATGTGGCACATGCCACGTAATTCGTTGGGTGTGTCAGCGAACTATCAGGGCGTGACACGTGGCATTAAAGGCGCTGACAGGTCGTATTTCGCAGGCCCCCCAGCGAAATTGGTCTTCAAATCGTGGAACGTCACGTGGCCCATGAATTTCGCTTTTCTGGCCAGTAAACTACGTCGCGTGACATTTTGGCATTTAATTTCGGGTCCGTGGTATTCTGGCTAATTTTTTTGCCAAAAGTGACATTTTGGCCACTGTTCCGATAAACTCTTTGTCATATTTTATCAGACTAAACTATAGTATTTAATTTTGTAAAACCATACAAAATAAGTAAGATTTTTAAATAACTCTTCGTCGTATTGTATAAACTCTCAGTGACTCTGTCTATTCTATTCCTCTTAATTAAAAACCATTAGTCGCGTGATTTGCCTTTCTTGACTGGGAAAAGAACCTTTCATTAGATTTCTTCTTTTACGGAAATCCACAAAACTTGTCAAACGATAAAATAGAAACAGAAAGCATATATATATGATGCAAATACAATTGTCTGTTAGCGTTATATAGATAGGATGCTAATTGTTGTTATACGTATGCATCTGACATAAATATTTGAGTATGAATAAGTCTGCGGAGAACTGAACCTCACAAGTCACAAAAAGATAAAATCTCTCATAGCATATACATCAAATAAAATAAACGTCCGTTTAGGTCAGATAGAGCCAATATTTGTTTGGTCCAAAAAAATTGTGAAATTATTTTAGAGTGTGCTTGGTTTCATAGTGTAGAGATAATGGAAATTGATTTTAACTGTAGTCCAATTTGATTTTATAAAAATATAGATGTTTTGGTTACTGAAAAATAAAATTGATTTTGTTTCTAAACTTTGATTTGACTAAAAGTGATAAAAAATAGTTTTTGTGTTGAATTAAAAAAAATTATACTAAATTTAGCAAACTTGCTTTCAACATAATATATATATATATATATATATATATATATATATGTGTGTGTGTGTGTGTGTGTTTTGTAACTAAAATTAATTTCGTTCAAAATTAATTTAGTAAACATTCATATCTAAAGACACATTTAATCTTCCAGTCATAAAATGTAACACTAATCATGGACATAAACCGTGACATTAATAAATTAAATTAATTAATGTTTCTTACGGCTATTACGAGACTGTATTATTGTCAATTTACTATAACTAAAAAAATGTATTGTTATTTATTATTCAAACTAACGTCAACCTAATATTTCAATAGTCAAAATAATAATTTCCCCTTATCCATGCAAAAACCAATAATTTAATTCTAACTAATTATGACAGCACTGGAGGGGCGATGATCAAAGTCCTAGGGCTGGAAGGACCTAAAAGTTTTAAAAAAAATCTATATAGTTATAAAATAACCTCTTTTTATATTATTTTATGTTAATAGAAATCAAAATAAACTAACCCTATTTAACTTATCATTAGCATGAAAAAAATGAGTTAGATTAAATTGGACTTAATAAAAATCTTAACCCAACTCAATCCTAGTTGAATTCTCAGCTCATTGTGGTATATCAACATGCAATGGAACTATGATAATACACAAACTTAGAGCCTCTGTTGAAAATCAGATGATATAAAATTACTTTTGAGATAAAAATATTTTTACAAAAGGATAAGGACTTTTGTTTTTGCTTTATTTGCGGATGACAATAATTTTAACTATAAATCAAATATGCACTTAAAGTGATTGTTTTTTTTATCATAATATGAAATACAAACCAAAACTCATATAATAAATGAATTAAAATCTAAACTTAGTAAATTAATAAAGAATAAAATATATAAATTTCTTATAATTGTGTATTTTTGTTTTTAGTCCTTGTAAAATTAAATTTTTATTTTTAATTCTTACAAGTTTTATTTTTTATTCTATGACGCTTTAGATAATATTTTTTCATTATTCAAAATATTATCTAAAGTGTTTTAAGAACTAAATAAATTTATAAGAGCAAAAAGGAAAAAAAATACTAAATTACAATAACCAAAAATATATTTAAATCAAAACTTAATTTGAAACAAAATATTTTATCAATAATAAATGATAACATAAGAGTAAATTAAATGAAAAATATGATATATCTTTTTAAAATTTATTAAAGCTATCTTATTCACTTAATGTAATAAAACATCATTTTAATGAAAATTACGTGTTTATATTTTTATGTAATATATTGTTACATTTTAAAATATTTATGCATACAATAATATGTTATCGATTATTTCGTCGTAGAATGTATGGCCTAAAAGAGAGAAGGTTCGTTACATTATCTCTCCCTCTTCTAATATGACGTACACTCTTTATATTTCTCGCCCACATCTACAAAATAATCACTTTATTCTTTGAAAAATATAGGTGACATAATTTTAATCTTGTAGGGTCTCTTTAATTCAAAGGGTGGGAGGAAAAGAAAAGAATTTCAATGCAGGGAAAAGGAGGAGAAGAGTTTTTATTAGACATTTTATTATGTTAAGAGGAAAAAAGGAAAGGAATTTTAGGAAGATGAGAGATTTTGATTAGACATTTTATTTGGTTGAGAGGAATGAAGGAAAAGGAAAGTAACTCTTTTCTTATTTGGTTCAATGGAGAAGAAATTTTTAAAAAGTAAATTTATTTTTATATCCTTATAGTTTTATTTTTCAAAATATAAGTAAAAATATTTTTGTCATTATGCTTCAAATGTTTAAATCTTCTTTCCTCTCCTTCAAAAAATTGAACCAAATAATACAAGTTTATAAGAAAAATTCTCCACTCCCCTTCTCTTCCCTCTATTTCCCCCTATTCAACACTAGGTTGAATAAAGTTAATATCAATCCAATCTTTAATCTTAACAAGTTTATTTAATCTTTTTATTCCTCAAAAGTCACAACCTTTTTCATTCAATTTTATTTTTTATTTTCAAATGAATCCTATATAAAATATTTTTTATCATCCAATAATCTCTATAAATTTCCACTTTTTTCATTAAATATCATTTTTACTTACTTTTAATCCATATAAATATCTCAATTTCCTATATAATATCTAGAATAAAAAATCAAATAAAAAAATTCAAGTTATTATATAAAATACTGAAAAAAAAACAAAATGACCGCTATGGAGAAAACAAACAGATCACAAACAAAACGGCAATCTTATATAAAAAAATGTCTAATGAAATACTTGATTTTAAAAAACTAAAAATGAGAAATCAAATAAAAAAATCAATATCTCAGACCAAAAATCTTAATTAAGCCTAAACAAATATCAAATTACTCTTTTGAAATAAGCATCAAATTGACCTCCAAATAATAAAACTTAGCATTTCGTTGATCCGTATGTGTACCATTTCACTTCCCGTATTTAGAAACAAGTTGATGTCGAAATTAATTTCAATAGAGAGAATATTTCTGATAGTTAAATGCGTTGAACTCAGTTTTAGAGCAGGAACACCGAAACCGTCCTTCTATAAATCGACAACTCAATTTCTACTCACCCTTTTGGTACATAAACTACCAGATTTGGATATTCTAAAAGTGATATAGATGCCCTTTAAAGAATAAAATATTCACAATAGTTAATTAAAAAATTAATAGTTGAAAATTATAATAAAATCAAATACATGTATAATAAAAATCTAAAATTAATTACAATCTTAACTGTTAATTTTCTAATCAATAATTATCATTTTCCTTTATTCTCTAAAATAGATTTCCCTTACTTTATAAAAGTTATATCCATAAAAATCTATATACTAGCTATATCAAAACTGCCAAACACCAAAGCTGGAATAAAAAAAGATCAATTTAAACCAACTTCAGCCTTGAAATAATCATAATGATATTCCCCCAACATTAAGAGGACATTTGCCAGAGAAGAAATTTTTTTATATTTAAAAAATATGATTAATGAGGAAGTCAATTCGTTGGAATCATAATTTCTAAAAATGTGAAAAATATGTTTAATTAGTTTAAATATATTTTCTAAAAATTAAAAATTCATATAAAACATGTAACTAAAACTTTTCCTTCACTCAAGAAAAGTTGGATTCTTATCCCCTTTCTTGAAAATGCTTTTGTGAAAAAGTGAGCTAAAATTAATTTCCAAAAATTGTAATATCCTAACAATTTATTTTTATTAATTGCAAACCAAATATAAAAATCATAAATTCTCACTTCAAAATTCTTGAGAAAGTAAACTTTCCATCCACCAAATGCGCTCTTACTTGTGTAAGGAAAACGAAAACAAAAAAGTTAAAAAAAATTTAGTGGAACATTATTTCATGTATTCTGTGAAATGCCATCCACATGCTAGAAATTGTTTTACAAATGAATGTGTCAAAATAATAAGCTTTCAGGTATTGTGTAGTTTAATTCATTAGGAGGCCTGACAGCCAAAATTTCAAGCTGAAACAGATATTTCACAATCCACTTATACAATACTTTGATTTGACAGTAAAATACACATACTAAAGCATGGAATCAAATACTTAATGCACGCCGTTTAAAGAGACAGTGAAAGTTAATCATCATCCTCGAGAACACTTCGACGCCTCTGTATCTGAAATGGTAAAAAATGGCAAGTAAATAAATACTTCCGAAAATAACAGAAAATGTAACAAATATTCTACAACTTACTGTAACTTTTGTCTGCCTTGTTGTTTGGTTGTTTATCTGTTCCAGCAGTGATATGAGCCTTTCCTCAGAAACCTAAATATGCCATTATTAGATTAGAGGCATGGTAGATGAACCGATATTTGATACAATAATGCATCATATGGAAAAATTACTTTAACTTTCCAATGGGACTCGCCGCATATAAGCAAAATTTTTCACCTGGTATTTCTCACTCTCAATTTTTGAAAGGGATTTATTTGCTTTCATTATTCAAGGGGAAATAGAGGATTAAAATTACTAGCCGCAACTACCAAAGGCAAAACCATCATCCCACAGATAATGCACATAACAACACTATAGGAACTGTCAAATAAATTCCAACTTCTAGCCAGATGAGCCTTGGAAACGGGGTTCAGATCTCGAAAACAGCGTCTCCACTTGCAGGGGCAAGCATCTACCCCTCACCAAACCCCACCAAGTGGGATCCTATTGTATTGGTCATCCCTTTATACACTTATACCTAGCAAAGTGACTATTATGCAACACTGATATTCCATGCAAGTTACACATGAAGATGAGAACACTAAACCTCTAATATTTAAAAACTATATTAGACTATTTGAGGAAATGTCACCAACTTTTTAGTAAATCCTAATTAACAACCGTCACGTGAATGCATAGCATGAAATTATAGATTGAGGACCTATATCGATGTTCTAACTTCGAACAAATAAATGGTACAACTAGAACTTCACCAGTCTAACAAAAATATATCACACAATAAAATTCATCAAGTTTATATTAAGAATATTACCAACAATTGGTGACAAGAATGAGAAAGCTTCCGCAGAAAACAAGATCCAATATTATACCTTTTCAGTTATCTGACCCATCTGTGCAGCTCTCAATATAAAATCTTCAACACCCCTTGCTTTCTCAGGTTTCACCAAAGCTATTCGAGCAACTGCATATAATGATAGCAGAAATTTGAAATTATGTAAGAAAGCCAACTATTGTGTAGCCAATTGATTTACTAAAAACACCTTAATAATATCCACATGACTAATGAAGTCCAAAACAACAAATCAAAAGCCAATTAATGCAAATAAATCTTATTATTTATACCTAATGCATATTCCACACCCCATAATTATTCATTATTACATGTTTCACGAAGTAAGACTAAATATTCAACTACAATATCCAAAAAAATAAAACAGCAGTCCAAAATGAAGTGTTAAAATCTTAAATGTACAGAGTGGAAAAATAAAGTTGCACTGAAGCAACTACTATCATCCTATGACATCCTCAGAGGATACCTACCTAGAACATAGAGTATGCACATATGGGCAAAAAGAGAACTGAAAGCAAAGGGATAGATAAAAATGCAAGAAATTTCTACTTAACATGCTACCAGTACCAGAACAGTCTTCAAAGATACTTTTTCTTTTGGGGTGGGGGGTGTCAAAATCCATCAGTGAATTTGAAATTCCACTTTTTTAAGTTTTCCAATACTTAAAAACATATCTTGGATGGAAACTTATTTAGGCACGCTATCTAAATAGTAATACCCACATATACTAATATCTTCTTCAATAGTGTGCATTTTGGTATCAATTTTGGAGCAAGACTTTAGTCACAACAAGATTATAAATGGAAATATAACATCTAGTAATAATATCTTATATATTCTTATGTTTGAATCCATGTTTTATGATTGTGCATCTACTATGTACATCGTTTGCGTTTTGTCAAAATATCTACCCATACCAGATATGGTACAAATACAAAACACAAAAGGTTTAAGAAAACCATACACCTATAGTAGTATATATATATATATATATATATATAGCATTAACAATATCAACTATGTCCCCAATATGTGACGCTAAATTCATTGTTGCATGCATGACTAAAAGAAGAATTGAAATTTTAACTTATGCCATCACAAACCACAAAAGATTCACTTTTATCTTCTACAAGAAATATAGTACAATACACATTCATGTACTTTTAAGACAAACATTAACCAGACCAAGTTTTAAAGGAAAAAAGAGAGTCATTCTAAAGACAGCAAAATTGCTTTATAAACTTACGCCTTTCTCGTGCTTCAGCAGACAATATCTGACTAAGCATCATCTGTCTCCGTTCCTCAGCCTCCCTAAATTAGTTGTTTTTCCATTCATATCAATAATTGGTTTCACTCCAAGGGCAAGGAAAAAAAAATACATATGAAAGATGATTATAGTTATAAACAAGTTTCTGAGGTAAAATAATTAGCTTAATAGAACAAGAAATCTATAGTCATAGACTCATAAACTAACTAACCTCTTTGCATCATCCTGAGCTTTCTCCTGTTCAGGGTTCTGTTGATTTCCCTGTAAATCAGTAAATACAAACATAATTACAAGCAAACTATCACTCTCTAGGGTGAAAACAATTTTTTTATTAAAGAAAAGTAAAGCGAATGATCTCTGATTCTCTAACCACGCCACCATGGCGAGCCATAAGCTCCTGCATCCTTCTCTGTCTGATTGCCTCCAACTCAGGATCAGCCTGAACCAGACAATGATAATCTATTAACAATTATGAAAATTTGCAGAACCCAAAAGAGTTGCAAAAAAGCTAGTTTTAATGAGATATTCCATTGAGTGTTTTCGTTGGAAGAAAAAAAAAAATCGCAAAGCCAGAAGAAACTAGTTACTCGAAATTTTCGTTTATTGGTTTACGAGAATGGGAATGGGAACGTACCATTTGGTTGGGTGTGCAGAAGAAACCCTAACGGGTGCTCTGATGCTGATGCAGCAGGAAGAGGAAGAGGTCGCGTTAGCAATAAGCGGTTGTTTGAGGACTGCTATTAAGCCAATACTAGCTCTCTTGACGTTTTTATTGAATGAAAGTATTTAGGGCTCTTTCTTTTGGTTGATATCATTTTTAGTTCATTAAATTTTAATTTTATCTTATTTTTTATTATTAAAAGTTTTATTTTAATATTTTTTATTTTTCATCTAAAATGTTAAAGTTTAAAATTTAAAATTATTAATATAAATAACAACTGAGTAAAAATCGTCACTATGTATTTTTTAATTAAAAAAATGAAAAATATGTGAGGATTAGTGTTAAGAATATCATTTCTCTTTTCCTGTTCTTGCTTCAAATTGTTGCAAGGCAACAAACAAGCAAAGGTAGGGAGGGAGAGAGGTGACATCGTTGTTGTACCATAATAGGTTGCAACAAAAAGAATACAAGTTACAAGAGAACTACTAATTGTACGATGATAATTGATATCCCACAACATTTAAGGCCTTCCCTATTTTAATTTCACAAGCATCACTGGTCGAGTGTAGGCTGCAATATGTTGTACAGTACCCAAGCAATAGCCGTTGTAACCACAAACAACAAAAGTTGTCCCTTTCAAACATTGTTGCTTCTCCAGTAACAGAAAAATGGCTTGGATGATGAGGATGAGATTGTAGATACAGAGACTCAGCCACCCAGATCCACATCCGTGCGAACGCAATAGCAACGGCTCAACCACCGCATTGTTGTGCGCACCCCGTGTAATCCACAACACAGTTAAAATAAGTGTGTTAGGTTTTAGATTTTGTTTTTCGACTTTAGTTATATTTGTTTTTTTAATAATTTTATTTAAACGTATAAAGACTTGTGTTTCAACTTTTTAGTATTTTAATTCAGACATTAATATGTAATATGTTTATTAAAATATTACGAATATCACTCATTAATTAATATATAACTAAAAAAATTGTGCAGATTATATTTCTCTATATTGGTTATTATTAGTTTTAGAAATTCTCAAATCTATGTTCATTGTGCACATATTTCCCAATCTAAAATATTGATTCGCATTCCTAAATATTTACAATAATATTAATTTTCCTCTCATGAAAAAGAATATTATGTCTCGATATAAAGGTTCAAATTTTGTTCTTGACATATGATGAGAAAAATCAAAAAGACCAAATACTTTGACTGATATAATAAAATGAATAAACCAATTCCATTTTAAGAAATATTTATAGTGTGAAACTAATAACATCAATTATACTCACTAAAAAATGTAGACTTTGGAATTTTATAAAACTAACAAAATCTATACAAAGAAAAGTTGACAAAAAGTGAAACAAAGAAGTTAACATTGCAAGCACGACCTTACTTTTTAAATTAAAAAATTAGAAAGTTGGTACAAAATATAGCTTCTATTAAGAAAAAGTTGAAATCAAACTAATATTTTAAAACACAATTTCTTTATATAAAATTGTATTTTAAAGTATGACTTATTCATATCCCCTTATTTTAAAAAATACCCATTTCGGTAATTTTTTAAAAAAAATCTATTTGGTGAAAAATTACATTTTACCGATTTATCTAACAGAAAAAAAAATCTTAGAAGATTTATCTTATATGTTAAATGCTTAATTTTTAGGGAGTGTTTGTTAAAAAAAAGTTTTTTTTTAGGAATATGAAGTTATGATTATTTATTTTTCATATTTAATTTATTCTTAAAAAACAATATGCCAATGATATTGTTATTTATGAATGTTTTTATTTATGTTTCTCATAAAATTATTTATGATTCGATATTCTTCACTTGTATCGAAGGTCATGCATTCCTTTTTTCAATTGATCACAATGACTCGCAAATTGATTTTCTCTTTTCCTCACCAAGTGCAAACTAGTCCTAATTTGTTTGTTTTCTATGGACATATTTTTCAAGTATAATCATGGATACTCTTTCAACAAGAGTTTGAACCTTAGCTCATATTGTTATAGGAAACTAATCCTTCCCCTGGATCCAATCTTTGTTAGTCATTTTGTTTAGATTTAATCATGTCATCCATGCCATTTGATTTTCTTGTGAAGTGATCCATGCAAGTCAAATTAGAAAATTATCATGCCCTTTAACAAAATTTATTTTAACACTAAGGTCAATGTTAAACGTCAACTTTGCTTTGCGTAACTACAACCACAATAAATCCTTTTCACAATATCTTTCAATGAGTTTTCCTTCAAAATTCAATGTTCTTGCCTAGTCAATAATTATTAGAAAACGGTCTATCAGGCATACAAATGTACTTTCCTCACTCAATCATATTTATCTTAGAATATGATAAATGTATTTGAATTTATACATTCATCTATTGGTTCTTATTATTTTTCTCCTTATTAGTATATTATATTATTGGAATTTTTGCTTTCATTTATCTGTTTATTATACATAATAACTGATAAATGAATACACAAAGTCAAATACACAAATAATATTCAAATACACGAATATGATCAAATGACAAAAGTATACTTGTATGTATGATAAACCATTTTCCAATAATTCTTGACTAGGCAAAAACGTGGAGTTCCAAAAAGAAAACTCATTTAAAGGCATTGTTCAAGGGGCTTGTTGTGGTTATGGTTAAGCAAAGCCAAGTTGATGTCTAATATTGACCTTAAGGTTAAAATAATCCCCAGCATATTATTGTTCAAGTGCATGATAATTTTTCAATTTGACTTCATCTAATGAGGCATAAATCACTTCCCAAGACAAACCAAATGGTATGGATGCCATGAATAAATCTAAACAAAACGACTAACAAAGATTTGAGTTTTGGAAGGATTAATTTTTAATAAGATAGCAAACTAATGTTTGGATTTTTATTGTGATAAAGAAATGCTCACATTTAATGCTTGACAATACCTCAAACATGATTATCTTTGTACAAGATATCCACATAGAAAAAATCTAAAATGGTTTGTGCTTGGTGAGAAAGGGAGAAAAATATCTATTTGTGTCATTGTGATCAATTGAGAAAAGGAATACATGACCCTTACAAAGTTACAAACTTCTCCTAGGAAATTATTTCTTGAGCTTATTGTCACAAAATGAAACCCTTATTGATAAAAATATTTATAACAAAATTTATTGAATTACAATACAAATATGTCATCTTTTGATCGATAAGTTATTCCATCTTCTTATAATGAATTATTGATGTCAAGTCGGATATATAGCTTTTCAATTTTTGTACTTGCAATGGTATTATTTTCTTATATCATCTGCTATTATTCACCTTTGAATCTATTTAGGCAAACCAAAATAATTATCTTTGGTTACAAATAGTTATTCCACTTGGTTAAAGCTATAAAAGTCATATTATTAGATTATAATATAAAACTTAAAACTTCAAATTACCCTTTAAGATTAAAAGAAAATTAAGGAGTATGTAGTCATACTTAGCAGAGGAGTTATACAAAACTTAATATTAATAATTAGATGTCATATATCCTTTTATTTTATTTCGTTTGACTCCTTTCTTATTTTTTATTTTATTTTTTCCCTCCGAACAAAGCCAAGGATATAACAAAACGGAGTCCAATTCCATTTACAAAAGTTATGATATAAAAAGTGGGCTGGGCCGATGTAGATGGTTAAGCCCAAGCCCGAGCGAGCATAATTGTTTAGGAACGTGAAAGCATAGCATCGTTCATTTCATCATCGCTGTGGTTTTTCTTTTTTTCTATTGAGGTTGTTATTGGGAGCACTCAACCTAAACTATTCAAGTTGTGAAAGCACATCACAAGAAAATTCGCAAGCGATGGATCCGAAGCTAAAAGAGGTTTCTCAGCTCTTCGATCGCTTTAAGGCTTCGTTTATCAGGAACGACTTTGATACTTGTTCCAATCTCCTTTCTCAGCTAAAGGTATTTCCCACCCAACCAAACCCTAATTTACTTGTTACACTAAATTTCTTTGTTGCTTCTCGTTCGTTGAAGATCTGTTCTGTTGTTTTATTTACTTTTTTTTTTTGGAATGAAAATTTTGAATTTGAATTTGGCCTTGTGCGAAGTAAGAGAAGTGTGGGTTGGGGTAGGTTGCTTCAGTTCGAGATCATTACAACAATGGGGTGTTCTGAATGTTATTTTAGATTTGAGCATTTTACCCAGTAATTATATGGACACAATGTATGCTGGGTAGTGAGAAACTGGGTTTTTACTTTTTACCGTTGGATTTGACTCTCTAAAGTGAATGGAGTGTACTTTATACTAATACTAATAATCGCAATGGTTGAGATTATAACTAAGTGACTTCAGAGTTCGCTATGTATGCACCTGATGTTATCACAATTCTCAACAGTTTTTTCTTAATCCATGGTTGGAAGTGCACTTTATCATCTAATTAAGTATACTTACTAACTTCAAAGGAGTAAAATCCTTACCTTTGATTGTTGCTAGTTTAATTTCATTTCTGCGGTGTAGTGATTAAACCACTGTTTGGTCTAGCATTAGTCGAGAATGAATTCACGTCAACCTCAAAGCAATCTATTGTAGATTTATAGCTTCCATGTAAACTTAGAATTTGACTTGAAAAGATGAATAAACACACATAATAAACATGCTATAAGTCAAGTGTGGTTTGTTGGATTAGTACAAACTATAATGGAAAATATTTCAGCTGGAAGTTGGATGATTGATTTACTAGTTCCCCACCCAAGCTCAATGATAGAAGGGATGGTTTTACTTGGAAATATGATGTCTTAGTATTTATAGGACTTGTATGATTACTGCAAATAGCTTGAATTCATAGCTCTGTTCTATATAGTCTGTATAAGATGAAAGAGCTCAAGGTCTTAGCTTCCTTCTTTTTTGAGTATGTATATGCAGCTGATGTTATTTTGTTTAGTTATAATGTTGCTGTTTACTTGCAGGTGTTACTTACAGGTTTCAGAAGCCTTCCACCGTTGTTTGCAGATACACCTAATGCAGTTCATGAATTAACGATAGCAAGTAACATTCTTCCCTCCAATCAGTATAGTGCCCCCTCCACCCCCCACAATTTTTTTTGTTTTATGTGCTTATATTCCTACAGGCATTGCTTATCCTAGTTATTTAAAGAATAAAAGCAGATCCTGTTAGTAAATCTTAAATTTGCTTGATATCGTAAAGGAAATTTTTATACATTGGCTTGTCTATAAGCTCTTTGTGATTGAAAATGGATTTTTCTCTTCTATACCTTCTATCATTGTAGGCAGTGGCAAATAAAGCCAAAACTTAACAATCCTGTTGTCTTTGTTACTAAGAGAATTTTGCTATCTGATTGTGCAGAAAAGTTAGCCTTTGTTTTACTAAATGATACATGTCTAATAGTAATATGGTTTACCCTATATTAGAAGCGAAAGACAAGAGTATAATCAATTTTTGTTTATTTGAATTTAGAAAGTGTTAGCTTCTTGAAGGCAATGGAAATATGAGCTGTATGAATTAAATCAAACAAATTACTAAAACATTTTTGCATGAATGAATCATATTAGCTATTTAGTATCAATAAGATTATAGCTACTTATTAAATGAAAAAGTAAAAAATGTTGAGATATCAAGTTTATTTCTTCCTGTTGGTTTTTTAAACTTCCAGGGGATATATACGAGCACGCTGTTGTCCTTAGTGTGAAAATTGAGGATCAAGATGCTTTTGAAAGGGATTTCTTCCAGTTGAAGCCTTATTATACAGATGCCTGGTAACTTTTCTTGTCCTTTTTTTTTCTGAATACAGCTGAATCTGCAACCAAAGCAAACAATGGACATCCCCTGATTGTTCACTTAACATAAACCTGTATAAAGTATGCCAAGAAACTTTATTAATATTGAAGCATGATGTTATGTGCAAATTTTTGTGTTTTTTTTCTTCCTTGTTGGGTTTTTGTTTTTTATGGGTACTTTTTCCTTTGTTGCAGCAATCGTCTTCCACCATCTCCTCAGGAGTACCCAATTCTGGGTCTCAACCTGTTGAGATTACTTGTGCAGAATAGGATTGCTGAATTCCATACTGAGTTGGAGTTGCTTTCATCTGCTGCTCTTGAGAATCCTTGCATTAAGCATGCCGTGGAGTTGGAACAATCTTTTATGGAAGGGGCTTACAATCGTGTCTTGAGTGCACGACAGACAGTGCCACATGATACATACGTTTATTTCATGGATCTTTTGGCAAAGACTGTCAGGTAATAATTGTTATTGTTGTTTTATTTTAATAGCCCAGTGGATGGTTGAGCTCTAGTGATAAACTGGAGGAAACTGGAACTACTGCTTGATTTCTTCAGAAGTTGGGCTTATAGTTTTGACTATTTTGGATTTTTCTCCTCCAAACTGGTTTCTATAATTTTATTATTAAATTCTCCAAGTTATTTATATTGTAATTCTATTCTCTTTGCTATCTGTAATGGCAATTGGGTAGATGCACAAACTTTATTACAGTGTTAAATTTCAAATACCTGCCCCTCTAGTGGTTCTATTATTTTACCATATGTGCATCTATATTTTTTTCTAATTAGTTTATATCTATCTTCAAACATTCAGAGATGAAATAGCAGGTTGCAGTGAGAAGGCCTATGACTATCTTTCAATTAAGGATGCTAAGCAAATGTTGCTGTTCTCCTCAGACCAGGAACTCCTTGAATATATTAAAGAGGTGAGCATTGTTATGACCCCTTAATATTTGCATGTTGGGGGGTTGTTTGTAAAATGTAAAGACACTAAGTGATTGTTTAGCGCATGAAAATGGACAGAGTTTGAGACTTGCATTTGAACCGTAGATTTGGTAGATTTGTAATAACAATGCTTGGAAGTCCTTTTAGAATTGGAATCATAATTCCAAAGGCATAATAATTTCATGGTAATATGACTAAAACTAACCTTTAACAACTCCTAACCTCTACCTTTAAATCACAATTTCCAACCCCACTCCACACTGTGCAACTACCCTCCCTGTTTTTTTTACTCTTGCTGCCATCATAGTGACCTCCATCACCACATCTCTTATCTCCATTGTAAGGGCTACCATTGCCACCACCAATCATTTCCACCATCTACCACCGTCACCATTGTTGCATCACCGATTCCACTGTTGCTTCTACCTCCTTGCCCCACCTCCGAAATCACTGCCACTGATTATTGCCATTACAACCACAGTCTCCACCTACTCTCCCATGCCCCACTGTTGCCACCTCTGCCATTGCCAACCCTATTGTGACCATTTTCACCACTGCCACTTGCAAATCAATTATTATTATTTAATTCAAACCCAATGTAACTCAACCAATGACAACTAATTAGAGGTGTCAAAATGAAATTGAAATTGAAGTTCAACTTAGAATGATAATTCTATGTTGTAATTATTTGTAAAACCAAATATATATTTTGAGGCAATTCCAATTCTGGCAGAATCGTTTAAGCTATAATTCTGTTTACAGCATGGGAAATCATTCATCTCACCTTGCAGAATTTCATTTGTTCCCATTAAGTTATTATATTTCATTGCAGGAGCATCCTGAGTGGGAAATTAAGAATGGTAGTGTCTTTTTCCAAAAGGCAAAAGAATCTGCACCTTGCAAAGAAATACCCTCTCTGCAGCTCATCAACCAGACCCTTAGTTATGCTAGGGAGTTGGAGAGGATTGTCTGAGAAGAAATGCAATGGCGGCTTGTGTTTCCAAAATTTCTAGGTGTCTGGATAATAGTTGCTAATACTGTCTTTTGAAATTATTCATTTCTGATTCAATTTGGAACTATAAAATTGTTCACCTCTGTATTTTGATCATTTAGGTGGCAGTATGGTTAATTTTTTTTTTTAATTCGTGCTCTGGAAAAAAAAGAAAAGTCCTTCCATACGTTTCCACCTTTTTATGTTGAGGATTATATGATTCATGAAGGTGTTGCCAAATAGTGGCTATCATGCTATAGCGTAGTGGGTTTTAGGGAAAACGCAATTGTGATAGTGTCGTGTTGTGGACTTTGCAAAAATTGCAATCGCAGGCGCCTTATGTGTTGTGGAATCTCATTGCGTTGTGGCTGTTGTGTCGTTTGTTTTTGACAAGGTTGAATTTGGAGAGAAATTGCATTGATGGCATGTAGGGATCATTGATTCATCATTCTGAAAGAAAGGAAATCGGGTTAGGTGCGGACTGTAGATTCGGTCGTGTCTGCATGACACTTCATAGTTGTTTTTGGCTTGCAGACTAGGTTTTTGGCTTTGTGAAACTCACGTGTAGTAGTCATGTGGGTTTTAAAATTTTACTCTAGATTTTTGAAACATTAGAGTCAACTTTTATGTTTTTACTCTATTCTTTTTACTTTTTACTTGTGGACTTGAGTTATGTTTTTACTAATAGATCGGACAATAGCATTTCCACTTCTATTTCATGCAACTTTTCAGTTTTTCATACCATTCTAGAACCTCTTAGCATTTCCACTTCTACTTTATGCAACTTTTTAGTTTTTAGGATCATTCTATGGTTATCATGTAAACCCTTTTCTCCTCTGATTCTTGGCCACAATGTAAACCCTTGAACCCTTTCCTCCTCTAATTCTTAGTCACCACGTAAACCCTTCCTTACCAAAACTTTCCAGCCTTCTTCGTTGAGTTCCTTTGTTTTTTTTTTTTTTACAGGTAACAACTTATTATTTCTTTCTTTTGTTTTATACTCCCCCTTTTTCATTGTCCATGTCATATGTCTTATACCCGACCTTCTTATTATTCTGATTTTTTTTTAAATATCACTGTATGGCAAATGAGGGATCATCAAATCCTCCTAGCATCGATCTTGGATGGAAATATTGTACTCGAGGACAAGAAAATAGTTGTGTGTGCAATTTATGTTGTAAGGCTACACAAGGTGGAATTACTAGACAATGAGGATTATGATTATACTGGGGAAGGGGTGGAGCAAAATGAATAGATGTTTTCTTGATGCTTTTAGTTTCTTTTGATTATGTATTATTGGGACTTGTTTAGCTAAATTAGCTTTTAGCTTATTTTGATTATGTGGTTTACTAGGACTTGTTTAGCTAATTATCTTTTAGCTGTTTTTAGTTTATTTATTTATTTATTTTATATTTTATCAATTTACTCACGTGAAATTGGTTTTATTATTTCATCAAATGGTAAGTTCGTTGGATTTTTTGTGATATAACCAAGAAATTATTTTTTGATTAAAAGGTGAGTAATTCAATTATATATATATATATATATATATATATATAATGTATAACATAGTAGATAAATAGGTGGTATACCATTTTTTAATTTTTTTTTGTTTTACCTGTTCATTTGTGGGAAAGGAAAAGAGAAAAATGAACATATTTTGTCTTAAACAATTTAACTTGTGAGATAATATTATGTTAATGTTTGTCCAGCATATTTTTATTTTTATTTGCATATAACATACTTTTTTATACATATTTAATTGTTATATATATATATATATATATATATATATATATATATATATATATATTCTATTTCAACCGCTATGCAGGCTTAGCATATTGTTAACTTTTTGAATTTTTCACAATCCTCGACAACATTAGTTCATATCAAATAATGGGGATATAAATTTTTGGAGTCTTTTCATTTCTTTGATCGCCCAATTATTTATTTATTTGGTTAACGACCACCTTTGAAATCTAGAATTTGTGGTTTGCTTGGCTGGCGCCTATTGTTTTTCTAAAATTTACAGCCAATTTTTTTATGTAGTAACTAAATATTAGGAACACTGGGAAGGTTCAGGATCTGCTTTAATTTTTTTAATGTTGTGATCCCTTCTGGAGGCAGTATTTGCTCTTGGAATAAGAGCGTTAGGCTTTTCTTGTGCTTAGAGCACAGGTGAGGTGCAAAAGAGCGGTCAAAATATTTATTTGTTGCTCTGGTTCACTCCTGAACAATGACTTTATTGAAGTATATATCTATTGTGGATTTTTGGTTTCTTGCTATTCTCGTGATAGATCATAGATTCATAGATTTGGCTTTGGGTGTTTAGCTTTCCTCAATTCCAAGAAGCATTTTTGCAATTCATTAAGTTTAATTTGTAGTTGTTGTAGTGTATGTTTAGATTAGCATCTGTAATTCACGTCTGATCAAATTTTCATGTTAAGATATGCCAAAAAATAACTAAAAATTGCTTCTTGATTCACGTTTGTTTGAGTTGTGTGGATGCAAATCCAAACAGGCTATTAATTTATTCATCCATAATTTTCTAATTCCATTTCTTTATTAAGGTACTCCTTGATTGTGGAACTTGAATGAAATAATTATGTATGAGTTTGTTTGGCCAAACAAAAAGTGAACTATTTCATTTTAAATGATAGATTTAAGTGAAATAAGTCATGCGCTTTAGGTTTTATTTTGTTTAATTAAAATAAAACATTGGTCTCAATAATTTGTGCTGACTTTTAATTTAATTTGATTGAAAAATAATAGTATTACAAACACTTAATAGCACTACATTCAAATTACACTTTAATGATAGTATTACAACTATTTACCCGTGAGTTAAAAGAAATATTCACTCGTTACCATTTATGAAGATACCTTCCCCTCTTTTGCGTCAAAAGTTACCCTTATAAAAAAGGATATGAAGAGTGGATAAAGATTTAATGAAAGTTGATAATACTGAGGTAACTAGAGTGCGTTATACTCCAATTCTGAACTCTGTCCAAGGAGCCAAAACGTGACAAGTAAGGCAACAAATGTGTTTGATCTGTTTATCTTTATGCCATTGACACTTACCTAATGGAACAAAGAACAGAAGGATAACATGGAAAGTGATAATCATGCCCATATTTACGTCTGTAAGGACCCTGGCACGTTAGGCCAAGATTCAATGCTCCCGCTACTTGTGAGGCTCGTCCTTATTCTCCAACAACTATGTGACCCCAATCTCCTTCCCAAGGCATTGATGCCCCTAATTAAACAAAATTAATACTAACTTTTGGTATTTGATAGTTACTTACAACTCAACCTTCAATACGGGTAACACTTTATTTTCAAGATTTCCCAATTAGTCCCAAATTTCAAATAATGAGTGTGTATCATTAGTGTTTTAATTTCTATATTATCAAGTAACTAGAAACAATGTTTTATATGATTTTAAAGATAATTATAATATTTGTAAAAAAAAGATAGTTATTATAAAAATTATTAAATTTAACATATATAACAATTATAATTGGATGTCAGTTTAAAAGGATGATTAAAAGTAACTAAAAATTCCATTTCATATTAAGATTTTTGTAACTGATAGTTGTATTTTTTATCATAAAGCTTGAAATATAACAGCATACATGAGACTGAAATTCTTCTTTATTTAAGCCATTGAACATTAATTACCAAATTGAGCTCATCTCATAAACTCAAAACATATCATTGTAATCCTTTGGACATATTGCATAAATAACATTTATAAAATAAAAGAGATGAAAAAAAATAAAAATAAAAATATTAACCTTAAAATAGTATTAGTGCATTTTTGTATTCACGTAAAGCAAACCCACCCGTTACTTCTTTGTTTTCAATGAGAAAGTGAAAATTTTCCGTTCAACGTAGTTGGAATGATTTTCCAAACACACCGTTACTTGTTAGTAAAAATAAAAAAACTAACCTTAAACTATTACATATTTTGTTTTACTTTACCAACACAATGTCACCCTCAATATTTTTGCATTTTATTTACTGATAGAATGTCACACTCAATGACCTCTAACCAGTCTAAAAAAATCCCAATCTAGTGGTCTATTTTGCACTATCATTTTCTAGTAAATTACTATTATTTCCACTTTTAAAAAAGAAAATCACTTACCTTACCTTACCTACGACCTAAACCAAATTTGTCTTCATTTTGCATAGCAGAGGCACAGATATAGTAAATCTAGATTTGCTGGTCCCACAGGCTACAGATCCCAATCACTTGCCAAGGTTTGAATAGTATGCGGATCAATCCCCTCTGAGTGCACTCTACACTGCACACTATGTTACTTCACTGACTCCCAGGAAAGTCAAGCCCCCAAACCCCACTTCTGAATCTTAAAACCAGCAATTCTATTCTAGCTCCCCATTTCCAAATCATCCAAACCAAAACAAAAAAGGCAGAGACATACACACAAACATAGTGAGAGTGAGTGAGTGAGTGAAGTGTAGCATAGTAGCTAAGCAAAAATGGGTTTCACCTTCAGCACCATGACCCTGAACCTGGTCCTCCTAATGGCCATGGTTGCCACCAACATCCTCTCCCTCTACCACCTCTCCTCCACCCTCCAATCCCCCAAATCCCCCAAACCACCCCCACCTGTCCCCGACCAACTCCTCCACCAGCTCCACACCATACGCGCCACCATCAACCACCTCACGCGCCTCCAGAACACCAATAACCCAACAAAAAAATCCACCATCCCCTCAGATCTACTCTTATACTCCCACCTCTCCCCAATAGCCTCATCTTGCCACAACCACCCCGAACTCCTCCACAAGTACATGACTTACATTCCCTTCTCTCTCTGCCCCTCCGATTCTGACCTCGCAGAATCCCTAATCCTACGCGGTTGCCACCCCCTCCCCCGCCGCCGCTGCTTCTCCAAAACCCCGCAAAAGCCCCCAATTTCCCTCCTTCAAAACCCCTTCCCCTCCTCCCTCCCTGACAACGCCGTAATTTGGGACCATTACTCTTGCAAATCGTTCGATTGCTTGAACAAACAAAACCCTAACCTCGGTTTTGAACCTTCTCGGGATATTTCGAGGTTCAATTCGTATAAGACCGATTTGGATCTCCCGATCCAGCAATTGTTACAGATCGCGGCGGCCGCGAAGTCGGCGCTGCGCCTCGGCCTCGACGTCGGCGGCGGCACCGGCTCCTTTGCCGCGGCAATGAGGATGCGCAACGTGACCGTGGTGACCACGACCATGAACGTGGCGGCGCCGAACAGCGAGGCAGTCGCGCTGCGGGGGCTAGTGCCGCTGCACGTGCCGCTGCAGCAGCGGCTGCCGCTGTTCGACGGCGTCGTGGATCTGGTGCGGTGCGGGCGCGCCGTGAACCGGTGGATTCCGTTGACGGTGATGGAGTTTCTGCTGTTGGATGTGGACAGGGTGCTGAGGGGCGGAGGGTACCTTTGGGTAGACCATTTTTTCAGCAAAGGGGTGGACCTTGAGAAGGTGTATGCGCCGTTGATTGGGAAATTAGGGTACAAGAAGGTGAAGTGGGCGACGGGGAATAAGACCGATGCCAGTGGCGTCAAGAATGGAGAAGTTTACTTGACTGCGTTGCTGCAGAAGCCTGTGTCCAGATGAAGGTGGTTACACGCAAAAAAGGTAGAGAATTTGCAACTTACTCTATAAGTTTGTTCTAATTAGGAAGCTAATTAGTATATTTTAATTTCTATGCATTATCATTGAATCAGGAATTATCGTTAGTATGACTGATAAGGTAGATATTGTAATAGTCAATGAACTTGTTATACATTGCGATTTTTGTGTGACTGAATAACAATAACAGTATAAAATGACTCTACAAATAGAATGTACTTTTTGATGTAATTGCTTTTTGTAATCATAAATAAATTACCATATATGGTGAAATTGTTGATTTTTATAATAATTACTTTATGTATTGGATGGCTTTTAATTGGTTGATAATGTAATTTTTTTTACATTTACAATGTATGAAAATTGAGTAAATAGATTAATGAATAGAATGATAGTGATTTTTTTGGTGTTATATCTTTAAAATTAAGAAGTTTTGATCTTCCACTTCGTGCTTAGATGAATATTTGTGATTGGATAAGTCTTCGTCTAAATAAGGTTGGAGCGAATTTTTTGACTCAATTTAATCTAAAGTTCATTGTTTGATTATTAGTTTAGTTGAATTTAATTTGTGGTTATTAATACGATGTTCTGTTTGTGGAAAGGGGATTTTGGGATGCCACGTATTATTAATGTGTTGATGTTTACAATGTATCAAACTTGTATCCTATTAGAAATGGACTATAGAATTAGCTCCACCTCAAAGCTTGCTCTAAGAGGAGAGGATTATCCAAGTTTAGAAAGAGTACTTTGGCTATATTTCTAGTTAGTGTTAGACATCTCAACAAATCCTAATAATTTTTGTGACTGTAATAGTTAAATTCATGTATTGGTGCCTTTAATAATGTTTTAAGGCTGGTCCTGGTTGGTGCACCAGTTGATCTTCTCTTCTTTTGTGTGTTTGGTGGGTCATTCTACCTTAAGCATGGAATAGTACTTGGGATCTGCCTTGTTTTGTCTAATTTGCTTGCTAGCTTTATTGCAGCCATGCCATAGATTGCATCGCATTTTAGAAACATTGGATTTTGATTGGAAAATAAAAAATTTATTTGAACTAAAGTCGACCAGTTGAACACAATTTGAGTGCACATTATCTTTTTGTGGTGGGTAATACTTCCAATCTGATAGGTTTTTATACTTCTAAGAGGTAGCTGTCTTATATTGTTGATGAGCATGAGCTATCAGGCCTGTCTCAAATAAAGAGTTGGCTTATGAACAAAAAACGTTCCAGGTTCTGTTTTCAGATGAAGGGATTTTTTAGGTAGTTGCCTTTCTATAAACTTGCTCTTGCCCTTTAGCATCAGAAGAGTTGACACAGTGGTTGTTTCTGAATTTCAAGTATCTTGAATTATCAACTTTTACACTTGAACCATTTACTATGAGCTCACTATTGTAGAAGATTTAAGCTCCAATTAATACAAAAATGGATCCTTTTATAAATTAGTCTGACTTTTAGAGAGAATATATTTTCACTAAAAGTTTAGGTCATATGTAAATGCAGGACAAGGCCAACTAAATGACACTTGGAATATAATGAATGAGTCCAACACAAAATCTTAGTATTTTATAGATGAGGAGACACTTGATCTCTCCAAGTTTATATTCTCAGTAGGGAATTCTATTGCAACAATGAAACTATTCTGCAATCTGCATAGAGTGGTAGCTGGCTTACACTTAAAGAATGAGATTGGTGAATTATCCTCATGCCTCTCCTCTGCTATATGGCTTAGAGATCTTTGATTGTTTCCTGTGAGGTTGTGTCCCTGAGTGGGAAGCTGCTAACAGTTGAAATATCATGAAAAACTAAACTTGGATGAAATGACTGTTACAATAGGGTGTCTACAACCATGTGTGGGGGACAGGATAGTAGGGATCTGTAAATGACTGCAAGGGAAAAATATATTGATCACTGATTCTAATACAGGTGTCATCAAAACAATTGTTGTTTAATGTTCTGTAAAACAAACTTAAATGGGTTTAAATGTTAGTAAGTAGAGTCTGCTATGGCTTGATTTAAATTAAACCAGTAAATTTAGGAGATCATTTCTCTCTTTTTAATGTGTTAAAATTTTCTCAATTATTTTGGTGAGTAAACATTTGTTACTTTCAAGTTACATAGTCCTATTACTCTGCATTCTGCAACCCCCCTCCTTTCTGTCTCTGATCTGTTTTTTTTTTTTCCATCCTATTTTGCCCTTTGCGGTTTGATGTATGCTGTAAGGACGAAAAGCAGGTCGGTTTATCTTGATTTCCTTGCTCATAGGTGTTTATGGGGCGCGTAATGAAGCAATTTTCATGCCCACTTTGATGAATCATAGAATCAACTCGTTGAAACAAAGATAGAAGGAAGTCAATGACAAGTGTATATCCATGGGGACTTGGGGAAACTGGTGGAGGAAAATAGTTTTTGGTGATCGTTTTTTGTATCCTATTTGATTAAATTATGTTATTCCAATTAATTGTTTTAAAATAAATTTAAGAAACGCCATTGCCTGGTTGGTTTTCATATAGTTCTTGCAGCGCTTGCCATTTATTATGATGGATCGTCCTATTTCATTTGATAATTCATTTACGATTGTTGCAAAACTTTTGCATGAATATGAATTCAACAAGAAAAACTAACAAATACGATCCTAGTTATTTCCACTTCGTAACTTATTAACAGCAAGCCATAGCCACTGGAGTGGGCTGCGTAGAAGAACCAAGAGGTTGGAAAATTATCATATGGTGATTAAATAATTAAATAACACAACAAATAATTAATACATTAAACAATTAAATAAGATAATCATGATCAATAATTGATAAATAAATGATATAAAAAATAAGTTTACCACAATGAGTAAATTAAAAAAATACTATAGATGAATAAATAAATAAATAAAATATTATAATAAATAAATAATATTCACTAAAATTTGAGTTTTGAATATACAATTATATTAAATATTTAAAAAATGTTTTATCTTATTCTACTTGTCTCAAACAAGATTGTTTCATTTGGTTTAGATAAAATAATTGCCACTAAATAAATATATAAAAATAGAAAACAAAATATAATGAGATTGAGAGGTGATAAATAGTGTGGTGGTAGATATTTATATAGAAAAAGAAAATAGATATTTTTATTTGAGTACTTTCTCGTGTCATGCAATCAATAAGAACACGTGGCATGCTGGTTGATTTTTCTTTCTTTCTTTCTTTGTAAATAAACTCGGCATTGGCTTCTCTGTGACGCATTTCGTTTACTATCCCATGTCTGTAGCAACACCGTCACCGTGTCTCGCATGCTGACAACCAAAAAACACTAACAGCATGCTTGATTGTGCCTTCGGGGTTGGCAAAAACCACATAAAATACGCGAAAATAACTGAAAGCACGTGATAGAGAATTGCTTCATTATGAACACGCAAAACTCCAAACACACACCAAGTGTATTGAAAGCTAAAAAAAAAAACTTGAAATATTGTTATCTTTTGAGAAGGTGTTTAGTGTTTTGTTTGTCTTTATAAATCTACATTCTATCAGTTTATGCAGTCTCGTCAAAGAAAGCTAGGAATTGTGTCTTGTTGCTTTTTGTTTTGGAGGTACACAATTCCATTTTCTATCTCATATTCTTGCACATATATACTAACTGTTCATCAATTTATCCTCTTGCAACAGTTGTCTGTCTGATGTACTTGCATGCCCTTTTCTATATTGTTTATACGCTGAATTGCTAGTGGTAGTCTTTTCTTTTACTTAAAATTGTTTTTGTTTCACTAAAAGTTTCTTAACTTTTAAAATAACTACTGACTAATAATGTAAAAACATTTGTAAATTAAACAATAAAATTCTTTTTTCAATGGCTTAAAAGAAAGAAAGAAAAAAAGAAACGACCGATCATCATCTTTATGACTTTATCTGGGCATTATTTTGCTGAATTGTGATTCATTGATGCAAGGTCATAGCAAGCCTTTGCTTGCACATGCTACACGTTCTCGCAATAGAGTAGCTGATAAGCTTGCTGAGTAGGCTTTTATTTACAGTATGAACATAGGTACAGATGCAACAGTTTCCTTGTTAGATCAACCTCTCATAAGTGCTAATGTACAAACATTATTTTCTACTTTCTGAATATTTTGGGTACCGTCCTTCTCAATTTTTTTTTCACAAGCTTCCTTCTCAAAATTATAATGTGCATTTATTTTAATTTTAATTTTTTTAATCGAGGAGAAACGTTTACTGAAGCTTTAAATTATTTATTATTTTAAAAACATTAATTTATTTATGTATGATTTTTGTTCGTTGTAATTAGAAATTACATATATTTTCTCTAATCTATTAGTCAAAGATTAATCATGTGCTTACTTACATAATTGTCATTGATCCAATTTTTTTATGTTGGTTTATTTTCTGTTACTTGATTAAGTCAAAATCATATAAGGTGGTGCACTCATCTTATCTTCTTAGGAATAAGTTATTATTAATCTTATCTCTTATCTTTTTAGGAATAAGTTGTTGCTAATCTTATCAGCTAATCTTATCCCTTATTTCTAGCAACCAAGTTTTATGCATATAAAAAATAACCTTTTTAATTAGAAGAGATTATAAAAGGAGATGTGCACCATGGTCAAGTCCCTGTGCTTGCTATATGAAAACCTACACCATCAGTTACTGATAGTGAAAGCATAGAATATTATTAAGATAAAAATCAGATTAGTTTGGATACCTATAAACTATTTACATATTATTTGACTTACAGACAACTGTAATTCTGTAAATCATCTTCAGACCAAACAAGAATAGTAATGACGAAAGAATTTATGATCTTAATTTTTTTCATATTTGATCTAATAGCTATAAAAGTGATTAGATCATTTAGTATTTCTTATATTTTATACACTAAAGAAATAGTAATATGATTTTACATCACTCTACCAATTTTTGGAGATTTACCTACTTATAATTTGTAAAACGTAACAATGATTTTTTTTTAATTTATAAATCGACAGAAAATTTTGTTTTGTCTACAACACCTCATGAGCATAAAAACGTGGATTAACTGAATGGAATTATTCCCGTTTAAGCATTGATCGCCTAAAAAACTAGCAAATAAATTAAATAATTGGAAGAAGAGTTTTATCACATGTAATTATTAATTCTATCCAATGGCACTTTCCTCAAAGAGGATTGGCTCCGAACAAAGAGTACACGTCCTAAAAAAAATTACAACACGTCATGCATGACTCAATGACAAAACGTAGGATTTGGTTTGACCAATGAGCATGTACTCTCTCGTCTCTATAGGCTGTTTACATCATTTACACGTGTTTCAATCCTAACTCAATCAATGACAAACAAATCACGAAGTGAATCGAAAGCTAGAAAGTCCCATTTCAGATTTCACTTTCCGAAGTGTCAAAAGCCTCAGCCTAAAAAATGCTCTCGTGATTTGTGAAGGTGTTTTGTCTATAAATGAATCCATTTACATGTATCTCCTCAAACGAAGCCTTGAACTTGAACCATCGGGTCTTCTTGGCTCCCTCTGTTTAGGGTACGCACACTACCCATGTCTCCTTTTCCTCCATACTTTCTCTTTTTCTTAATTGCTTTTGTTTGAACTTTATACCATTATTGTGTTCATACGATGACTTTTTATTGTTTCTATAGTTTATTTGGTTAAATTAATGGGAATCTCAGTATGTACTCTTGTTTTGAATTTTGTTGTGCAAACTGTATTTGGCTTAATTATAGTGTCTGAGTTGTTGATTTCTTAGAGGACTAGGAGCACTTGTTTGTCTACATCTAAATTTCTCTTTTGATTATTTCTGATTGCATAATTATACTGTCTTGAATGTGAAATTTCTTTACAATCTGCATCTGATAAAGATTTTGTTGACAGATTGATATGTATTTGTATATTCCTTTGGCAATACTTGTGCTGATATTAGGCACACCATACTCTACTGCTTTTGGGAAGAGTGAAAGTAATGTAAAAACAGCTGTTTTTCTGTCCCCCAAGTTTGAACTTGGACCGGGTTCGGTAGCCAATAAATTTGATTATGATATTGATTTTCCTAGAGGTCATATTGCAGTGAAGAGTTTCAATGCAGAAGTAGTTGATGAAGCAGGTAACTCTGTGTCTCTCCATGAAACTTATCTCCATCACTGGGTTGTTGCAAGATACTATCAACCTAAATATGTGACGACAAACACGAGGTATGATGGCCATAGGATACTTGACAACTCTGACATTATTTTTGTGAGGAACAGTGGCATATGCCAGAGAGAGACTCTTGGACAGTACTTTGGCCTTGGATCTGAGACACGAAGAACAGCTACGAATGTTCCTGATCCTTTTGGGATAGTTGTAGGTGATCCTGCTGAAATTCCAGAGGGGTATGAGGAGAAGTGGATGGTTAATATCCACGCCATTGATACACGCGGTGTAGTGGATAAGATGGGGTGCACTGAGTGTAAGTGTGATCTTTACAATGTTACAAAGGATGCATATGGCAATCCTCTAAGGCCAGGCTACAAAGGAGGTTTGAAATGTTGCTATGATCAAACCCAGTGCCGTTTGAGGGATGGCTTTGAGGGCCCAATGAGGAGCCTCTACCTAAGATACACAGTGAAGTGGGTTGGCTGGGACAAGTTCATTGTGCCTCTTAAGATTTATATACTTGATGTCACTGATACTTCAAAAATATCAGATAATTCTAGAGGAATGATCCCTGAGCATGATTGTCGGGTAAGTGAATTGACAAGAAACATGCTGATTGTCTCAATTTCAATTTAATTGCAAAACATAATACTACTTCATTACTTTGTTGCATATAGGTAATTAACAGATATTTCTTTGTTATAGATTGAGTATGACGTTGAATCTTGCAGCACTGGCCAAAAGGATGGCAATGGCTGTCTTCATGTGAAGAAGACAAGCCTTCCACTGCAAAAGGGTGGTTATGTCATATATGGTGTTGCTCATCAGCATTCAGGTGGCGCTGGATCAACTCTATATGGACAGGTGATGTTCAATATTACAGCCATTCTTAAATATTTTGTGGCATGAATTTATGTAAAAACTATTCAAGCAAGAGGATGACGAATAATGACCCTGCCACTCAAATTAAAAGGGACTACAGCACAAGTATTATAAAAACTATTCATGCAAGAGGGTACTGAATAATAACCCTGCCCCTTAACTTTAAAGGGATTACAAGTTCGCACCCCTTTCTTTCTTTAGTCTTTACATGTAATAGTTTTCAATATACGTTCGCTAGTTTAATTTACAAGAATATGCTCATCATTGGCAATTTATTAGGAGTTGCATGATTGCATTTTTCTGTTTTCATTGTTATACAATGAAAGGAAAAGAATAGATACTTAGTTGCAATTACTAATAAATACTGATTCTGAATTTAAATATATTGTGTAACTTGTTTTATGAAAGTTTTTGCATGATATTTTCAGGATGGAAGAGTTATATGTTCTTCAATACCAAGATATGGAAAGGGAAAGGAAGCAGGAAACGAAGCAGACTACATTGTAGGAATGAGCACATGTTATCCTCAACCAGGTTCCGTAAAGATAATTGATGGTGAAACTTTAACTCTAGAATCTAACTACACCAGCAGCAGCCGTGAACATACTGGAGTAATGGGGCTTTTCTATATATTGGTGGCAGAACAGCTACCACACCAACACTTCATACATACATCTCGTTCTTCATTCTATATGGATATAAATAGTAGATTTCATTGATAAGTAGTGAAATGCTAATACAAGTGGATAGTCACCTTTACGGTATCTTGAGGGTTAAAAGAAATAAAGAAAGAATTTGAAATACTGCTTGTTTTTTAGACAGAATCTATAATGTTTTTCTAATTAATTTTTTCAGGATATAAATATTTTTAATTTAAAGAAAAGAAAGAAAGTATTAATAAATAATTAGAAGAGAGAAGAATATTAATTATAAGAATAATTTTAAAAAAAGTTAAGAATTTAAGAAAATTTTAGTTTAATTAATTAATTTTTTAATTTTGATAAATTAGGTAATGGGATATGATTTTTGTAGACAAAATAGTCTTTGCCAAATATTGTTTGACAATGAATATTTCTGAAATAAATTAAGTTTATTTCACAAGACTGTTAATAAAATTTAGTGAAATGAATTAAAAATAACTTGCTACTTACATAAATTGAAGTACTTTCTCGTGTCGTGCAATCAATAATCACACGTGGCATGCTGGTTGATTTTTCTTTATTTCTTTCTTTGTAAATAAACTTGGCATTGGCTTCTCTGTGAGGCTCTGCGTATCACGCATTTCGTTTACTATCCCATGTCTGTAGCAACACCGTCACCGTGTCTCGTATGCCGACAACCAAGAAACTCTTACAGCATGCTTGATTGTGCCTTCGGTGTTGGCAAAAATCACATAAAATACATGAAAAAAACCGAAACCACTTGATAGAGAATTGTCGTGTCTTGTTGCTCTTTGTTTTGAGGTACACAATTCCATTTTCTATCTCATATTCTTGCACGTATATACTAACTGTTCATCAATTTATCCTCTTGCAACAGTTGTCTGTTTGATGTACTTGCATGCCCTTTTCTACATTGTTTATATGCTGAATTGCTAGTGGTAGTCTTTTCTTTTTCTTAAATTGTTTTTGTTTGGTCTTAAGTTTATATCATATTTGTCTTTGTACTTTGATTTTTCATACCACCGACACCGTGTAATGTATGCTCTAGCCTCTCTTTTTTTTTAACTTTTTTTTGGTGCAAAATCAGATTGGCTTAATTATAGTGGCTGAATTGTTAAATTCTAACAGGACTGCATGCACATGTTTGTCTACAACTAGATTTCCCTTTTAGATTTTTTCTGATTGCATAATTCACTTGCACTGTCTTGTATGTGAATTTCCTTTATGCATCTGTTTAATATATTGTTTAATCATTGGCTAGTTAGATACTGATAAAGATTTTGTTGACCAACATGGATTTGTTTTTTCCGTTGGCAATACTTGTGCTGATATTAGTTACACCATGCTCTGGTGTCTTTAGGAAGACTGAAAGTAATGTGAAATCAACTGTTTTTCTGTCTCCCAAGTTTGACCTTGGACCAGGATCGGTTTCCAATAAAATTTATCATGGTATTGATTTTCCTAGAGGTCATATTGCAGTTAAGAGTTTCAATGCTGAAGTAGTTGATGAAGCAGGGAACTCTGCCTCTCCATGAAACTTATCTCCATCACTGGGTTGGTGGAAGATACTATCAATCTAAACATGTGACACACACAAGGACACTTAACCACTCTGATTTTATTTTGGCGAGAAACAGTGGCACATGCTAGAGAGATATTCTTGCATAATACTATGGCCTTGCTTCTGAAACACGACAAACAGCTACACATGTTCCAGATCCTTTTGGGATAGTTGTTGGTAATCCTGCAAAAATTCCAGAGGGGTATGAGGTGAAATGGTTGGTCCATATCCATGCCATTGATACATGCAGTGTAGCGGATAAGATGGGGTGCACTGAGTGTAAGTGTGACCTTTATAATGTTACAAAGGATGAATATAGAGAGCTTCCAAGGTCAGACTATAAAGGAGGTTTGTTATGTTGCTATGATCAAACCCAGTGCAGGTTGAGGGAAGGCTTTGCGGGCCAAAAGAGGAGCCTCTGCCTAAAATAAAAGTAAAATGGGTTGATTGGGACAAGTTCATTGTGCCTGTTAAGATTTATATCACTGATACTTTAAAATTATCACATGATTCCAAAGGAATGATTGCTGAGCATGATTGCCAGGTAAGTGAATTCCTCAAGAAACATGTAGATTGTCTCAATTTCAATTTAATTCCAAACATAATACCAGTCCATTACTTTATTGGGTATAAGTGACCAACTGAGATTTCTTCGTTACAGATTGAGTATGAGGTTGAATCTTGCTGCACTGGCCATAAGGATGGTAATGGCTGTCTTGATGTGAAGAGGACAAACCTCCCAATGAAAAATGGTGGTTATGTCATATATGGTGTTGCTCATCAGCATTTAGGTGGGACTGGATCAACTCTATATGGCAGGTGATGTTCAATGTACAGCCATTATAAAATATTTGGAATTGGGTATAACCTTTTCAGTGTTTTGTGGCATGACTTTGAATATAAAAAAAATATTCAGGGTAATTATGAATAATGACCCTGCCCCCTTAAATTAAAAGGTATTACAAGTTCACACCTTTTTTTTTTTTTAGTCTTTCCATCATTCCATGTAATAGTTGTCAATTAAGGATCACAAGTTTAATTTACAAGAATATGTTGATCTGTGAGCTGTTGTTAACTGGCAATTTATTAGTAATTGCATATTTTTGCTTTCATTGGTATACAATGAAAGGAAAAGATGCAAAGTTGGAATTACTAATAAATATTGATTCGGAATTTAAATTATGTAGTGAAACTTGTTTTCTGAATTGTTTTGCATGACATTTTCAGGATGGAAGGGTTATATGTTCTTCAATACCAAAGTTATGGGAAGAGAAAGGAAGAAGGAAATGAGGCAAACTACATTGTAGGAATGAGCACATGTTATCCTCGACGAGGTTCTGTAAAGATAATTGATGGTGAAACTTTATAGAGTCTAACTACAACAGCCGGAGCACACTGGGCCTTTTCTACCTATCGGTGGCAGAACAACTTCCTCACCAACACTTCAAAAATTCCTCTCATTCCTAATTCTTTGTAATATAAATAGTATATCTGATTGATAGCTAAGCAATGATATGGTAATATAAAGTGTAATATCATTGGTGATGGTATCGAAGTATGTATAATGGTCAAAATAAACAAGATCAGAATTTGGAACTTTGGACGGTTCAGGCGCCCCATTCCCTTTGCATGCTTCCATAATCCCTTTTTGTGTTACAAGATGAAATTTCACATACAGTAATTCAATACTCAAATCAGAGCATAAACTCGTGATACCTCATCATCCCTATACTCCCGCATCATTCTCAACAAGTCTTAGTTGGAAGAAAGCATAAGAAACAATGTATAAATTACTCCAAAAACAAGGAACTATATTTAATAAACAAATCCATGCAGAGGAATTTCACATCCTAACTAAAATGAATTTAGCATAACATGGAGAAATTACAAGTGGGTAAGTAAAAACTGGTGACAAATGATAGTGAAGCCATGGAATCTTCAAGCTCATCTTTCAAAGGATGAATGTAAGAAAGTCCTATTTCTAGGGTGAGTGATGTGAGAATTTGTCTTCCAACTCACTCTACTTTTCTAAGGTCATTAGCTGGATATGTATAGCAACCGGAATAAATCTAATCGTGTAACAAATTCTATTACAACACTCAAAAGGCAATTTTACATTGGTTGGACATGTGGGAAGTTATCATATATATATATATATATATATATATATATATTATAATTTTTTTAATTCATTCGTTCACTAAAAATTTCTTAACTTTTAAAATAACTATTGGTTAATAATGTAAAAACTTTTATAAACTAAACAACAAAATTCCTTTTTCAATGGCTTAAGAGAAAGAAAGAGACGATCGATCATCATCTTTATGACTTTATCTGGGTATTATTTTGCTGGATTGTGATTCATGGATGCAAGGTCGTCATAGCAAGCCTTTGCTTGCACATGCTACACGTCTCGCAATAGAGTAGCTGATAAACTTGCTGAGTAAGCTTTTATTGACAGTATGAAGATAGGTACAGATGGAACAGTTTCCTTGTTAGATCAACCTATCATAAGTGCTGATGTACAAACATTATTTTCTATAATATTTTTGGTACTGTCCTTTTCAATTTTTTTTTTTCACAAACTTCCTTCTCAAAATTATAATGTGCATTTAATTTAATTTTTTTAATAGAGGATAAACGTTTGCTGAAGTTTTAAATTATTTATATTTTAAAAACATTAATTTATCTCAAATATCTATTATTGTTAAGAAGATATTTATATATATATTTTTTTTATCTTGTATCAGAAATTTACATATATCTTTTTTAATCCATTAGGTCAGACATTAACTATTTGAGTTTATCTAATTTTTTTTACGCACATTAAAATTCTAACGTATTCTTAATTTTATAAATTCTAATATGGTCTTACACTACTATTAATCCTTTGAGATTTACTTGTTTGGAATTTACGTGTCTGATCTGTAAAACGTAAAAATGAAAAAAAAAAATGTACAGAAAATGTTGTTTTGTCTACAACACGTCATGACCATAGAAAAGGTAGATTAACTGAATGGAGTTATTCCGGTTTAAGCATTGGTCGTCTCAAAATATACAAATACATTAAATAATTAAATGAGAGTTTTATCATATATGGATACAAAGAGTACACGTCCTAAAAAAAGAACAACACGTCATGCATGACTCAATGTCAAAACGTAGGATTTGGTTTGACCAATGAGCATATACTCTAGTCTCTAGTCTCTATAGGCTGTTTACATCCATTTAGACGTGCTCAATCATAACTCAATCAATGACAAACAAATCACGAAGTGAATCGAAAGCTAGAAAGTCCCATTTCAGATTTCACTTTCCGAAGTGTGAAAACCCTCAGCCACAAAATTTCTCTCGTGATTTGTGAAGGTGTTCTGTCTATAAATGAATCCATTTAAATGTATCGAAGCCTTGAACTTTGAACTATCGGGTCTTCTTGGCTCTCTCTGTTTAGGGTATGCACACTACCCATGTCTCCTTTTCCTCCATACTCTCTTTTTCTTAATTGCTTTTGTTTGAACTTTATGCCATAATTGTGTTCATACGATAACTTTTTATTGTTTCTATAGTTTATTTGGTTAAATTAATGGGAATCTCCGTATGTTTGCTCTTGTTTTGAATTTTGTTGTGCAAACTGTGTTTGGCTTAATTATAGTGTCTGAGTTGTTGGTTTCTTAGAGGACTAGGAGCACTTGTTTGTCTACATCTAAATTTCTCTTTTGATTATTTCTGAATGCATAATTATACTGTCTTGAATGTGAATTTTCTTTACAATCTGCATCTGATAAAGATTTTGTTGACAGATCGATATGGATTTGTATATTCCTTTGGCAATACTTGTGCTGATATTAGGCACACCATACTCTACTGCTTTTGGGAAGAGTGAAAGTAATGTGAAAACAGCTGTTTTTCTGTCTCCCAAGTTTGAACTTGGACCGGGTTCGGTAGCCTATAAATTTGATTATGATATTGATTTTCCTAGAGGTCATATTGCAGTGAAGAGTTTCAATGCAGAAGTAGTTGATGAAGCAGGTAACCCTGTGCCTCTCCATGAAACTTATCTTCATCACTGGGTTGTTGAAAGATACTATCAACCTAAATATGTGACGACAAACACGAGGTATGATGGCCATAGGATACTTGACAACTCTGACTTTATTTTTGTGAGGAACAGTGGCATATGCCAGAGAGAGATTGGTGGACAATACTTTGGCCTTGGATCTGAGACACGAGGAACAGCTACGGATATTCCTGATCCTTTTGGAATAGTTGTAGGTGATCCTGCTGAAATTCCAGAGGGGTATGAGGAAAAGTGGATGGTTAATATCCACGCCATTGATACACGCGGTGTAGTGGATAAGATGGGGTGCACTGAGTGTAAGTGTGACCTTTACAATGTTACAAAAGATGCATATGGCAATCCTCTAAGGTCAGGCTACAAAGGAGGTTTGAAATGTTGCTATGATCAAACCCAGTGCCCTTTGAGGGAAGGCTTTGAGGGCACAAAGAGGAGCCTCTACCTAAGATACACTGTAAAGTGGGTTGGCTGGGACAAGTTCATTGTGCCTGTTAAGATTTATATACTTGATGTCACTGATACTTTAAAAATATCAGATGATTCTAGAGAAATGATCCCTGAGCATGATTGCAAGGTAAGTGAATTGACAAGAAACATGTTGATTGTCTCAATTTCCATTTAATTGCAATACATAATACTAGTTCATTACTTTGTTGCATATAGGTAATTAACAGATACTTCTTTGTTATAGATTGAGTATGACGTTGAATCTTGCAGCAGTAGCCAAAAGGATGGTAATGGCTGTCTTCATGTGAAGAAGACAAGCGTTCCACTGCAAAAGGGTGGTTATGTCATATATGGGGTTGCTCATCAGCATTCAGGTGGCGCTGGATCAACTCTATATGGACAGGTGATGTGTTCAATATTACAGTCATTCTTAAATATTTTGTGGCATGAATTTATGTAAAAAATATTCAAGCAAGAGGATGATGAATAATGACCCTGCCACTCAAATTAAAAGGGACTACAGCACAAGTATTGTGTTAAGACTAAATATATAAAAACTATTCATGCAAGAGGGTAATGAATAATAACCCTGCCCCTTAACTTTAAAGGGATTACAAGTTCGCACCCCTTTCTTTCTTTAGTCTTTACCTGTAATAGTTTTCAATTTAGGATCACTAGTTTAATTTTCAAGAATATGCTCATCATTGGCAATTTATTAGGAGTTGCATGATTGCATCTTTTCTGTTTTCATTGTTATATAATGAAAGAAAGGAATAGATGCTAATTTGCAATTACTAATAAATACTGATTCTGAATTTAAATATATTGTGTAACTTGTTTCCTGAAACTTTTTACATGACATTTTCAGGATGGAAGAGTTATATGTTCTTCCATACCAAGGTATGGAAAGGGAAAGGAAGCCGGAAACGAAGCAGACTACATTATAGGAATGAGCACATGTTATCCTCAACCAGGGTATGTAAAGATAATTGATGGTGAAACTTTAACTCTAGAATCTAACTACACCAGCAGCATTCGTGAGCACACTGGAGTGATGGGGCTTTTCTATCTATTGGTGGCAGAACAGCTTCCACACCAACACTTCATACATACCTCTCGGTCTTCATTCTTTATAAATATAAATAGTATATTTCATTGATAAGTAGTGAAATGCTAATACAAGTGGATAGTCACATTAATGGTATCTCTAGGGTTAAAAGAAATAAAGAAAGAATTTGAAATAGTTCTTGTTTTTTTTTTATATCAAATCTATAATTTTTTATTAATTATTTTTAGGATATAAATATTTTTAATTTAAAGAAAAGAAAGAAAGTATTGACAAACAATTAGAAAAGAAAAAATATTAATTATAAGGATAATTTTAAAAAATATGAATTTAAGAAAAAATTATTTCAATTAAGTAATATTTTAAATTTTGATAAATTAAGTAATTGGATATGATTTTTGTACACAAAATAATCTTTGCCAAATACTGTTTGACAATGAATATTTCAGAAATAAATTAAGTTTATTTTTATAAGACTGTTATAAAATTTAGTGAAATGAATTAAAAATAACTTATTATAAGTTACTTACATAAATTTAAGTTCTTGAAAATGTTTCCTTATCTCACTTTATCGAGTGTGTCACAGAGATCCAAGACACTAACTACTCTTTCGGAAGAATTTAATGTTTTTGTCGATTGATTATGTATCATGGTCATAAATTAAAAGGCTGAGAAATGTTGATATAAAAAATAAATGCTAAATAATCACTTTAGTTTTTTATTTTTTAAAGAATTTAATTTGTATTTTATATTTTTAAAGCCGTTAATGAAATAAAAAATTTGACGGTTAAAAACCATGAAGTGCTAAACTTTTTCTTCGTCCTCTTCTTCTCCTTGCTTCCCTTTCCTTCGCGTTGGAACAAAACATCATCGTCCCACTTGTTTTCATTACATAACCTATGCATAAAGCCACCACAAATTCATGCAAAGTAAAACTCAGTTTCAACTTGAACCAACAAAAAAAATATTTTTTTTAGAACACCCATAACACATTCATAGTAAATCTAGGTATAGAGTCAAAACCAAAAACCCCCAATCTCGTTGGTGGGGGTGTCGATTCAGGTCTCGTCGGTGGTGGTATAGATCCAGATTTCGTCGATGGCGGCAGCGATCCAGATCTCATAAGCATGGACGTTCACGAAGCACAACGGGCAACGAATTGCAGATATGGAGTTTTCCAGGGCAAACGACCATTTGGGAGCACTTTTTTTTTTTACAAATTTACCATTTTGGGACACAGTTTACGACTTCAAGAGAAGTATATTTTTCCAATTATACTTCTAAGTTCTGCCATTATTTCTTTTGACCGTCATACATGCTTTGATACCATCGATGACACTCCACATATATTTGCATTTGGAAGTGTAATCGGAACAAATACTTCTCATTGTCGGCAGTAATAGGACAACATAGGCAATAACCGAAAAAGAGCATATTTTCAAGTTTGAGGATTGTAGCAATGTGATTATCAATCATTTGTGTTGGTGAGGGGTTGTAATGTTTGTCTTAAACCAGTCTTACTTATTATGGCTGTGTGATATGTAATACTATGTCATTTTGTTGTAAATAAAATGGTCTTATATAACTAGGAGAGGGAATAAATCAAGCTACTTGAGATTTTTTTTAAAATAAATTAAACCATACTTTAATAAAAGTTTATTTAGTTAAAAAAGTTAGACTTTAAGTCATTTAAAAACTTTTTAGGACAGACTGTGACTTAATTAAGTAAATATAAATTATATTTTTTTGTTAGTATTATATTAAATTTGTTATAATTTATCAAAATCATATATTTATTTATCTTATTAACATGTTAAGCTTGTTGAGTGTTGATAAATGTAAAGCCTCAAATATATAAGTTTATTGAGTGATAAATTTATGTCCTATGCGGACAACTTATAAAAAAAGGTTTTTTTAACTAAGTTATAATGAAGGTTATAAACTTATATTATGTTAAACTTGACTTTTATAAAATTTAATTAATATATTTTTACATTTGTCTCATGCTTTGAGTAATAATAATTTTGATAAATTATAGTATATTTTTTATATAGACTTTTTCTCGATGATTTTTGAGTTTGATAAACCATATAAATTAAGAAAAGTTAGACCTATATAAAACTTTAATATAAAATAAACATTTGAAATTGATTAGACCAAACCTAAAAATAAAACATGCACATGCATGTCTACTCAAGCTTTGAATTTTTAAACAAACCAAACCTATTTAAGAAAAATCTTATTTGACCTAATCTATTTTCATACTTTATATATAACTAATAACAAAAAAAACATGTTGAGACATATTGTTAAAGTGAGATAAGAGAACACTTTAAAGAACTTATTTAAATTTATGTAAGTAACTTATAATCTTTATATAAGTTATTTTTTTATTTCAATAAATTATATTGATAAAGTTATTGAAATAAAGTCTTAATTTTATCTGAGTAAAATTCATGGTCAAACAAGACATTTAGTAGAAATTCTCATACATGATGAATAATCAAATTCTAATTAAAGTATAATATTTCGAATAAATCAATATAATTAGGAAAATTGTGAATCCAACCATCCATATAATATAAAAAAGGAACTATATTTGATATAAAACCACTTTATGTACAACAAACGTATTACATAACACATGACCAACTAAGAAATCCATTTGAAATACACGAGACTAGTTAAAGTAACGAACCGTAAGTCGTGGGCTCATTACTTCATTTAAGATAATAAAATGATGTAAGACTGGTTTAAGACAACAGTACAAACTCTCACCAAGATAAATGACTCATGACCCCATTTCTAAAATCCTCAAACTTGAAAATATGCTCTTCGCCGGCTTTTACCTTTGTTGTCCTATTGCCGCCGACAAGAGAAGTATATTTTTCCAATTATACTTCTAAGTTCTGTCATTATTTATTTTGACCGTCGTACATACTTTGATACCATCGATGACACTCCAGATATATTAGCATTTCACTAATTATCTATCAATGAAATATACTATTTATATTCATAAAGAATGAAGAACGAGAGGTATGTCTGAAGTGTTGGTCTGGAAGCTGTTCTGCCACCAATAGATAGAAAAGCCCCATCACTCCAGTGTGCTCACGGCTGCTGCTGTAATTAGATTCTAGAGTTAAAGTCTCACCATCAATTATCTTGACAGAACCTGGTTGAGGATAACATGTGCTCATTCCTACAATGTAGTCTGCTTCATTTCCTGCTTCCTTTCCCTTTCCATACCTCGGTATTGAGGAACATATAACCCTTCCATCCTGAAAAGGTCGTGCAAAGTTTCAGATATTCAAATTCTGAATTAATTTTTATTAGTAACTGCAAATTTTCATTTTTTCCTTTTATGAAAGGAAAAAAAGATGCAATCATGCAAGTGCAACTACTAATAAATTGTCATTTTCAGCATATTCTTGTAAATTAAACTTGTGATCCTCAATTTTCCGCATAGTTTTTTTATAACGTCATAACCCAAAACATTGAAAATGTAATACTCATACCAAAATATTTAAGAATGGCTGTAATATTGAACATCACCTGTCCATAGAGAGTTGATCCAGTGCCACCTGAATGCTGATGAGCAACACCATATATGACATAACCACCCTTTTGCATTGGGACGCTTGTTCTCTTCACATCAAGACAGCCATTACCACTCTTTTGGCCAGTGCTGCAAGATTCAACTTTATACTCAGTCTACAACAAAGAATTCTCTGTTAGTCAGTTATACATACCCAACAAAGTAATGGACTAGTAATATGTTTTGGAATTAAATTGAAATTAGGACAATCTACATGTTTCTTGATGAATTTACTTACCTTGCAATCATGCTCAGGGATCATTCCACTAGAGTCATCTGATATTTTTAAAGTATCAGTGACATCAAGTATATAAATCTTAACAGGAACAATGAACTCGTTCCATTCAACCCACTTCACTGTGTATCTTAGGTAGAGGCTCCTCTTTGGGCCCTCAAAGCCTTCCCTCAACCTGCACTGGGTTTGATCATAACAACAAAAATAACCTCCTTTATAGTCTGAACTTAGAGGCTCCCCATATTCATTCTTTGTAACATTGTAAAGGTCACACACACACTCACTGCACCCCATCTTATCCACTACACCGCGTGTATCAATGGCGTGGATATTAACCACCCACTTCTCCTCATATCCCTCTGGAATTTCTGCAGGATCACCTACAACTATCCCAAAAGGATCAGGAACATCCGTAGCAGTTCCTCGGGTTTCAGATCCAAGGCCATAGTATTGTCCTAGAGTATCTCTCTGGCATATGCCACTGTTCCTCACAGATATATGGTCAGAGTTGTGAAGTATCCTATGTCCATCATAGCTTGTGTGTGTCGTCACATATTTAGGTTGATAGTATCTTCCAACAGTCCAGTGGTGGAGATAAGTTTCATGAAGAGGCACAGGGTTCCCTGTTTCATCAACTACTTCGGCATTGAAACTCTTAAGTGCTATATGACCTCTTGGAAAATCAACATCATAATCATATTTATTTGCAACCGATCCCGGTCCAAGTTCAAACTTAGGAGACAGAAAAACAGCTGTTTTCACATTACTTTCACTCTTTCCAGAAGCACCTGAGCAAAGTGTGGTTAATATGAGCACAAGTATTGCCAACGGAAATAGCAAAGCTCGTGATACAAAATCCATGTTGATCTGTCAATAAAAAATCTTTATCAGTATTTAACTAGTTATTGATTTAAAAAGATATTTCCCAGACAAGACAGTACAAAGGGAATTATGCAATCAGAAGGGAAATCTAGGTGTGCACAAACGTGAACTTAGTCCTCTAACTGCATGTTTTATTCTTTCATTCTCAACGAGTTTCCAAACATGCTATAAGAATTCAACAACTCAGCCACTATAAACATATGAAAAGTCAAATTATGATACAAACTTAAAAAGAGTTACGACCAAACAAAAACACTAAAGAAAAAGAAAAGGCTACGAGAATGATTAGGAATTTAGCATGCAAATTGCAAACTATGACGAAGGCAAAGAGAGTATGGAGGAAAAGGGGACAGGGTGGTGCAAGATGAAATTGCGTACCCTGAACAGAAAAAGCCAAGAAGACACGATAGTTCAAGTTCAAAGCTTTGTTTGACGAGGTACATAGTAACAGATTCAAAGTGGATTTATTTATAGACAAAACACCTTCACAAGACAAGAGAATACTTCAGGCTCTGGCCTCAAATTCCGTGTTTTGTTCGTCCTTGGATTTATTGGGATTTGAGACACCTGTAATATGATTGGACAACACATGCGGAGTACATGCTCCCTGCTCAAATCAAATTTTGACTTTATCTACAACAAGAATGCTAGTAAGACAAGTTTCCCCTCTAAGTGTCTGTAACATCTTTTAATGCACAGTTTTTAAAATTTATTTCATTAATAAGAGAAAAAAGTTTGTTACGTACAAAATAAGTTTCATTTTTAGTTTTTCAACAAAATATTAATTCTTTTTTCCACTAATACTTCTAATAAGTTTTATTTTAGTTTTTCAAGGTATACTAATACTACTTTATTTCATTTATTTAATAAGATTAATTTAATACAATTATTATTCTTTTATTTATTTATTAATTTTTTTAATTTATATAAAATAACCTAAGGCAATATTTTGTTTGGAACGGAATATTAAAAATAATAAATTTATGTAAATTTCACTCTATATTTAATAATTAATAATTAATTTACTAATTTTAATAAATTTTAATCATATTAGAAAATGTGCGGAGCCATAAAATAGAAGGATGAGAAACAGTGAATGTTTTTAGTAACTTGTGTATGTATCTAAAAGTTGCTTTCAAACAGCTTCTTCTTCTCTCCTCAACCAAACTGTTGGATAGGTCTTTTTAAACTTATAAAATTTATTTAATTTTGAAATAAAAGTCATGTGTATTGTGTAGTATGTGTTAATGCATGTAAGACACGTCTCTAAGTTTTGTGATCTTTGTTGTTTCTGTTGCCGTGTTGCATGGGCATGATTACGGTTACGGGCTACAGCAAAACAAGTCAAGCAAAGGGTCCCGTCATGGATATAAGGAAGACTGTAGAAACGTAAAACAGAACAACATTGCATGGAGAGTTCCACACGGGTGTTGTGTTGCTTCCATGATTGAATGAGGTTTTTGAAAGTTTTGCCACTCTTAGAAAGCATCGTTTGCAGCTGCTACATCATTCAATCCTGTTTGAAAGTCTATCTTCTCGGCTCTCAACAGTGTTTGTTGACCCTCTCCGGTTCTGGATTTTTTTAGTAGAAGACTACGAGATACACACAGAAAATGGCTTTATCACGGTAAGGAGGTAATTTTTTGTTTTTTTATCATTTGGGGATGTATTTTAAATTTTTTATTAAAAGAAGATAAGTTGTAACACATGTTACAATTTATATATTTTTTTAATTTTTTAAATTAAAGTAAAAAATTTACAATTTCATTATAATTTTTGTTAAACATAAGATTTTAGAGTTACAAAACTTTTTTTTTCTTATTTTTTATACCATTACAACTTTGAAGTCGTACTCTTTTTACAACTTATGAATTTTTTTTACATTTTAATTTTCAATTTTTTACTTTATTTATATGTTTTTCTTTTCTTTTTTTAATTGAGCCTATTGTTTTTATCTACTCTTATACTAATCTTCTTAATTTTTAAAAATATAAATTAATAATCTCTTATACATTACACTAATCTCTTTAATTGTTTAAAAATATTACACCATACTTCTTAAAAAAACATAAATGTTTATTTAAGTTGTTAAATGTTTCTTAATTGTTGGCTATATTTAATTTATTCATAAACAATTTTTTAAAACTAATTTTATGCATGAATAGTTAAAGGTTTTCATAATCGATTAGAAATCATATTAAAATATAATTTTAATTATTCTAATTAGAATAAATAATATATACGAGTTTTTCATTAAATGGTACATAAAAAAATAATATTTACTAAAACATATATATACTAATTTTATTTACCAAATAATACATATTTACTATTCAAGTATAAATTTGAGTTAGAAAAACTCAAATTTATCCTATATTTTTTTTAAATTCAAATCCTTCAAACCCAAATTTTCAACAATTTTTTTAAAGATAATAAAAATAAATAATTTTATTCAAAAATAATAAAATTTCTTTATTTATTATGTTTGTCTCTCATCTCAATTATTATAATATTTTAATTTCTTTATATAATATAATCGAGATATACTAACTATTTATTTACTGTGTTTTTAATCATTTTAATTATTTTTCCATTTTATTTTATTTTTCTCTATATAATATAGCTAAGATGCACTAGTTAATTTTTGTCATTTTTTACAAGTCAATAATCAACATTATTTATCATAACTTAACCAAATATAAATATTAAATTATATTAAATTATCATTTTTGTATTTTATATATTTTAATATAAATCTTAAAAAATGGCACAAAAGAAAAATAAAATATTAATTTGTCTTTATTTACATTCTTTAATTTTATTATTTTTGAATTTTGAATAAAATTATTAATTTTTATTATTTTTGAATAAATTATTTTATATTATTTTATTATCTTTAAAAAAAACCACGTTAAGAATTCGGGTTGGAGAGACTCGAATTCTTATCTGAATTTTGAATTTTTTTAAAAAAATTACATGATAAATTCAGATTTTTTCAATCTAAATTTGTAATATGAATAATAAATATGTATCATTTGATAAATAAAACTGACACATATATGTTTTGATAAATATTATATTTTTATATACCATTTGGTGAAAAACTCTAATATATATAGTGTAAAGGTTCATATTTTATTTGTTTATTCATAAATTATCATATATGATAAATATATTTATTATTGTAATAATTATGGCAAAGGTATTACTAAAAATTATTTATAATTAATTCACATTGTTAGAACTTTTGCCGTAAAAGTGTGTGTCTATTGAACTCATGTAAAACTGTCTACTAAAAAATTGGCATTTAATAAATTAACGATTGAGCCTAGATACAGTAGTAACTCCCAAGAAATTGTGGAGGAAGCAGTTTTAAATATCTCCCATGCTATGCGGCTATTTTAAAGCCAAAAGTTAGGGAATATTAAACTTCACTCTGTCAGTAAAAGAAACATATAAAAAAAGTAAAATTTAAAAAATGAATATTAAAATGTTTAGAGCCAAAAGTTAGGGAATATTAAACTTCACTCTGTCAGTAAAGAAACATATAAAAAAAGTAAAATTTTAAAAAATGAATATTAAAATGTAAAAAAAAAATTGAAAGTGGAGAACCATTACGACTTTGACATAATCGTAAAAAACAAAAAAAAATGAAGTAGTAAATTTTTTTATGACTTTTTAAAAAAAGTTAAAAAAAAATATAAGTCTAACTTGTGTTACAAGTTCTAAAACTTATTACTTATCATCTTTTGATAAAAAATTTAAAATGCATCCCAAATAATAATAAAAAAAAAAATTACCCCTTCCGGTGATAAAGCCCACAAAAAATACATAGTTCCATGTTTTTTTTATATCAAATATTAGTGGTTAGTTTTTTATTTATTTATTAACATAAGGATAAATTTGGTGATTTTTCTCTCTCCTTCTTTTCTTTCTTAAATCTTATATCTTTAACTGTCTCTATCTGAAATTTCTCTTAGCAGTGGCATGGGGAGAGGGGTCTATAATGTCATTAGATTTGCAATTATTTTTTTTGGGGCAATTATTTGAAGTGAAACTATAATAATGTAATTAAGGGTATGTTTAAATTTCTGGTAAGAGCGTTTCAGAAGTATGTCTACAAAAAAAGTCATTTTAAGATCATGTTGGTTACTTACAAAAATATATTTGAGTGAAATTTTCCTTTAAAACTCAAATTTAGAAAAATAACACTTGTAAATTCAGTTTGTAAATTTAAGTTCAATTCAAACATGCCTTAATTTTTAAGAGAAAAGAATTTCTAATAAATTTACATGTGACACTACCTTAGACAATGTGACTATAGTTATACATTTATTATAAATTAATTTACACCAAATATCAAAGCTTTGAAAAAAAAATATGTATGTGTAGATGATATATTTTATGAGAGTAAATATCTTAATGAGATGATTAAATTTGAATTATATAATCATACATGGAGGGTTAAATTTAATATGATATGACTACTTAAAAAATCGCATGACTTTTTAAGATTACTTCTTGATCGTTCATGTTTAGTTATATGATCTAGATTTAATTATCTCACTCTCATATAAGATATTTTTCTCTCGCAAAGGTTGGTGCGGGGATATAAAGTCTTGTTACAAAAATGATTTATGTAGTGAAAGAATTTGTGTTCGATTTTCACCATGTATAAACGATAATCACATACATGACAAAAAAATATATAAGATAAATAACCAAATTTGTCCTTAAAAGTGTGAAGCGTAGTATATTTAGTGCTAGATCTTGAACAAAGATTTTGAGCTCAATATCTGATCTTCATTAGATTTATCAATAAATGAGGTAAAGAAATTTCCAACATGGAGAATGAGTTTTTATAAAAGAATCTTTAAGATCTGCACATTGTTCAAAAAAGAGTAATTTTTTTCCATCTTTCTCTCTCAATCTCAGAATGAGATATACCATTAAATAAAAAAATTAGAATGATCTTGAGATATCTTCAATCCTATGTGATGTTATAGGATCCACCAAAAAGTGATATAAAATCCTAGTTTAAGATCTACCACTAAAGATGTTGGTTATTGAAAGATAAAAAATTTAAATTTAGTCATTGGATATGCAAAAAATGCGATAATTAATTCTATAGATAATTTAATGATAAATTGATCTCTAAACTTTGCAACTTAATGTCAAGTTGTTCTTAAAAAATACAATTTATTGAAACTGGTTCATAAATATTATAATTTAATGACAAAATAGTCTCACAAATTTAATAACAAAATTAATTTGTTGTACTTTTTAGATATTCAATAACAAAAATTGTATTTTTCATATTTTAGGAACCTATTTATCATTGTATTTATTGACAGATCTGGGTTAGAGGGTGTGGGAACAATTGCCCCCACAATATATTTTTATTTGTATGTGTAATAAAAAATTTGCCGATATTATCCCCATAAGATGAATTGTTTTAAAATGAATGTAAGAAAATAAAAAAATAATAAAAAAGAGAAATAAATTAATATTAATCTTACTTCTTTATCTTTTTAATTTTTTATAGTATTGACAATAAAAAATTATAGAACATTTAAAAATATGAAATGCATGAAAAAATAATTATAATTTGTAAAAGCATAAGTATTTTGAATTTTTTTTCATGATATTACATATTAGTAACAAATTTTCATAAAGAATACGTGAGAAAAATGAGTGCAGCATAAATAGAATAATTAAAAAAGTAATTATTTTTATAAGATCAAAAGGTCTAAATGAAAGATAAATATTTATGTTTTGTTCCATTTCACAGGTAAACAGAGAGAAGAGAAAGAGACAAAAGTCAAAGAAAAATAATAATCATTTGTATTAAAATAACAGAAGGTAAAAAGTCAACAAGTTAAAAAAAGTCACCTAACAATGAATATATATATTAAAATGTGTACACATTCTCACATTACATTATATCCATCTATCTCACCTAAAAATGTGAGGTAACGTGAGGTATACATTCTATTCGAGTTTGGAACATTTTCAGTAGGGTGGAGTCAATCCTTTTACGATAATATTTTTATATATATAGTATGTTTAGTTTGGTGGGAGAAAATTATGGTCAGGCCACAAAAATAATTATTAGACATGAAACTTTATGAATACAAATGCTAAATGACATAATAAGACACAATAAAAAGAAAAATGAAGTAAAAAATACTATATAATATATAAACATAATTATTATGTCATCTGTGTTGTTAGCAGATATAATTTGCAAAAAAATTAGAAATAAAAATATAATCAACCCTTATTTATAGTATTTATTTCTAATTATTAAGTAGAACATAAGTATTCATTTCTCATTTTTTCTATAAATAAGTCTACTTATATCTTGATACACAGTCTCTCATTAAACATAGCCTTGAACTATCGTGTCTTCTGGCTCAAATTTTGTAGTCCGAATTCCTTTTTCTTTCATATTATCTTCCTCTTCGTCATCATCATCATATTTCATATATTGGATTCATGTTTCAAATCTCATAACTTCTTCCGGATACTGCTGCATCTCAGGCATCAATTTAATCGTGCTGTCACAACTTTTTTGTTGGAATCAACCCACATGTTAATTTGTATAACTTCATGGGGCAAACAGTTCTGAATTTTATAAGAAAAAAATTATAAATAGTTTTGAAAAATCATTTTTTGAGAGCAAAAAATGAAAACATAATATGTTTGATAATAGATTTTAACTATGTTAGTTCACTTAAAGACATGTGGAACTGTGAAGCAGAAATTGACGGAAGAGTTTTCACGGTATTGTATCACTCGAAGAAAATAAATGAAAATGAAGTGAGTCACTAATGAATTTTTTTTTTTGATAAAAATAAATAAGAGAGACACTGAATTGCATATCATTAGCCTTTTCTTTATCTTAATTCTTTTTGTTTGATCTTAAGTTTATATCATAATAGTGTTCATACGTTTACTATTCATGATTTTTCATCACGTTTCTATAGTTCATTTGGCACTAGCGTATATGCTCTTTCCCTTTTGAGTTTTGCTGTTTAAACCTCTGTTCGGCCTAATTATAGTATCTGGTGAGTAGTTGGATTCTTAGAGAGGACAAGTGCAATTAGGGGTGAAAACAGGCCTTGATCTTGGTTAGGTCTGACTTATAAAGCTTAGCCTGACCTATTTTTATAGGCTTTTCTTTAGGTTTGGCCTAGCTTATTTAAAAGTCTGGTTTAGCCGGCGAGTCTATTAAAAAGTCTATTTTAATAGAAATTTTAATTTTAAAAAATACTTTAAATCAATTTAAGAAAATTAAAGAAACAATTTTTAAACAAAAAATGTCTCAACATCTTACTTATATTTCATTTATGAGATTTTCAAGGCAATTTTTTTTGAAGTGGTTGATCATCCACCATCATAATAAGGAAAAATATTTTTAGAAAATAAATATATTATTTTTAAGTTTTAATATATATATATATATATATATGTATATATATATATATATATATATATATATATATTAAATAGGCCAACATGATAGGCCTAATAGGCTTTTTTTTAAGCTTGAGCCTAGCCTTTTTATTTAAACATATTTTTTAAAAAGTCTTAGCCTAACTTTTATAATAAACAAGCTAGGTCAGGCCTTAAACATGTCAGGTCAAAGGTCCCTAATAAGCGGTTTGGTTCATTTTCATCCCTACGTGCAATGTTTGTCTACATCTATATTTCCCTTTTTATGACAACGTGCAATGTCTGAAATTCAAAAATATTTTTTTTTAGTTTTTAAATTTTGAAAGTTGTATTTTTTTAGTTACTTACATAATAAATTGATACTTTATCATGATTTTTATCTGTCTTAAATCAATTGTTATTTTTCCGCCACTTAAATTTGTATTCGAAAATTGACACAATATTAAAAAATCCACCACAAAATGTTTAAAAACTGATACAGAGTCTCACTTTATTATGTCAAGAACTAAACAAACAATTTTTCAAATTTGAGAAATTAAAAAAATATTTTTAAATTTTAGCGAATAAAAAAAATATATCCCCAAATTCCGAGACTAATACAGTAATTAAATTATTTATTTATTTATTTGTAAAATCAATGACTAGTTAGATTAGATACTATACTAATAAAGATATTGTTGACAGATCAACATGGGTTTTGTATCTCGTGGCTTGTTATTTTCATTGGCAATACTTGTGGTGTTGATGTTAGGCCCATGCACACCATACTTTGACGATTTTGGGAAGACAGAAAGTAATAAGAAAGTGAAATCAGCTGTTTTTCTGTCTCCCAAGGTATTATTATGACATTGAGTTTCCAAGAGGTCACGTTGCACTCAAGAGTTTCAGTGGTGCAGTAGTTGATGAAGCTGGGAACCCTGTGCCTCTCCATGAAACTTATCTCCACAACTGGATTGTTGTGAGATACTATCAACAACGTAAAGATGTGACACACACAAGGTATGATGATGGCCAATTGGCCATTGGACACTTAACCACTCAATTATATTTTGGTGAGGAACAGTGGCACATGCTAGAGAGATATTCTTCCACAATACTATGGCCTTGGATCCGAAACACGACGAACAGCCACGGATGTTCCGGATCCTTTTGGGATAGTTGTTGCTAATCCTGCAGAAATTCCACAAGGGTATGTGGAGAAGTGGATGATCAAGGTCCATGCCATTGATACACGCGGTGTGGTGGATAAAATGGGGTGCACTGAGTGTAAGCGTGACCTTTTTATAATGTTACAAAGGATGAATATGGAGAGCCTATAAGACCAGACTATGAAGAAGGTATGTTTTGTTGCTATGATCAAACACAATGCAGGTTGAGGGAAGGCTTTGAGGGAACAAAGAGGAGCTTCTACCTAAGATACACGGTAAAGTGGGTTGACTGGGACAAGTTCATAGTTCCTGTTAAGATTTATATTCTTGATGTGACGGATACTAAAAAAACATCCCATGATTCTAGAGGAATGATTGCCAGGTAAGTGAATTCATCAAGAAACATGTGAACAGAATAACAGATTATCTCAATTTCAATTTAATTCCTAAACATAATTCTAAAACAGAAGGTTTGGTATAATATAAGTGACCAACAGTGATAGTTTCTTTGTTACATATTGATTATCAGGTTGAATCTTGCAGCACTGACCACAAGGATGGTAATGGCTATCTTGATGTGAAGAGAACAAGCCTCCCAAAGAAAAAGGGTGGTTATGTCATCTATGGTGTTGCTCATCAGCATTCAGGTGCCACTGGATCAACCCTATATGGACATGTGATTTTCAATATTAGTCTTTCTTAAATATTTGGGTATAGCGTTTTTAGTCTTTTGTGGCATGACATTATATAAAAACTAATCATTCAATAAGGTAATGAAAAATAGCCCTGCCCCTTGAATTAAAAGGGATTGTAGATTTGTACCTCTTTTTTTCTTTTAGTCTTTCCAGTTAATAGTTTTCAGTTGATTATCACAAGTTTATTTTACAAGAAAATGGTGAGAGGTCAGAGCAGTGAATTGTTTGCTGACAATATATTAGTAATTGCATCTTTTTGCTTTCATTTGGTATACAATGAACAAGAAAAGATGAAAATTTGCAATTACTAATAAATTTTGATTTAAAATTTATATATTGTAATGTAACCTGTGGTCAGGATGGAAGGGTTATATGGTCTTCAATACCAAGATATGGCAATGGAAAAGAAGCAGGAAATGAGTTAAATTACATTGTAGGAATGAGCACATGTTATCATCCACCAGGTTCTGTGAAGATAATTGATAGTAAAACTTTGACTCTGGAATCCAACTACAGTAGCAGTCCTGGGCACACTGGCTGTAATGGGAATTTTCTACCTATTGGTGGCAGAACAGCTTCCACACCAACAATTCAAATATTCTGCTTGTTCTTCATTCTTTACCTAAGTAATATATTTGATCGATAGGTGCATAGTGACATGCTAAATTGCTAATATAAATAGTGTCGTCTATGGTATCTAAATGTCTACGACGATCAAAAGAAATAAAGGCAGCATTTGGTAGGTGCTAATCTATTGAATTATTTCATTTTTTTAAAGTTTTTAGGAGATTATAAACTATTTATTCTAAATTATAATTTGTTTTTTGTTTTTAAATAAATAAATTGAGAATATAAGAATGAAATATATTATTTATTTTATTTTTAAATTTTAATTACGATTCTAATTTATTCTCTTATGTTTTTATGTTTTTATTTTTCATAATAAGGAAAGAGAATTAGAGTTCTAATAGATAAAAAAAAGACTACCATTCAATCCATTCTCTAATTTTGGAGCCATCATCTAGGTTTTTCTTCTTTGTCTCTAGGAGCTCTACGGATACAAGGGAATGACTACTCGACTAGAATGAAAGCCCAAATCTCTTGAGGCGTTTATGGAGTTTCTATTTTCCTTTTCTATGTTTATTGTTATTTCTTGTATTTTTTTTCCATATCTAATTAAACCTCTTTTTATGGGGGTTAGGTAAATTTGGATGTACCTTAAGGATTTCTTTAATCAAATCAAATATAAATATTATTTTTCTGGTTTCCATTAGATTTGTGTTGGCAAAATGGCAAATCGACCTTCAATCCTGAGACAATACTCGATCTCTTACCTTTTAAAGATTTATTACTTGGTACAACATGATACACTAGGAGCTAGAGGTTAGTAAGGGATGAGTTTATTTTTATCATCATTGCCCTACATAAAATTTGACCGGGTCATTTATTTAAACTCGAATACAATTTGATCAAGATCCGAAACACCATGTCAACCATACTTCTTTAATACATTATATCAATCTTAACATTATGTATGGTTTAATCGTAAAACAAAAAAAAAATATAAAACTTAAATTAAGATATATTTTATAATTTTTAAAAAATGATATTATTATAAATATAATATCATGATATAAAAAAAATTATCTATTAAATAAAAAAGTTTGTTATTAAAAAAAGTATTTGTATACTAAAAAATTAAATAATTGTTGTTAGTATACTACTATTTGTATAATAATATTTAAATTTGTATAGAACTATATCAATATATACTAATTCATTAATTCATATTTATTAATAATATTTTATTAATATATACTAATAATAATATCAATCTAATTCTATTAATAATAACATCATTACTAATAAATATATAACACATTTAGTAATAATAAATATATATTAGAATTTGGCCCATGTTGAATTATATATATATATTAATTGTTGTTTATATTATGAAGTATAAGGTGAGGGATTTTATCCCTACTTCCTACCCTGTTGATATAGTTTCTCTTATTTTTACATGTCACATAAAAAATGACACGTGACTAAAATCACACAAATGTATTGGTTAGACTTTAAAATCATACAATTATTTTAAAATAATATACTCAGTGGCGAAAGAAATGAACTTGTACACAGCAACGGAGAAAAATGCAAAGAAAAGGGAGAACAAGGTATGCTCGAGAATTCCATAAAAAAAGGTATGCTGGAGAAGAAGAAAAAAATGTTACTGAGAATTGTAATTTTTTTTGTTATTATTTATTTTTGAAGATAGGAAGTTTTGCACTTTTTTTCTCACTCATTAGAATAGATTTTTAATACATGTGAAACATTTATCAGTTTTACTACTAACTAGTATTCATTAGAAAATCTAATTAGTCATTTTTAATAAGATTTTTCCTCTCAATTTTATTTTTCATTCATAATACTCAAAGAAACATCTTCCTTAAAAAGATAAATTTCATAACTCATAACTACCACTTGTCAATTTTCAGCAGTATTAGCGTTGGAAGGGTAAAATAATAACTTTTTAATTACAATTGATTGTCAGCTTTTCCTTTAAAGGAGAGGAATTGATTTTCCTTATAAACAATAAATTGTTTTGAAAAAAAATGGTTTTCATTATTAATATTTTTTTTCTTTCCAATTCTTCTCGAATCAACACATCCTAAATCAAGTAATTAGACACAAATGATTAATATGTTGAAATTAAGGTTAAATCGTTTTTATAGTATTAAAGTTCGACCCTGAACAAAAACAAGTTGTAATTATATTTTATTTATCTTCCAACCGAATTTCGGATGAGTAAAAATTTCTTTTCTTTAATGATTCGGATGATCAAGATAAAAAAATCAACACACTCTAAAATCTTCTTTCTCACTTCTGACTTATCTTTCCCTTCCTTATTTTCATCCATCTACCATATTTTTTTCCTTTGTACCAAATAGAACATTCATGCAATACTGTCTGTCAGATAAATTTTAATATTAAAAATTACTGCATTTTGAGATAAAGTCTTTTAAAATATTTTAATAAATGTATTTTGTAAATATTTTAAGCAGAGATAGCAATTTAAAAATTCAAGGTAACAATATAGAAAAATTTAAGGACAATAAATTTGAATAATGCATTATTAGAACATTTATGATTTATGAATATTTAAATGAATTATTTCTCTTAAATTTGTGATACCTATTACATAAATTTAAGAACTTTACACACAAATTTACTTCAATGCTAAAGTTGATAGAATTAGAACTTGAGTCAGATTAAATTTTGGATTAAAAATATTCTTATTTTGATAATAATCAATTAAACAACATTAGTTTATATAAATAAGTAACTTAAGCAATACACTATCAAATCATCAATTCCTCTAAATTTTTTTGTTAAATAACATTATTTAACTTTAAACAACTCATTTAAGCACTCACGTTTAACATGCTCTGAAGAGACCAAAGTAAATTTTCTTTTAAAAAGACAACAAGTGGCTAACAAAGAGATATGTAAAATATAACAATTTTATACTGTTATTTTAATTATATATAATTATTTATGATAAATTTATTAATTTTTACTATCTTAAAATTTATATTAATTATAATGTATGATTAAATGATAATGTAAAAGTTTTACGCAACGTTTAAAACTATTTTACTACCTTTAAACTCCACTAAAAATACATGTAACAGTAATAAATTAACCTAATCAAAATATCACATGTATTATTCGTGTAATAACCAATAAAATTCCATTTGGTAAACCACACTGCCGGAGCTATATAGGGACAGGAGAGCCATGCCGCCCCCCCCCCGGCGGCGCCCCCGCCCCCGCCCCAATAGTTTTTCAAAATTATAAACATGTATATGTCTATAATAATATGATTAATAAAAAATAAATTATTTCTAATACTTAATTTCTTTTACCATAACTCAATTAACTTATAATTTAGGATAAAAGTTATTTCTTTTCAACCAAAATAGAAAGCTTATCATTTGCTGCTTCTCTTTCGGTCAATTATAATTTTTAACATTTTAAACGATTTTTGATACTTTTTTCTTAACATAAACTTACACATTAGTTGCTTCTTTTTCTTTCTCACTTTTTTATTTTATGAACACCTAGTGTGTATTTAGTTTCAAGAATATCAATAGACCTGTTTTTCATATTTGCACACTTTATCTTCATATGTATATATGTATTTTCATTTTCGATCTTTAGTTATTTTTAAATTATATATATATATATATTATTTCAATTGTATTATTGACTTATTTTTCTATTTTGATATAAATCCAATACTTTGATAAAATAATAATTTCCTTCTAAAATATGTAATATTTAGTATACAATGTTTTTTTCTACTAATTTTTTTTTGCATGTTCAAGTAGATATGATTATAGATTTTATCTATTTTTATTCATAATAATTATATAAACAATTTATCATTTTTTTCATAACTTTGTATTTATATTACAATTTAATATGATATTGCATATTAAAAATATACATTAAAATTTATTTTCGTTCCCCCAAAATTTTAATTCAAGCTCCGTGACTGTCAAGTGTCATATAGGTTAGTTTGAACAAAAAAAAAAAAACTTAACAAGCAAGTTAGCACGCATAGATGCTTGATTCCGCAAGAATGAAATGAAAAGAAAACCTTTCCCTCTCCTCTTCCCTCACACTCACAGACTCACTCTTATATAAGAACATCCCTTCTTTCTCCTTCTCATTCCAAACCCCATTGTTCCGCCCGCACTCAACTCAACCAAGGTTCTCATCACTTCTTTTTCTTTCTTTTTTTTAATGTTTAAATGTAAATGCTTTTAAGCGCTTTTCTATCCTCAACTTGGTTCTGAATTCTGATACTCCCCTCTACATTCGCTTCGATATTCCGCGCTTAATTCCATTCATGTCCTTTTGTTTTATTACGATCATAGTGAATGCTTTGCTTGGGCTTCCTCTTCACCGTTTCAATAGTGTGGGAGCAAAACTGTTTTACTTTTTTTTTTGTTTTCTTTTAATTTTTTTAATATTTGGTTTCAATTTTGATGCCAGCACAAGCATTTTTCCCTGTGCTGGTAATCGGCTACGAAATGGAACTCTTCAATTTTTTTCTAGTTATTATCCGAAAATAAGTAAAATATTCTTGGTTAAGAGTACTATAGTTCTTTATGCATTAGGCAACTGCAAATTACTTGCCTTTTGTTTATAAATTAAATTCTCTCTCTCTGTGTGTTGGTGAATATATATTTAGAAAATTTGTGGAATGATTAGTTTGGATTAACAAATGTTACCGAGGTTATACTTTTGCAAATACTTATGCTTGAGGGTTTGATTCCCCCACCCCCCCTCCTCCTCCTCCTCCTCCTCCTCCTCCAAGTACTGATTGAAGAATAAATTAGGTTTGGTGAAAATATGTTTGGAAAATTTCTGGAATGTTTAGTTTGGATTAGAGGGCGAGCCCTGACACATTAGTAAGGTTGTGTCTTAGTGACTTGTTGGTCATGGGTTCGAATTCGGAAATAACCTCTTTGCATATGCAAGGGTAAGACTACGTACAATATCCCTCCTCCTTACCTGTGCATAGCGTGAAGCCTTTGGGTAATGGGGTATGTAATTTAGTTTAGTTTAGTTTAGTTTGGATTGACAAATATTACCGAGGTTATAACTTTTTGAAATGCTTATGATTGATGTTTGAGGGTTTGATGTTGTTTTCCTTACAAATACTGGTTGAAGAATAAATTAGGTTTTAATCTAATGCATTCCACCAATCCTTAAGTTAAATATTTTACTATGCCTTCAAGAAAATTTGAATGATAAATTCCTAATGTATGTGTTATTTATTCTGTACAATCTAGATTATATGCTAGTTACCACTTATAAAGTACTATTTTATTGTTGATCTGATGATATTCCAGTATGTAGGAGATTGACAAGTTCTTGTTTACCCTTTTTTATTTTCTAGGATAGTGGGATGATCTGAGATTTTTTCCATGGAAACAAGAGAACATGTTGTTGCACCAAAAAAACCAACCCTTACACCTAAGGCTATAATACACCAAAATTTTGGAAATAGGGCTTGCTATGTGGTGGAGGAAGTGAAGGAGGTTCCTCAAACTGAATGTCCAGGATTGAGTATTCCACAAATGGGTCCCTGCCTTTATCGTTGCACATTGCAGCTTCCAGAACTTTCTGTCGTTTCAGGGACCTTTAAGAAAAAGAAGGATGCAGAGCAATCTGCAGCAGAGATTGCTATAGAGAAGGTATCGCTCAGTTCTGATCATTGTCTAAATTATTAATTCTTATTATGTCATCATGCTTCTTACTTGATTCCCCTTTCAATTAGATCTGTCTATGGTTGTTGTGAACTTGTGATATGAACAGCATTTACTTTTCTTCAGTCTCAATTATGTGAATATAGCTACAGCCTTATCTCATGTGCCTTTTGAATTTTTTTTGTCAATTTGTTCAAACAAGTGTTATCTCACGTGCCTTATGAATGGCTATTAATGATTATATTTAGTTTTAGTCCTACTTTGAAGATGATCATGGTCAAGTGGGTAGGATGGGTTTGTTTTCTTGCATTTGAGAATGTTAATGCCAGACACTCTGGTATTGCCACTTATGTGAATATTACTCTTTTGTGTCTTCTAGGATAGCTAAGGGAGTATTTTCAGTAATAATCATGCTTGTGTAATGTTTTATTCATTTAACTGGAAGTCTGGAACTTAAATTGCTGGAATTTTCTATGGATTTTTTTTTTGTTTTGGCCATTGCTCTGTATTGGAGGGCATTTTTTATGTGGGCTTGATCGTATTTATCCTGACTCACTGTCTCATTGTTTCAAACATACATAATTTCTCAAAAATGTTTATGGATAGGCATATAATTTTTTTTTTGGATATTGATTCTACTGCTACAGTTTGTTTTATATGTATGCATCCTATTTCAATGGTAATGTGATATTTTCTTATAAATTTTTTCTGCTACATAAGAACTGGCTTTATATTGTTATATCTTTTATTCAAGTGTTTATTGTCTTGAGGAATGAGGATTATGACATTTTAACTTTCACAATGATACAACTATTAATTACTTTCCTGCAGCTTGGCATTTGTACAGAGACCATTGATCCCACTCCACAAGAAGCACAAGAAAGTTTAGAATCTCGAATTGCCTACATATTTTCTGAAAAGGTAGGTAATTTATGTTAAGCTTGTACATTAGTATCTCAATGTTCCAGTCATTCCCTTTTTTTAGTTCTTTTCCTCTTTATTTCTCCTCTCCTCCTTTCACCCTTATTTTATTTTAGTTTTTTTTTCTTTCTTTTGTCTTATTTCCCTTTTTTTTCTTCCCCTCTCCCTTTCTCTCTTTTTGTCTTATTTCCGATCTATCATTGGGTTCATCTATCATTGACTTCAATTAACTTGGGTTAAAGGTGCTATTAATGTTAATGTTGATATTAGGCCATGAAGCTAGGACACATCCTGCATAAATTTTAAAGATAAAATGACGTAGGATTGGATAAAAGTGCTATATTCTTTTGGTTCTTTAGTCTTTACCAAATTGTTTATCGGCAAGTAAATAATTCTTTTAGCATTGGTCTGATCCCTAATATCTGTTGGACATTTCTAGTTGGGAGACATTAAATTCTATGAATTCTTTATATCTACTTCATTTGTGGTTTTTGTCTCTTCCTTCTATACTTTGATTTTAGTAAAGAATTTAGAATTATCTTGGCTAGCTATATCACAGTGACAAATTAGTCAAAAGGAAATTTAACTTTAGATTCCATGTTGTTCCACTATTGTCTGTTAGTGAATTTTAAATCAGTCTGATATCCATTTTTCTTTGCCATTTGATACTTCTACAGTTTATTGTATGTGATCATCCACTCAGTGGTCACATTCGAGCAACTTTGTGGAGGAAAGGTGATCTTTGTGGTTCCATTCCTATTTCTGTCATTGCTTTCTATGATGCAAAGCTTTTCAGCTTGTGTAAATGTATTAATCCTGAGGTGGAGTCAAACCCATTTTTAGTTATTTCATGCATAATGAAGGCCACTGCAAACTTACACCAGTTTCTTGCTACTTCTGACCGACATCTCGGGATTAGAAGGCTGAGTCCATATCCGCAAGATATTATAGAATCATTGATGAAAGAACATGGTTCACAAGAATGCATTCAGGTTACTGCCGTACACATTCCTAGTTCAGTGGAACAATCTATTGAAGCAGTGACTCTTAATATTTCTTCAAGAGAATACTACCTTGATATCATTGCAAATGAACTTGGTTTTGAAGATGCCGCCAATGTTCTGATTTCAAGGTATATGATGACTGATGATATTACAGAAAATTTTCCTAGTTTTGATGATTGCTTTCTAAATTATTCTTGTCTTCTGGGGCTCTACAGGAATTTGGGTAAAGCTTCTTCTGAGACAAGGCTGTTCTTTACTGCTTCAAAATCACATCTACTAGATCTATCTTCTAAATTTCCAAATGGAAAAGAAACCCTTTATTTAAAGAGATCTCTGAATGTAAGGGCAAGTTACTTCGCGGGGCAAGATATAACTGGTGATGCAATATTAGCATCCATTGGATATACATGGAAATCTAGAGATCTTTTCTATGAGGATGTAACGGTTCGGTTATATTACAGGTCTCTTTAAATTCAAATGATTCATTGAATTGTTTATTGCATAATTGTCAACCTTATATTGCCTTATAGGCTAAACTTACAAGTAATACTTGATTTATATAAAGGTGTTACTGTTATCATGTCATGCACTTTTGCTGTATCATTTTTTTTGCTTTTGCAGAACAACTTCTAAAATGTTTTTGTTGGTGCTTCGATTGTAGAAAACTTCATCTTTACTCCTTTGTTATCTGAACTAAAGTAATGCTGATTATTTTATCTGCCTTATTCTGCTCTTTCTATTCTGACAAACTTACCATCAATGATCAATCTATCGACATCAACATCAACATCAACAACACTTTTAACCCAAGCTAATTGGGGTCGGTGGTAGATGAACCTGATAATAGATACGAGGAGGTTAAAAAAAAAAGAAGGGGGAAAGGAGGGGGGAGATAAAGAAGAAAAGGATTAAAAAGAGATCATCTGGAACATAGGGATAATAACGAGTCTAAACCTCCACTAAGCTTATAGTTTTTCTCCATTTCGTCCTAAGGCACACCGTCCGCCAATCTATATTTCAGTCCATTAAGTCTTATTTAACTACCTTTTTCCAGGTAAGTTTCGGTCTACCTCTACCTCTCTTTGTGTTGAGTTCTTGGTAACAAATTTTTGTTCTTACGTGAGCATCTAAGGGTGTCTCATTACGTGCCCAAATCACCTCAATCTATGTTTCCTCATCTTTTCACTCACTGGTACTATTGTTATCTTTTGTCGAATATCTTCATTTCTTATTTTATCCATCTTCGTATAACTACACATCCACCTTAACATCCTCATTTCTGCTACCCCTATTTTATGCTCATGTTGTCTATGTACTGGACAATATTTAGCTCCGTATAACATTACCGATCTTACAGTTGTTCTATATAATTTTTCTTTGATTCTATGATTTACATTCACCAACATGTTTAAGGGGAATTTTGCGGTCACACAATAACCCAGATGCACTCCGTCATTTCATTCACCTTGCTTTGATTCTATGATTTACATCTTCATCAATTTTTCTATCTTTTTGCAAAATTGATCTTAGGTATCTAAAAACATCTTTCTTGGGTACTTCTTGACCAAGAAGATGCACGGGGTCTTGATCATCATCACTTACTAGTGAAAACTCACATTTCTTAAACTCAGTCTTGCTCTGACTTAACGTGAGTCCTTTAAACTTCAAAGTGCTTCTCCACAATTCAAGTTTCCTATTTACACCGTCTTTAGTCTCATCAGTAAGCACAATATCATCTGCAAAAAGTATACACCACGACACTTTCTCTTAAACAATAATTTCTCCATGTATTTATCAGGCACCACCATGATTGCTGAAGTTTATAGAGATAAAAAACGATAGTAGGGAAAGAGAAACGAGGAATAGAGCTGTAACCAGTGGCAAATCCAGAATTTTTTCTTAGTGGGGGCAAAAAATAATTATACTATTTTTTTTGGAAGAAAAATATCTCAAGCTTTTAAAAAATATATAATGTCATGACAAAAAAAAATTCCCGATGTCTCTCCAAACTGAATGTTTACAATAGCTAGAAGCCTTTTATTCTTAAACTCAGAAGTTTACCTGTTCTTCTGATAGAAACTAGATCAGGAGCTAGAAAATAAGTGAATTTTATTGAATATTCAGGATATTCAATAGACCCCGTTTTCTCCCCACTCTCTAACAATACAATCCTTACTCAGATGATAGATATTTCTCTCAAGCTCCTCTTGTTTATAGGCAACATGCCTTATTAAATTATTCCAGCCTACTAACTAACTAACTAACTAAGGGCTATGGGTACCCGGGATCTTCAGACTTTGGTTTCTCATATGCCTTACCCTTTTTGAGTCTGACATAGTCAAATTTTGTCCCTTGAATTGTACATTTGCCAAATTTATTTGGTGAACATCATTTGTAATTTTGTCTATTTCGGGCAATAAGGATTTGTCAATATCTATCTCTGCAAAATTGTGCAAGTTTGCATCATTTAATGACTATCAGATTGCCAATACAGGATGCTTCTAGGGAAGACCCCAGGTGGGATTTATAAATTGTCCAGAGAGGCAATGCTCGCATCTGAGTTGCCATCAAGATTCACCTCAAGAGCAAACTGGAGGGGTTCTCTTCCCAGGGATATACTTTGTATGTTTTGCCGCCAGCACCGTCTGTCTGAACCTGTCTTTTCATTTCATCCTATCAAAACAACATCTGGATTATCAGGATCATGTTTGAAGGTTGCAGAATCTGATGAGACTGTGATTGAATGTGTCAATGGGATCTCTGTAACAAGTCCAAAGCATTCAGATTCTGAGTTGTTTAACTGTGAAATAAAATTACTTTCTAGGTGTGGAGATTTAATACTTTTGTGTTCCCCAAAGGATTGTTATAAAAAGCAGAATGATGCTATTCAGAATGCTTCATTGAAAGTTCTATCATGGCTGAACATGTGTTTTAAGAGTATGATTCTCCCTTTTGAGCAGCTTTATGAGACTGCAGACAACTTTAATATTCAGATCTATTCCAAAAACATTATCAGAGATATTTTAGCAGGCCAATCAACTCACAATGGTCAGCTTAATGGAATTCAATGCAATAATTTAGTTGAATCATTCTATATGAATTCATCATGCGACATGCTGGGAAATTCGTTAAAGATTGAAGGTCCATATTCTGGTGTCTGTCCATCCAATGGATCTTTACCTTGTATAAGGTATTCAGTTTCTTTGGCTGTAGAGGGTGAGAATCTGAAAGAAGTTATTGAAGTTTGTGATGAGTTTGAGTTTGAAGTGGGAGTTGGTGCTGTGGTTTCCTATGTTGAGGATGTTGTGATGCAGATGTCTGTTGGTCAGTTCGCTTATTTCTCTTCAAACTTACTCACTACTGAGTTGATTTTTGCTTCAGCTGGTGATTCAGTCAAAATGCTGTCCTCGTTATCTTCTAGTGAGTTGCTTTCTCTCAACTTCCCCCCTTGGTTCAGTGTGGGTTAAATTGCTGACTGTGTCAATGCGTTTATATTTTTATTTTTCAGAAGACTGTTGTATGGAATATGAAATAAGTTTGATCAGGGTTGCTGAACCTCCTGAGGAAAGAATGGAGCAGGCTCTTTTTAGCCCTCCACTTTCAAAGCAACGAGTTGAATTTGCAGCACAACAAATTCTAGAATCTCATGCTACTACGTTGGTATACAAAATATTTTCATTTTTGGTTTTCTTTGGTTATTCTGAATTGTGAATTTGATGTTCTCTTTCATCACAGATTGATTTTGGATGTGGTTCTGGAAGCTTGTTGGAAGCATTGTTAAATTATCCAACGTCTTTAAAGAAAATGGCTGGTGTTGATATTTCACAGAAGGGTCTTAGCCGTGCTGCAAAGGTTGTCTTAAATTTTACTTTCATATAACAGTTTTCATTTTTTTTAGAGTAATCAGGGTGTATGCTTAGTTGTTCAATAAAGAGTTTGATTCAGTTTTTTCAAAACATATAATGTTGGGGGAGTCTTGTCAGAACAAGATAGATCTTAAAAATATGCCAAAGTGATGAATGTTATAGACTTAGTTATGTGTCCCAATTTTTTTGCTTAGTTTGAGAAGGCTGTTATTTTGTTCATTATGTATGTAAATCTTGTTTGTTCATCACCTGAAGTTAGCAAATTGTTGCTATGTGCATAATAGTGTCCGTAACTTTTGAAAATATCAAAGTAATAGACCATACTATTTTATTATTTTTTGATCAATAACACGGATGAGCTCTTTTTAGTCGAGGGAATTATTTTAATATTCAAGGATGATATCTTTGATTAAAGTAGCATCTGACTCATATTCACATTTAATAAGTATGCACATTTGATCTTGGAGATCATGGTCTTGGAGGACCTAGTTCTGTGTGTGGGAAACTCACTTCATAATTTTATTCTTGGGTATAAATGTGAAATTTCATCATGAAATTGTTTGATGCATGTGACACGCTAGCTCACTTAGTTGAAAAACGCTTGGTTTTTGCTGTGTTTATATATATATTTCTGATAGTGAAACTGCTTGGTTTTGTGTGCACGAGTTCTGCAGGTACTTAATTCAAAATTAGTCACAGATTCAGATGCTGGTGGGCAATTGACAAGCATCAAATCAGTAATTCTTTATGAAGGTTCAATTACAAATTTTGGCTCTCAGTTGCATGGATTTGATATCGGTACTTGTTTAGAGGTAAGTTTCATAATCCGTTATATATTTTGCCATTGTTCACTTTATTTTGATATGGCTGTCATAATGTAAGAATTATTTCATATCTATTCTTTCTACAAGTGTTGATTATTGTTGAGTTTAGAATATGTTTACTATCTAACAAAAGAGTTTGCCATCAATAAATTGGGTTTGATATATTAAATTGCGTTGTGTCATATGATTTCTTTATGACCAGGGAATGCTTTTACACCAATCTAATATAAACTGGAATTAAATTATCTTCATGTGACATTGAAAGTGAAAAAAAGAGTTAGACTGTGAACAATGGAAATTTGCAATCATGGCAATAGCTACATGGGATGAAATTAGTTGGTAGAGCAGGTGATGAAGATGAACATATATGATGATTTCAAATTTTCTTATTTCTCTGCAGTGACTGCCAGTAACTGGTTTCATAGTAGTATGCTCATGTTTGCAAGCATTCATTCATCTACACATTCTACTTCAAGCACCTTAGTCTTATTAACTGTGTAATGCTGCTTAGTGTGGCCTTTATCATTCTTTAGCCAGTGCTTGAACGAGCAGTTAAATACTTCTGCATTGTTATAACTAGGAATTGCATATGAATACCTCTCGTTACTTTCTGCACCAATTCACTGGAAATATACTTTATAGTTTATATAAAATATTTGAATTGTTCTTGTATTATTCTATCACTGTCATGTTCCTGTGCCATGTGATAACATAATTTTTTCCTTGTGCAACACTATTTACACCTATGAATCAACTGATATGAATCGCTGATACAATGTAGGTGATTGAACATATGGATGAAGATCAAGCTTGTCTATTCGGGGATGTGGCATTAAGTTCTTTTCGTCCAAGGATTCTCATTGTTTCAACGCCAAATTTTGAATACAATGTAGTACTCCAGAAGTCGAATCCTCCAACCCAAGAACGAGAGGAATCAGACGAGAAAACCCTCTTACAATCATGTAAATTTCGTAATCATGATCACAAATTTGAGTGGACAAGAGAGCAGTTCACACAGTGGGCATGTGACTTGGCTGCTCGGCACAATTACAATGTGGAGTTTAGTGGGGTTGGTGGTTCTGCTGATGTTGAACCCGGCTATGCTTCACAGATTGCTGTGTTTAAAAGGGAATGGAAACTTGAAGATGATGTACTGAAACATGCTGTTGAACACCATTATAGTATAATATGGGAATGGAATAGTAAAAAAGAATAAATTCTTTGAAAACTATACAGTGAGAGTCGTACAGTTCTTTTAGGTAATCGGATTGCCGGTGTTTTTGAAAGCAGACAAGCAGGATAGATTGGATGCTAGGAGAGAAGAGCAAGAGAATTGAGAGGTTTAGGCAGGGCACTGATTAGAGAAAAAGGAAATAGTCGATAATAATATTGTCATTCGTTGCATTTCTCAATATTATTAGCATATTGCATCTACCTTATTGGTTCAATAAAGAATATATGATTTAAAATTAACTTTTAAAGAGTATATTATGTTAAGTAAATTATCAATCATATTTTCAATAATATTTTGATTATTTAATTTTGAGGATAATCTATAATTTAAATTGGCAGTGTAACATGACAATGAGACTAAGAAGGTGGATTGAATTAAGATTTTAAAGGATTATAAAAGACTCTTTTTATTATAAAAAAATCTTCTAGTATTTGATTTAGACTTTTAAATAAGAAAAATGATTATGTATTGATAGTATAAAATAATTTATATTATTATTTAATTATAAATTTTGTGTTATGTGAAAATAAGGAAAAAAAAATATTATATTCAACCTTTTTCTTGCATATATTAAAAGACTTTTTTTGAATTTGAATTTATAACCAACAAAGAAGATAGAACAAGCTTAAAAATTAGGTGTATTTTACTTTCAATGATATGTTTGAATGAAGAGGTAAAAATAAAGAAAAAAATATGAATAGTTAAAAAAGAGATAAAAATTAATTTTAAGAATTTTATTTTTTCCATATTTTTAATTTCCAAATTTTATAAATCCTTTCATTTTCCTTCGCCCAAACCGATGCGTGTTAGCGTTGATCTGTAATCAAATTTGGCCTCCACACCACTAAGTAATATATTTTAATCAAAGAATAAATAACTAGAAAAACTACTGCGTGTAAGTCTATAGGCTGCGAAGTGTGAAACTAAACAAGAGAAGGCTGTGCGTTGTGATTGATTGGGTTGTTATGAAGTCATATTAATTTCATATTAATTGTTACATAGAAGTGTTTTAAATACTTGTAGTAAAAAATTATGATATATTTTGTATTTAAAATATATAATAATAATAAACAAAAAAGTAGGTTTGTGTATTTAGATGTGCTTTCTTTTAAGTAATAATATTTTTTTTCAATAGTATAAAAACTCTAAGTGTATTTATCTCGAGATCAATATTTGTTATCAATTTTTTTGATAGGTGGAACTCTAAAAATAAATTCTCTTTCTACTTTTTAAGTTTAAAACTATGTTTAAATTTTCTAGTTTGTATTGGTATATTTTGTTGGTACATTTTGCATAAGGTACATTGTGCAATCTCTCACAGAAGAAGGCATGAGAAAACTTGGGCCCTGTGTAGCTACCATGGCAGAAGTTGAAGGTCTTGATGCCCAAAAGCTTGCAGTTAGCCTAAGGCTTGAGGACATAGAAGCTAGGCAAGTTTCAACGACATGATAGTCTACGGTAAGCCTACTATCATTTGCTTGATTACTTGACTTATGTAAAATTAGCACCTAAGCAACTGCCTGCTATTTTTAAGTCTGTATAAAGGGTATTGAAATTTCAAGTTTTGATGAAAATTTGGTTTTTTGGTAGAGTCAATGTTTATCATTGTTGAGGTTTTGGAAGATTGCAAGGGAGAAAGTGATCAGTGCAGACCAAAGAGCTTTGATTCCATATTTGAGATCTAGAGTTCATAGAAACTAGAAAGAAAGTGAGATAAAATTGAGAAAAATGTATTTCTATATTGAATCAGTTACAATAGTTAAGTTGCTCATATTTACTGTTGAGCTCGACTCATTAGTATAGTTATAACTCAATTAGAGAGACTAACAGTCACTGAACCTCAACAATGTCAATAACTACTACTAAATACTAATAGAAATGGTCCCTGCGTAAAATACTATTCTCACGTTACATAATTGGATGAAATAAAACTTTGGTGTTGGAAGATATTGAATTTTACTATTAGCTTTTAGCTATAAAGTAATGGTTTTATCATAACCGTTTTCTAGATTGTGATTTTGAAATAGAAGCTAAAACAGTTTCTTCTTTTGGAGATCCAAGTGCTTTTTATTTTTTTATTTTTTAAACTTCATTTTAATTAAAAAACAGTTTTTCTTCATCTAAAGTTGGTCATCTTGAATCTAATATTATGAGACTATTTTTTTAATTAAAAAAATACTAGTTGAAATTCTCCAAAATAAATATTGTTTTTCATGATCGTATTTGAAATGGCTTTTTTTAGGCGACTAGATGGTAGTCTTCTTCCAAGTTTTTTTTTTTTTAATTCATAATTTGAGCTTTGTTCAATCACCTTAATTGGGACCTTTTAGAGAGTTCTTCCAAGTATTTAAGGTGACTACCTCAAAAACTTGAATGCTCAACGTAAGAACCATTTTTTCTTTTAAAGTCAAATAAAAAGTGTCATGTAATATTAGATGTCCTTTAATTAATATATTATAAATTCTTCAAAAATAAAATAGTAGTATCAAATAATTGCATAGCTTAAAATTTGGAGGCATTGCCTCAAGTTGCTGTGTCTACTTCTTCAAGAGTGCATACGACAAAAATAATAAATAACGGCTTAAGTTTTGTTAGTTGATTCTTTACACAACTTGAAACTTGTGGCTGCACATGAAATCTTTGGAGCATTTTTTTAGGGGTGAATGGGTTATTATGGATGAAGAAAGTTTGGAGTGTGTAAGTAGGTGTTTTGATCCGTGTCGTGGAACTGTGAAGCAGCTTTTTCGTGCTTCTGCCTATGCCCCATACTAGGCAATCTTGATCAGGTTTTCAATTTTTTTCAAACACACTTTGGAAACTATTCTGAACAAAAATTGACGTGAATTTTCTCGAGTTAAAGGAATTTAAAATGTTTTAAAGCAGAGGAGATATGTATCACATGCAGGAGCATTGTGGAGGACTTAAGCTAGAATATAATAACTATGCATGAAATATCATCATAGCTTCCCAGAGATTTAGCTTCTTTAATTAACTTCTTGGATGCTTTTTGCACATCATCCTGATACTGTCATAGGCCTCCTGATTTGTCATCACCTGTGATGGAGGAGTCAATACAATATTGTTTCTTAAAATCTAGGTTCTTACATTTGCCATTATTGCATGCCAGGTGCTTAATTAATCCTGCATCCCAAACATGGGTTTTCCCTGTAATTACATGAGTTAATACATATTGGTATTTTATTTTGCTCTAGATTGAAAGAAAATAAAACTCATGCATTAAAATAGAAAATAAACTTCTCCACATAAAAGAAAGTCTAAAAAATAAAGATGAAATTAAGAATTTATTATCTAATCATCTAAGAAATGATTTTAGTCACTTATTCGTAGCAATGTTCCTGTGTGTGATTCAAGGGTAAAACCAGAACAAAGGCTAATTTCCTACTTTCTGTTTTTAGACAATGTTTTTAGAGCTAAGACCACAGTCCAAGAAAATGCCAATGTTAGAGTTTGCTTTGGTATATTGAGCATATATACATACATACGTATTGTATCAGTATAATTAACATATAGTTGCTTAGTAAATATCACTCAAAACTGTTCCAAGTTATTCTGCAATAAGTTAGGAATTGATTAAAAAATTTAAATTATTCCTCTTCCTTTCAAAATTTCTTAGCATTTACATTTATGGCTTTGCATTGCATCTCCTGTATCTTTCTTTAAAATTTAAAATTCATGCTCTACTTCAGCCAAAGTGTCCTCATCAGTAATTAAAAAATATTCCATCTTTTGATAAAAATAATTCTAGGTCATGTTTTATTTATTTATTAATTAAACTGTAGATTATTCAAGTTTTTTTTATGATGAATGGAAGGATTAAGACAAAAAAAAATTCTTCCAAGATATTATAATTAATTAAATTTTATAATATTACAAGAGAACATTATTAAATAAAAGGAAAAAGAGTATTTAGGCATCTTAAATTTTATTCCTTTTATAAATAGATATTCTGAATTTAATTTTGTCTCCTTAAATTTTATCTTTTTTACAAATAAATATTGTGAACTTTAATTTTACTTTAATCAATACTTGAACTTTACTTTTTTTTAATGCATAGAAGTAAAGTTTAGGATCTCTAAATGAAACATAAAACTTATTATTTTTCTTAAATTTCAATAAATTTCAGCTTTGATATGACAGCCTTTCTCTGCATTCTAATATGAACATAGGATTGGATTCTGAGTACTCTGCGTTTCTGTTGTGTCAAAGTTGATTCATTCAACAATTATTATTGATGGCCTTCATGCTCATAATTGCTTCTCTTGTTTTTCTGTGGATCGTTTCTCTTTGCAAAGTTCTTCTTCTCCCCCGCATCCCTTTCGCCAAGTATTTTACGCATAACAACGGTAATGCCTCTTTATTCGTTTCGCTCCAATTTCTTCTTTTCCTCATTTCCCTCGTTTTTTCAGGCAGAGTATTTCGGAAGAGAAATGCCTTGTTGGTTATTGCTCATCCCGATGACGAATCCATGTAAGTTCCCAACCACAATTTTCTCATTTCTAATGTTAAATTCCTACGATTTGGATCCTCTCCCAAAACGCTGCGTTTCGTCAAGACTAAGAGGGTGTTTGTATTTGATTCTCTTCTCACTTCTTTGTTTTTAAAATTGTTTTCCAATACAATTTCACTTTATTCAGAAATCAATCTCTCATACAAAATCTATCAAATTTTGAAAATTGTTACCAAAACAAGTGTTTTAAAGACCAAAAACAGAAACAGCTGAGACATGGTTTCTCATCCTCTTCTTTTTGTTTTGCTTAAGTGCTCAATCAAAGGACAAACCTTTAGAAAACAGAAAGGTACTTGGGTGACAAACATTTTTTAGAAAATATAAAACTGTTTTTGAAAAAAGTAAACAAACTAGACCTAAGTTACGATTCTAAATTGTACAAAAGTGCATCTTTGTTAACTTCAGAACATTTCAGGAAATATTATCTGTTATTTTTTTTTTTTGTGTTTTTTTGGGTGTTATAGCTGTATGGTATAGTGAAGGCTTTTGAATTTTCTAGCATATATTTCCTGCTTTATGATTTCATACCATCTTGAAGTTTTGTTTCATTTCTGCAGGTTCTTTACTCCAACTATAAATTTTCTGACTTCAAAGGGGCATAATGTTCAACTACTTTGCTTATCTATTGGTGAATAGCTTTGCACAATCTGTCTTTGTCTTATAAATTATAGAAGTTTTGGTAGATATGTGTTTATGTTCATCTTTTCAGCTTTTTGTATGTTAGTATAGTCTCATTTTTTTTAAATTAATTTTAATTGTAGTTTTCTTTATTCCCATTCTGTAGCTGAATTTTCTTTAAGTTGGCATCTTTCTAAATTAAGCTAGTTCAGTTACTGTCTTGAAAAAGAATTTAATTTTTAACTATTTTCAGTGCATAGATTATTACATTATTAATGAATAATGTCGCCACTTCATATACATTCACACATTGGCAATGTTATTAAGTTCAATATTATTGCTCAGATGATAATTGACTTAATGTTATAATCAAACCACTAGCTTGAGCTACACAACTCAGGTTATTTCTTGCTATCAGCTTTCACTGTTTACATTTAATAGGAATTTTCTTTTTCTTTTCTATAATTCTATTCATGTATATAGAAGAAAGAATATAGACTGGGGAATAATGGACCTAGCAGAGTAGAGGGATCACTTTGGGGAATGGGTGAAAGGAAGATTCTGTGATTAGGAGAATAAGACGGAATGACTGAGAAATAGTGAGGAGGGGGGATCGAAAAGATTGTGAGGAGTCTGTTATGGGGGAGATTGGTATTGAGAATTGAGAGAAAATTATGAGGGTTGGCTGGGGGGAGTTTCCTGGTGTCTGGGACCCCATTTTGCATCTCTGTATTCCTTGTTTCTCATAAATTCAGAGGATTACCTTTGAGTTCCTTTTGAGCAATTCTCCATTTTGCATTATTATTATATTCATATTGCAGTCCTTAACGATCTTTAATTGGAATATTTATTTTTAATTTTAGAGATTTAGGGCAAGAAATCTATCTTAGAAGGTTAGCTATGAGATTTTCAACGTCACAAAACCAAAGCTTCAAAGCTTCGAAGTTTGTGTTTCAGTCCATTGGATAGTTTTAATTTTTATTATTTTTCTGTAGGTGATGCAGATGGCAAAGGAAATATCAGAAAACAAGAACTTTTTCAGGCTTGTGTAGCCCTCAAGGTGATTTACAAAATGGAATAAAATAGTTGTGGTTTCAAACATAATATCAGAGCTTCTCTATACATATTAAACATGGCTCCCATCAGGGAACTGTTAATTTTTTTTCTTCCTTAGATCACTTAGTGGTCATAGCTTTCCAATCTTAGAACATAAATTTCTAGAGAAAACTAGGTAGACTTTCCTTGATAATGTTCTATACATAAGTAAAAGATGACAGTCTCTGGCCAAAATTGAAGAGGGATATTGTTTGTTTGACATTGAAAATTGTGTACGCAGGTTCCGATGCAACAAGTGAAGATTGTCAATCATCCAGATCTGCAGGTTTTGATCCAATAGGTCTCTGGAAGTTATAATATTTACTATTCTGAATATTACTGTTAGTTCCTTATATTGCTGTTGTTTAACTTTTTGTCATACCTAGGATGGTTTTGGTAAAGTTTGGAGCCATAGCTTATTGGCAAAGATTATCGAGGAAGAAATAACCAGATGTTGCATTGATATGGTAAGACTGTGCTGCCTTAGGCATGTTTTCGCAGACTGGTACTTCCTGTGTAAATTAAGTCTCGTAATGCTCCTTCTCACTTATCCATTTCTCCACAGATTATTACCTTTGACAGCCATGGTGTCTCAGGTCACTGTAATCATCGTGATGTGCATTATGGAGTATGGTAAGTTGAACATTTGTATTGATTTATCAAAGAACTATAACTGGAAAAATCTGGGGATATCGTAGCATGATTGGATGGGCTTAGTTCAAGGGATGTAATGGTTCGTTTTTTAAATGCTCTCAAAAAGCTGAAAAACATGCGTTATTTATTCAAAATAAGTTGTACAAAAAATGCACTAACATTTGCACATTTTGAGAATTTTTCACACAATATAATTCTAAAATTGAAATAACAATAAATTAATCATAATGGCACACACTGTATACTCTAAGCTTATTGTCCCCCACCCTTTAACTTGCTATTACAAATAACAATAGCCATTTTCAGTTGCGGTGTTATTTTGTTCTTGTTACTGTTAGGAGCAGCTTAGTTTGTTTGCTTAAAAACACTTCAATACTCAAATAACCTTGAACAACTTCGTCGATATCTCAAATAAAGGATAGGGGTTGTGTTAGGCTCTTGACAATCCATGCAAAACTTGTTGATATCTCAAACATGGATCACTTATAACAGATTGCATCCCTGAAAATTTGATTTTTAACTGAGCCCAATGGCGTCATCGATCCATATAGTCAACCTCACCAAGTGGAATAAGACTTTTGTTGTAGTATTTTCCTTTGCTGATTTTTAGAATTTTCCTTGTGGATTCTTTAACAGCTCTCTTTGCCCTCATATATGTGATCTTTAGTACAGTATTCAAGGAAAAGAAAGATTATGGGAGTTTAGTGCATGAGGATTCAGGACACTATCCATGATTTGTCTAAGTAGACTAATTTCATTATGTTCTCTCATTCTTATGCTACTGTCTCTTACATTGAAATTTTTTCCATGTTGTAAACAGCAAGATACTACATGATACTTTACAAAGGGATATTGAAGTTTGGGAGCTTGTATGAATTTACTTTCTTAGTTTTATTTTCTCATCTTATTTGACCAATTATTTTATTATAACTCATCCAACTTGCCTTATTCTCTTGGGTTGTCTTCATTATTCTTAGGTTAGCACCAATAGTTTGCGCAAATATAGTGGTCCAGTTGATATCTGGTTGTCCATATTTTTGGCCATGCTGCACACAAATGGAACAATGCAGTGCTTGGTAAATGAACATTTTCGTAGGAGCATTATTGCAATGGCCCAACATTCTAGCCAGTGGGTGTGGTATGCATGCTTTACCTTTTATTATAAAACTATAGACTAAATATTGTTCCTTGAAATCTGCAAATGTTTTTTAGTTTGGATTTTATTTCTTTCAATGTTTTTCCTTCCTTTAATCTTTGCCCTCCTTGTGCCAATATTGCTATCCATCACACATGACATCTATGTGATATAAATTTAGAAGCTTTAACTGAAATTATCTGAAGAGGCATTGCACAACAGCACATCGTTTTTTCTCCATCTGAATTCATTTCTGCAGGTTCCGCAAGCTTTTTGTAGCCTTGTCCAGTTATACCTATATGAACACTCTTAGAAAGGTAAAATAAAGTTGCAGTGCTGAAGGAGTTGTGTTGCTTGTGAGATCAGCTTTCATTTGTTGCAATCCTGCTCCTGCTTTGTATCTATCAACTGGCTTCCGGGTTCAAGCTGATACGTTGTGTGGATTGTACCGTGGCTCAAGCAGCCTTTCACTTTCTCATGACATGATTGAACGGAATCACTGCTAATTTTCTTCGAATTATCCTAGGTGAATATCATTGGTCTGGTCTAAGTTTGTCAGATTTTGTTTACTAAATTTTCAATTTTTTGTATTGATAAAGTAGCACAATAAATATTCTTTACTACCGACCTATTAGCAAATAGCCATGAATCCCTCATTACTTCTTTCTGCTATCAATCTTGAATTACCCGCAGGCTACTTCTTTCTACTATCAATCTTGAATTACCCGCAGGCTAAAACATTTTTTTTTTATATGTAAAAATCATACTTCTTTCTATTACGTGGGTTTAAATTCGAAAACAGTTTTTTTTTTTGCATATACAAGGATAAAGTTGTGTATAATATTTCTCATTTACCTTTCACATGGCGACAAGCGATAATGTGATACATAATTTTTTTATTTATTTTGTAAGACTCAAACTTAGATATTTAGGAATTCACACTTAATTATCAAATGTATTTTGGTTAAATATACTCAAACTAAGTTATGCTATGTTGATTTTACTTCAAGTAACATGTGATCTTTTAGTTTGTTATTTATTATTACTATTTTTTATTTTTATCATTAATATTAATAAATTCTTCATTTATTTCTTATTTTAATATTATATATATTTTTTAATTAAATATTTTTAACAGAAATTATAAGAGTTCAAAATTACTAAAAAAATCTTAAAATTATAACAAAAATATTTAGTCTACATAAATAAATAATGCAGATTAATATAAAAAATTATATAAACATGTTTTTAGGTTATTTTTATATTTATAGCCTAGTTTAAAAATATTTTTATCAAGCACTTTTAATTCAATAATCTATCTTATCAGTTATTTTAGTCAATCATGTTTTTCAAAATTAAAAACTAAGAATTAAAATGATTGATAATTTCATGAGTTAAAATGATATTTTTAACTCGGTATTAAATCGATTGGTACTTAAATAGAGACTAATTTAATATATCACTCGAACACAAGGTTTGGTTCAAAAGAGACATATAAAGAAATTTTAATGAAAGGGAGAAATAACTTCTTTAGTTCACAAGGGGAAAGTACGAAAAATTATTAGGTAATCTCAGTCCAAGTCCAAGTGTTAATGGTCCTAGCTAATCTAAGAAAATTTAATAAACATAAATAAAACACTCATCTTCGTTATCTCCCCCAAACAATAAAAGACATTGCGTTTTCTGTCCTCGGATAGTTTGACTTTTACCCAACTCACCACCTTCGTCAATCCATCCAAGTACGGTCATCATCACCATCCTCATTTTGTGTTTTTGGACTCTTTTTCACTTAAACTTTTTTGGGTTTTAGTTATTTAGATGACAAGAGTCATGAACCACGAAGATGATGTTGTGATCGATATTGAGGCGATACTGGAGGGGACAGAGCCGCACGTAACCAAAGAGTGTTGCATCTACAAAGTGCCCTTTCATATTCGCAGACTCGGAGAAGATGCCTACACTCCAAAGGTTGTTGCTATAGGCCCTTTTAACCACAACCGCCATGTTCACCTCCAAAACATGGAAAAACACAAACTCATGTACTGCAAGGCATTTCTTAAACGAACCAAAACAAGTTCGCACAGCTGGATGCGCTACATAGAAGGGGTGGAGCCCAAATTTCGTCGCTGTTATTCAGAAACCCTTGAGTTCAGCAAGAAAGAACTGGTCAAGATCATCTTTGTGGATTCCGGCTTTATACTCGAGCTCTTTTGGAGAACTTGTTGTGGAACGTCGCCAGATGATACGTTTCTTTCAACTCCTTGGTTGTCCAATAATATGAGAAAAGACCTGATGCTTCTTGAGAACTAGCTTCCTTTTTTCGTTCTTGAGGATCTCTACAATATCTCCTTCACTGGGTCATCTAATATCCCTCCACTTGCCAAGCTTACGTTTCACTATTTTGGCTATTACAATAAATCCGGTTTGAGTTTTGATAATATCAGCATAAATCACTTCACCGATCTGATTAGAACTTTTATCTTACAACATCCTCGAGAAAGACGGCCACCTAGGACTGCTGGATTAGTGGAACATCTTCCTAGTGCTGCTGAGTTATTAGAAGAAGGAGTGAGGATTAAGGTAAACACTACTAGTAAGTGCTTACTAGACTTGGCATTTTCAGGACAGGATCTTGAAATCCCCCAGTTCCAGGTGTCTGATTCGACCGAATTAATTTTTCGCAATATGTTGGCTTTGGAGTTATGTCACTATCCTTACGAAGCTTACATAATAGACTATGTGACTGTCTTGGATTTCCTGATAAACACGAGCAAAGATGTGGATGTACTGGTTCGAAAGAAAGTACTGGTTAATTGGCTAGGAGATACTGATTCTTTGGCTAACATGTTTAACGGTCTTTTGAAAAACAATATTCATTCAAGGTTCAATTCCCATTACTCTGAAATCTGCCAAGACTTGAATGCTTTGTGTAGAAATCCATGGCATAATTTGAAGTCGACTTTAAGGCGTGATTATTGTAAAACTCCTTGGCAAACTGCTGCTACCATTGCTGGAATTGTTCTCCTTATTCTCTCTTTAGTTCAAACTATTTGTTCTGTCTTGCAAGTAATAAAACAATAGAATGTCTCCCCTCCCCCCTGGTAAATTCAGTTGCTGTTATTTTCTTCTTATTATTTTCAATTACTGCTAAATGCTTAATTACTATGATTTTTTTTCCAATTTCTACTACTTTCCTTCTGCCTCAATATATGGTTTCCTTATTTCAGGTTAACAGAGATACATTTAGTCATTCCCAAAATTACTCATCACGACGGAATGAACATGGGTATGCATGAAGTTCAGTTCTTCTTTCGTCTCCCCTTTTTTCTTTTTTCGCCTTTAACTTTATTTTCTCTTTTTTTTTAATAATGTTATTTTCTCTCTCTTCTTTGTTGCTCAGTTATAGTTGTCTTTTTTGTTTTGTTTGATTCGAGTTTTTGCTGCCAATTATTAGAGGGTTCTACCTTGCTAAACTAAAATATTTTTGGCACGATATATAAGAAAGTTATCTTACTCCATTGATTTTTTTTTTTTAATTTTAAATCTACCGTTTCAAATTTAAATTTAAAATTTATGTCCAATCAAATTTGCATCTGTTAGAATGGAAGACAATCACAGAGGATAACATTTAGAATTAGAAAATTAGGAATTGAATTAACAAGATTGAGGATAAAGTGATTTTTAAACAAAACATTAAATTTAAAACCAATATAAAATATATATATATAAAATTTACTATAAGATTCTTATGTTTGAATTGTAAAATATAAAAAATTAAAATTTAATTGATTAACGTGATTGTATAATTCACATGATATTTTATGATTGAAAAACACATAAATCATAATGAATAAATCAAAAGAAATACAAAAATGAAGTAAAAGTTGACCGTAGAACATTATAATACATCAAGGAAAAGCTTTAAATCACTACTACAAAAAGGGTCTTTTAAGACGCGTGTTTTAAGACGGTTGTGGGATACCCGTCTTAGAAGGGTGCGCGGTGGCATTTTTGAAATTAAGTTAAACTTTTTTAAGACGGTTTTCGTAAAACCGTCTTAGAAAACTAGTGTTCAAAGGCGGTTTTCGTGAAACCGTCTTTGAAAACAAGTGTTCAAAGACGGTTTTACGAAAACCGTCTTAATATCTCTTTAAAATTTGAAATTTGTATTTAGAATTTAAAACCGTTCATTTTCATTTTTTCATTCTCTCGCGCGTCTGTTCCTCTCCTATGGTCGAGCACATACCCAAACCCTTCTCATCCCCTCCCTCCTCTCCGTCGCGGTCGACGTCGTTGTGGCAGGGGCAGTGGGAGGCACCGCCGGTGGAAGATCTGGGAGAAGAAGGAGTAGAGCGCCACCGCTTTTGGGAAGTCGAAGCTCGCAGTTGATATGGCCTCTCACTTCCCCGTCGAACTCATCAACGCCGATTCCATGCAGGTCTACCGCGGCCTCGATGTTCTCACCAACAAAGAGGAGGAATGGTTTGCTCAAGAAGACTTATGAACTCTCTGTCCTCTGTGATGCTGAGGTTGCCCTTATTATCTTCTCCAACCGTGGCAAGCTCCATGAGTTCTGCAGCGGCCATAGGTAATACACACACAAACCCAATCAAGCTTTTTGTTTGTGACACATATTTTGTGTGTGTTTGTGTTCCCTTGTGTGAAATAAGATTCTCTTGAAGTTTTGAGGGAGTTTTGTTTTCTAGGGTCTTGATTTTCTTTCCCTTGTTTCATGGGGTGCTTAAAGTTTGCATCTTGCTGGTGGTAAAGTGGTTGTCCGTGCTTGTGTTTTCATTAGGGGGTTTGCGTCTCATGAGTTTTTTTTTTTTTACAAGTGTGATTATTAAAAAAAAAGGCATTTATAATGGGAACCAGGCCATAAAGTAAGAGGACCAATGGGGTTATGCATGAGTACAGGCCTACGCTGAAGGAGCTTGATGGTACCAATCCTGGACAGGTCTAGTCTTATCTCCTACTTTTATTGTTTGGTATTTTTGCTTTTGATCTTTGTTGTGAACTGTAGTAGTTGTATTCTTTTTTCCTTGACTGAAGTGTATAAGATGCTAAGCTAGTTTTTATCCCTCAATGGTTGATTTGATGAATGATGATTTACGTTTCTTCTTCTTCCTATTTGGTTTGAGATTGGTTGATAGAGTGATCACTTTACATATTTGTGACAATTGAAAAACGCAAAGTCAATTCACTCCGCTATTAGATTTTTGTTTTAAAAGATTTGTTTCTTGTCTTGTTTGTTAAGTCCCAGGGTTGCTCTTTAACTACATTTCTCATGGTTTTAATGTCTGTAAGAAACTCTTGTTTGCTGGACTTTGAGCCAAACCATGTTGACTATTGTATCTAATATCTCTTTAAATTACTTTGAGTCAAACCATGCTTTGAGTAAGGATAAAAGCCATGGGTACTATAAATGAGGGGGTATGAGCTTGAATGTCAGGGAAATTTTTAAAAATGTGTTTTGCTGAAGAGCCATAAATAACAATATCTTATTACCGGTCTTCCTTATAAACTTATTATATCTTAGTGCATGCAATGGGTAAATGTGCCTTTGTATTCATGCATAATGGAAAACCTAAGTTTGATTAATAGTTATTTCAATTTTGCTTTGAAGGCTTCTCCAGATATGGCTGTTACTCTTCTTGAAATTGCAAGAATATTTGCTACCAAAGTTCCAGGAAAGGTTGACAAGGCTCCAGAGGTGCCTTGACAAGGCTCCAGAGGTGTGCATTCAATGGCAGCTGGGAGGTATATTGTACCCACTTGAGTGGTTTCCCTTTACTTGTTTAGTTGTTTATTACCCCTATCTCAAAATCTGAAATGATTTTTTTAAATGGTATTACATAGACTATGAGAACAATGATATGCTTTATTAGTATAAAATAGTGTTAGTTGGCCTTCACAAAGTTTTGGTCTGATTCAACCTCTGGGTATAAGTATTAGTGCATAGTTTTACCACATGGTTATTTGTTCTTGCTGTTTAACTTAAATATTCTCTTTTAAATGAACATGCAGATTCGAATTATGTTGAGATGGACCTTAATATGAGATTATTCAATAACTACTCATGCGGTCTCACATATTCTTTTCTGTTTTGCTAAACCTAATCCCAAACTGGAAAACCATTTTAATTAACATCTCAGGTCTCAGGCAATCAATTGATTTGGTTCTCTCAAGTAATCAAAGAAACCCTCTCCAACCCTCTGAACCGCATCAACTACTGGCACAGGTAATAGTTGCTGAATGAAATCTGTTTGAAGATGAAAGCAGCTAGTGAGCAGGTAATTGTTCAGTGAAATTTGTTTGAAGATGAAATATATTTGAGGGGCCATGTGGTTCACAATCTACTAGCTCAATTCTTTCTCTTTGCTTGTGTGGCTTCAACTTTTTTATTCCCTGGATAATGTGAGCACACTAATATTTCTCCATTTTACCTTGTGGTTATTAAACTTTTAGGTCCATAATGGAAAAGCTTGGTGCCTTTCGAATATTGGCATAATCATTTGGCTCGCAATGATTCTGTCATTGTTGATGTGTGCCAAGTATGTATTCATCTCCCTGTATGAAATTGTAGAATTAATTAGGTACACACAGATGATGTGAAGAACATAGTAGTTTCTTGGTGGTTATTAAGTAGTTATTTGTAGAATCTTCCATGGAAGACTATAACATACTAACAATTTCAGAGGTGAGGGACATACCTGAGAAATGAAAGCATATTATTTACAGCTGTTTAACCTTGTAAAGCGAATATCTATTCTAAAGAGAGTTGGACCAAATCCTGTGAATTAATTCTACTTCCAATTATAATTTTTGTTCTTATTTTATTCTTTTAGTGAAGACTGTTTACATTTTATTCTTAATACTGGTAGGAATGGAAAATAATGTCTTATAGATAAATTATTACAAGATATCTCTTCTCATGTGTAATTATGAAATGTGAACTTTCAATTTAGTGTTGCCCCTCTGCCACTGGATCGTGCTATTTGATTTTCTCTTGGTCTTTATTGTCAAATATGCATATTTTTCTTTACGTGGTTTAAAATAAAAATTCTGAATTTGTCAACTTTTATATTAGATGCAGGGTGCTAGTGAATTTTTATATCAAAGCAGATAGAACCAACAGCTAGACACAGGTTCTAGGTGTAATAAGTCAAAAGTGAGAAAGGAATCTCTGCAACTCTTAGCTAAGAAGTAAACTTGCTATTTTGATTACCAAGGTCATTGCATTCGATTTTTTTGTTAAATGTATGATCAACATTTTAAGAAAGTTAGTCATGTCAAGTAAAGCTCAGTTTAAAGCATATGTAGCATGAAATTAGGCCAAAGGTGCTGAAAAGCGTGCCTAAGCCACTAATTAAAAAGTGCATGAAGCTTTTTTTTTCTTTTTTTATCATTTTATGCCTGCTCTCTTTTCAATGAGTTGTGTCTATCAAGTTAATAGTGTGCTGAACTTATTTATTTATGCTTGGTCTTGTCGTGCATTAAAGCCTTGGGACATTATTTTCTTACTTTCAGGTTTTGTCTGTGACATTGGATGAATGGTCTTGTCGTGCATTAAAGCCTTGGGACATTAAGTCACAAACAATATTTGAACTTAGTTAAAATAATAACTGTCCAATAAATATTTAAATGTATTTGATTAGAACAAATAAATTGTAATAAAAGGGAAGAAGTTAGTTAGGAAAAGAGAGAGATTGTTTTGTTTTGCTGTTTGTTTCTGTCCCTTTCCTTCCTTCCTCTTGGTTTTTTCCAATTCTATTATGCCTCCCTTGATTACTCATATTCTTTGCCTTGCCTTGCTTACTAGTCCTTTCCTGGCATTGTGGCTAAATAATCAAGTCTGGGAGGAAAACTAAAACTGCAGAGAAAGGCTTATCCAAATGGTGAAGGGAAGTGAAAGTTATTTCTTTTCTTCTACATCAAAAATTACCCACTTCCCTTGAAACAATGCTGACTTCATTACTTGTTCTTATTGCTCCTAGATTGATGGTGGTTGTATGTGTCAACTTGTTTATTAGGAATTTCTTAATTTTTTTCTTTCTGTTTTTGAGTATTTATATATGTGGTATAAATTGTTTACTTTGTATTATAACATTTAAAATAGCAGTCATCCTACTTCCTACTATCTGATATTAATAATTAGATTGTAAATAGGTTGATTATTTTTCAGGTACTTGTGGAACAGCTTATATATTCCCTCACTTTATAATGTTTCAGGTACTTGTGGAACAACTTAGGAAGTTCAGGATATAGGTACGTACAAGTCTAATTGCATTTACTCTTTAAGTTTCATGGGTGTGCATGTATATAGGCTTTACGTGTGTTTATAATTGATCCTATACTTGAAATTTCAACACTCAGGGTTATATAATTGAATTTATCTATTTAAACTTTGTATATGATAATATCCAATAGTAATAATGGCCAAGAAATATTCATATTATACTCAATGCAACTTTTATTATCACCTTGTTATGTTTTGTCATAATTATTGTGAGCTGGTTTTCATATTATTTGCCAAAATAAGATTTTCCTGTATTCTTTTAATAAGAGTGGGAGCACTAGGAATATTGTTCTCCAATAGCTATATAGTTATAATTCCTAAAATTTTAATATTCGTGTCATAATAGGACAAAGGTGATCACAAGTGGAAAACTTACTAATATATAGACAATTCATAAGTATTACGATGCATGTTACTATACTATTAATTAATTAATTATCCCATGATCCCATAGATGCCACTATTTGGCTAAGTGCTTCATGTTACTAATATATAGACAATTCATGTTTCACTTGACTTGGCTAATTGTAGCTTAATTTATATTCTCTAGACATTAATAATATTTCTTGTGGTTCAAATTGAACTTTTAATATTGTGTAATAAAAATGCGTTTGAAAAAAAAAAAGATAATCTAAGACGGTTATACACCATAACCGTCTTAGAAAGTAATGTTAAAAAAGTATCTAAGACGGTTATATGCAATAACCGCCTTAGAATGTCTAGCTACTAAGACGGTTGTGCATATAACCGTCTTAGAAGGTATTTTAAAATAAAAAAAATAAAAAATAAAAGTAAATCCCAATCAAAGACGGTTATAGACACTAACCGTCTTAGAATGTCTAGATACGAAGACGGTTATACATATAACCGTCTTCGAAGGTATTTAAAAAAATAAAAAATATAAAAAAATAAATCTCAATCTAAGACGATTACACGCCCTAACCGTCTTTGAAGGTACTTAAAAAAATTAAAAAAAAATTAAAAAAAATAAAAAAATTATTCTAAGACGGGCTTACAACTGTCTTCGTAGAGCTCGCCTTTCAATGTCGCTCGATACAAAGACGGTTCCAAAACCGTCTTGAAAAGGGTAAAACAACCGTCTTTGAAGCCCCTTTTTGTAGTAGTGAAATACAGGTAACATATAGAAGAACAAACAAATTTGTCTCGAAACGAAATTAAAATAATACAATTGAATAAACCAATCCAAAAGACAAACCAGCACAACTATTGATCAAACAAAGAAACACACAAACTCAACATGTTCTATATAACATCCTAGAACTTGGACTTTAAGATAGCAACAACATCTTTGTCCAATTGAAAAGCCTTGACAAGAACATCACTAGCAATGTCTGGCGTGGCCCCGAATACAGCATTAGCGATAGTTATAACCCCCGGGTTTTGGCTACTGAGAGCTGCAACGGCAACAGCATTGCCATAACCCACATTTCTCTGGTAGTGCACAAGTCCCACAGGGAAGACAAACACATCACCCTTTTGCAGCACTTTGGTGACATGACGGTTTCCAGGGTTTGATGTCACAAAACCAACTTCAAGTGTGCCTTCGATCACGTTGAGGATTTCGGTGGCACGAGGGTGAGTGTGAGGAGGGTTTGTGCCCCACGGTGCATAGTCAATGCGGGCAAGTGAAATGCCTAAAGTGTTTAGTCCTGGTAGCTGTGAAACTGTAACTGGAGTCACCTTGGATCCTACTGGGTTTGATGTGTTTCCCGCTATGTGAAGTCCTCTGAAGAAGAAGTCATTAGCCTCTACTACTGTAGGGTCTTTGCAAGCCAATCCATTTACTAGTACTGCCACAGTTGATTGACATACACAAATTAAATAACCAGTAAGAATTGTGAACTTGAATACTTATGATTCAGCAATATATTTTTTAAAACATACCCTTACCCTTAATCATACATGGTCTATGGTTCATCTGATATTTACTGAATAACTAACTAGGTCCATTTATTATTTAGTAAATCACACATGAATTTCACACGTAAAAAAATGTGTTCAAAATCCAACACTCAAGTGTCAGATGCATATTGTAAACTTATATACCTTGACTTTTGGTGTCTGCCACACAGAAATCCTGAAGTGGACTGTGATCAGCTGCCAAGGCTAGAGTGAAGGTGAGAGCCATGAGGCAAAAGAAGTGTGCACGAGTGGCCATGTTGATGATTTTAGGGGTGATCATTACTAGACTACCGAATAACAGGGGATAATGTGAAGGAACTCGTTGAAGTTTTCTTTCTGAGTTCTGATGATGCTGTGCCAGAATCAGGGATTGTTTGCCATATTTATATAGGGGGAACATGCATAATTAAGTAGAAGAAAACCATTTTTTGCCGCTCAAAAGATGCTTGAAATAGTCATTTTGATGGTTTTAATTCTTTTTGTTCATGCAAGTAGTGCAGATTATAAATATATGTACGTGCCGGCTGCCTATGATCCTGATATTTTATACACTTGCATGTATATCACTAACATCAATCCGAACATGACATATGGAATTCAACCCAGGAGTGTGCACGCTTTTAATTTATGTAGAGGGCCGGGTTTCATTTTAATATATGATGATGATAATCAAAATCAATTTATCATAATCATGAAGATAATTTGCTACATAGGTAGCTTGTTGTTGGGAGTGGGAATTAATTGTTGGCCTACGTCGTCTAAATTCGTGATAATAATGAATCGCATTATGATGGTGTTCCGGTATATCAAAATACTTTCACACCTCGTAAGAATCAAGATTTAGAATAGTTTATAAACATACTGTTCTCTTAATTTATTAAGACATTTTTAAAAAATAAATCCGTGACTAATGAGATTTAAATTATTGTCAAAACATACAATATCTCATATACATAAACACTCCTTCTCCTTAACCCACCAAGACAATTTTTAAAGACACTTTACTTAGAAATTGAGATTAAGAGTAGTTTATAACCACTCACCCCTTAAACCACTCAGGCTACCTCAAATGTGATTACTCTAATCATGTAACTTACCTTACTACCTTATAAAATAAAATATTTAATATCTTAAATATATAAAATGTTTTTAATTAATAAAGGATATTATTTATAATGTTAGGAAGAAAATATATGGTGGGTTGGATGATTAATAGAGAAGGAAAGGAGAAGAAGATTACAAATTTGATAATTCTATTAACAAAATTAATATTTATCAGAAAAAAATGTTAAGAAAATTTAAAAATTATTCAATTGAAAATTTATTAAAAACAAAATGAATTAACTTACCTTATGTTGATTCTGACAATGTAAGTTACCTTACGTTTGAACTAGGTTTATAAATCAAGTGAATTAAAAATTAAACTCGTTTAATAGTGAAACTGAATTTGAACTATATGGATTGTTCAACTACATTAATTCATTCATGAACTAACTTTATATATATATATTACTAATATATTTTATATTCTTAAATTCGTATAAATATTTTTTAAATTAATTTGATATACTTTAATTTTTTGTATAAATAATTAAAAAATAAAAAAATTATATTTTAAATTGAATTGAGACAAAAAGTTGAACTAAGTTCTTTATTAATTTTTGAATTGACTCAAATCAAATTTTAAATTGAGTCAGATCAAGTTAAATCATGATCAATTTAAATCAATTCAACTCTAACATTTCTAATATAAATCTAATTATATAGTTACCAAGCTACCAGAAGTTAGGAATTAAAATTTTGAAGAAAATAATAGTTTTACATTTTTGGTATTTATTTTTCTGAGACAGATAAAAGAAAGAGATAAAATAAAAAGTTTTAGAACTTAAAAGCCATGACACTTTGGCATCTACCAAAACCACCTCTAGGTACAGCCAGAGTGGCATTTTAGTATCAAAGTCCCTAACTCCCTATGAATGTAGTTGGACTACAATAATTTATCATATTTTATTTGGCCCCAAAACTGAGTTTTTATATTTTTAGAAGAACAGCAAGAAAAAGGGAGGAGCAGGGGCAGAGAAAATGCCAATATTGGAGAAATGAGTTGGTGGTTGTAGATAGAATTCCCGCACAAGGAACAAACATCTCAGGAATCCTCGAAAAATAAAACGGCAAAATAAGTAAACATACCCGCTCAAAACGACACCCAAATTACACGCACAACCATACCCTTAAATTCTCCTCAGAAGAAAAAAAGGAAAAAGATAAAAAAGCGAAAAGTCCCTCGTTCCATTTCCCCCTTCCTCCGTGTTTTTCCCTCACTTTCCCCGGCGAGAAAATGAGAGAAATCCTCCACATCCAGGGCGGCCAGTGCGGCAACCAGATTGGAGCCAAGTTCTGGGAAGTGATCTGCGACGAGCACGGCATCGACCACACCGGAAAATACAGCGGCGACTCCGAACTCCAATTGGAACGCATCAATGTCTACTACAACGAGGCCAGCGGCGGAAGGTACGTTCCACGCGCCGTCCTCATGGATCTGGAGCCCGGCACGATGGACTCGGTCAGATCCGGGCCGTTCGGGCAGATATTCCGCCCCGATAATTTTGTGTTCGGGCAGTCCGGCGCCGGCAACAACTGGGCCAAGGGTCACTACACGGAAGGTGCCGAGCTCATCGATTCCGTCTTGGATGTTGTGAGGAAGGAGGCCGAGAATTGCGATTGCTTACAAGGTCTCCACAATTCCATTCATTTCATTTCATTTTCAAGGATGCTCTCACTTATAAACATTATTTTCATCGTATCACTGTTCGACGTGGAATTTCCAACAATTTTGTGTTTATTTTGTACATGATTATTGCGTTCAACTGTAATCATTTGAATTTCATTGTGTTGGCTCTGACAGGGTTTCAAGTGTGCCACTCTTTGGGAGGTGGAACTGGCTCGGGCATGGGAACGCTTCTCATCTCTAAGATTCGGGAAGAGTACCCTGATCGTATGATGTTGACGTTTTCCGTTTTTCCTTCCCCTAAGGTGTCGGACACTGTTGTGGAGCCGTACAATGCCACGCTTTCTGTGCACCAGCTTGTTGAAAACGCGGATGAGTGCATGGTCTTGGACAATGAGGCTCTCTACGATATATGTTTCCGTACCTTGAAGCTTGCTACACCAACTTGTAAGTTTCGGATTTCTTCTGTTATTGTTGTTGTTATAATTGTTGTGCTGCTACTGTAGGTGGTGCACTTGATTTTTCTCTAGATTAACTGTTAAGCAATGATTAGTATAGTGATGTCGTTGACATTTCAATTTGCCATTTAAGTTAGTAATTTAGAATAACATATCATTAGGAATAAACTTTGTGCTGTATATGTTTAGGTTGCCTACATATACTTGACATTTCTTTTGTTTTTGATTCCTGCAATTTTCTTCATCACCTGTTTTGGTCCTTGCCTTAAACGTAACAGTTAACTACATGTTTTACATCCCTCTTAAAAAAAAAACACTCGTGTTATTTTTTGTCCCTGACAAAATATAGGAATTTTATTTTTAGTTCCTACAAATATAGTGGTTTTTGTTTTTAGACTCTATTGTTATTTTCTTTCAAATATGACTATTTTTGTTTTTAGTTCCTACTGTAACCACAACAAATGACAGCGAATATTGCTGGGATAAAAAGTGAAAAAAAAAACTACAAGGATTAAAAACAAAAACAGCGATATTTGCAAGGACATAAAATATATTTAACCGATATCATTATATTTGTGGGAGGATTCTAGTGAGTTTTGGTGGTCATATAGCTGGTGATCATGGTTGTTGAAATACTTGAATTTATTCAATCATTATGGTTCTTGGTCCCCTTTTCTAAATGGAATATAAATTGTACTGAATTTTATTTTATTCTCATTTAGTAGTGAGTTTAATTTTTCATGTGTTTTTTCTTGTTTGTTGCAGTTGGGGACCTTAACCACCTCATTTCTGCTACCATGAGTGGAGTTACTTGTTGTCTACGTTTCCCTGGGCAGCTGAACTCTGATCTTAGGAAGCTTGCTGTGAATCTGATCCCATTCCCTCGTCTCCACTTCTTCATGGTTGGATTTGCACCATTGACATCTAGAGGATCCCAGCAGTACCGCAACCTGACTGTGCCAGAACTGACTCAGCAGATGTGGGATTCTAAGAACATGATGTGTGCTGCAGATCCTCGCCACGGTCGTTATTTGACCGCATCTGCGATGTTCCGTGGTAAGATGAGCACGAAGGAAGTGGATGAGCAGATGATCAATGTACAGAACAAGAACTCTTCCTACTTTGTTGAGTGGATTCCCAACAATGTCAAGTCTAGCGTGTGTGATATCCCACCAAAGGGTCTTAAGATGTCATCCACTTTCATTGGGAATTCAACATCAATTCAGGAGATGTTCAGGAGAGTTAGTGAGCAGTTCACGGCGATGTTCAGGCGCAAGGCTTTCTTGCATTGGTACACTGGTGAGGGAATGGACGAAATGGAGTTCACCGAGGCCGAGAGTAACATGAACGATCTGGTGGCAGAGTACCAGCAATACCAGGATGCTACTGCTGATGAGGAAGAGTATGAAGACGAAGAGGAGGAGGCTTAAGGCGTCTGAGTTGCCAAGGTTGTATCGAATTGTAATGTGGATGGATGGCTTTCAGCGAGTTTAAAATGTGGAGCAGTCAAAAAACATTGACTTGTTCATGTGTTTGCTGTATGAATTGATGAGGGTCATTGTTTAACATGGGTTTTGTTGATAATGCTTATTTTTAAGTCATCGAATGTTCTACAGGTAGATGATTATATACATCGACAACGGCAATTCTCGTATTTATATTCCATTTACCCTTTTTCTGTCGATATGTTGATTATGTTTGGTCGGCATTGAATCAAACAAGAATGCATCCGATTCCCATTATTATTTAAATTCTAATTTAGCATGTCGCTCGGAGCGAAGCAAATCAGAGCGGAAGGTGTCATTGTTATTGCCATTGATGATTAACTAGTCGGTAAACCGTGAATGTGCATGGATCGTGTTGGTTGGCGATTTATATTTATAATTATTTCTCTTAAAATTAAATAAGATTGCATATTAGATAACATGAATGATGATGTAACAAAAAAAAAACAAGATAGCATGAATGATTTAAAGCATAAGTAACCTAATTTATCAGTCCAAACATACATTCAGTAGCTTCTTAGAAAAGTTACATAGACCCAATTTGATTTATGATGAAACCTAATTGAACAAATTTTAAAAAATAAAAAATCTAATTAAAACTTTTAAAACTAAAATAATCGAATTGAACAATTTTTTAAAAAGAGTATCGCTATTTAGTACAAATGAATGCAACACAGAATGATAAAAAATTATTTATGTAAAATGTAATATGGAAATTATTTATATTGTATGAGTGATTTTACTTTTTTTTACATTGATTATATCTTCAATCAATGTAAAAAATAACTTTTTACATCAATCATGAAGTCAGCAATAACAATCATGATTTGTAAAAAGTTATTTTTTACATTGATTATAACTACAACCAATATAAAAAGGTAAAATCACTCATACCATCTTGATAATTTTCATGTTAAACCGTATGATATAATTGATAAATAACATTGTCCTTTAAGCATGTGATCATGCGTTCAATTTCTGACTTATGCATATACAAACTGTTAAAAAATATCAATCCTTTAAATAAATTTTAATACCTTAGAGAAATTAGTTATTAACTTTCGACCTAAAAATACCATACCCTAGTTCACACAAAAAAATACCACACATGTAAATAATTTATTTTTTATTTTTACCTATTTTCATAAATAAAAAAAAAGTAAATGTCATGCTTGAACGTTAACAACACATGCACCAAGCAACAAATGAATCTGAATGCATTTCTAATAGCAAAGTTGTGACAGCAAAAGGTGTTCATTTCTTGTCTTTGTAATTTAATTGATAATATTGATCCATATTTAAATAATAAATAAATAAATATTTTAGGAATGTGGCTGCACAATTTGCTATGTAAGACATCTTTTTGTTTACTTCAAATATTTTCACTTTGTGAGTCATAGTCATTGGTATAGTATTCTAAATGATTTTTTTTTCTTTATTTTAAAAAAGTAATCCACGTGATCCAAGTGCATCGAAGTGGAAAAAAAAGTTAAAGATAATGGAATACTATAACTGAATCTGGATGCCTTCAATCCACAGTCACTCGTCTTAGTTTATCATCTATTTAATTGGAATTTTTTTTATCGTAGGCAAGCTCAACCTTATTAAACACACATATGATAATACAATAAGTGTCAACTTGAAAAATAAAAGGGTTTAAATATGCTTTTAATTTCTTAAATATGATGTATGATTTTTTTAATCTCTCAAATTTAAAATATTTTTTTATTTCTCAAAAATTGATAATTATTTTTTTAGTCTTTCATCGTATATGACATTAATATAATTGGTTTTTCTAGTCCTTAAATAATTTCTAGGGACTAAAAAATAATAATTTTAAATTTGAAGAACTAAAAGAATCATATATTATATTTGAGAGATTAAAAACATATTTAAATTCGAATATCTTCAATTTCCCACATAACAACCAATAAAGAAGTGTTATACCACTCTTAACCAACGGGAAGATAATTGTTTCCCCAAACAAAATGTGTACCCTGACTAAGAATATAAGCTGATGACTTATGTGAAAACTTCTCTTCCCCTATACCCCAAAAACAATAAAACTTGTGTAGAAACCCAACACATAGCACACCTAAAAAAACAAAACATGCACACCATCTCAATACCCCTGGAATAGCTGTATTTCACTTGATCTCTTAACCAATTGATTGGCCTATAAATATGATACTGATAATAATAAGCTGACATCTTTCACAAATGATTATGACTTTTGAGAAAAATAGTGACTCCCCCACCAGCCTTGTGGCCACCAACTGTTTGATTGTTGGACATTACACACTTTCCTCCCTTCAAATACCACTTCTTGAAAAAAAGAGTAGAAAATAATTTGTAACTGCAGCACACCAGAACCTCTCTGATAAAAATAGAATAAAAAATTCAACCAACCGTATAGCACCTATACAATTGAAGTATTGAGAATGAACGTAACAAATATAAGAAAAGAGAATTATAGGATGTACATTAAGGCATTATTAAAAAATGCAAAAATTATATTCATTGAGGGGCAAACATATGATAGAGACCAACTTTTTTTAAAGACAGAAAACTGTATATTAATCAGATGAGTCAAAATAGTTTAATACATCAACATGGACAATATTTGACACACTTGAGGAGCAACCTCTTCTATCCAATAATTATCCTTAGACAAAAAAGTTAAAGAAGCCAAGGCATCAACCGCTTTGTTACCCATTCTTCTGGCGCACAACAAACTCAGTGAGCCATTTTGCTGCATAATTTAGCTATTGAAAGTCACATATAATCACATCAAAATAAGTAAGATTATGTGCAGACCTCTTTTTCCAAGCCTGTGAAACCTCTTGACAGTCTGTCTCATAAATAACATAATGAAATGCAAAGTAGCAGTCATCTCAATACTCCATCTCAGTGCTAGGGCCTCAGCTTCCCGAATATTGTAAGAATATGGAAGGAAATGAGTAGTTGCAGCCAAAATTTGGCCTTCATGATATCTGAATATGACTCTAGGTCCTGTACCAGTTCCTTTCCTAAATTCTGCATGAAAATTAGCCTTCATGTGGTTTGGTTCAAGTGCCTTCTATAAAATTTTATTGCTGGATCTTTCTTGATTGGGCTCCTCCGGTGGGCCAAGCCTTAGTCTCTCTACAGTTTACAAACTTGTTCCACTGTCACATTATTTGGTTAAAAATAATCTGGTTCACAGAGACCAACTTACCAGTGAATGAATGAAGATATAACATCATAAATGTGAAAAAAAATGAAGAATTTATATAAGATTGGTATTTACTATATAAGCAGCCCCAATGATCATAAAAACAAATAAGGAGATGAAGTTTAGTAATTATTTACTCTAGCAATTCTTGTATGGAAAACAATTAGAATGCTCAAGCAGAGGTGTTCAGTGTTCCAAAAAAAAAAAAGCACAATATTCAGAGGATAAGTTGTATCCTAAGCCAAAAGTATGTGAAATGAAAGAGGTTTTAAATGGGGAAGAGAAAACTTGATTCTTAGACCAAACCTTGCTATTTTGAAACGGAGAAGGAAATGATGTTTCTTCATCCAACACAAAACATGTTGGCAAAGAGAAGAGGGGCAGAGCCAAAAATTCCTGCAGAGTTGAAAAGAAAAAAAAAATGAGAAACTTGAGATAAAAAAGGACAAAGGAAGAATAAAAAAATAAAAAAAGATGAAGGAAGAAATGTGCTCGTGGAGATTTAGAAACGGTCTCCAAAAGCCTCCACAATAAAAGCTATATGATTTTGTCTTCATGTGAAGTTAGTAAAATGAAAATAAAAGATTAGAAACATAAGTGATATTGTGATACAAACACTTCTAATACAAATCAGCAAATGTTTTATGTAATCAAATCAATGGTGTGAAAAGGACTTGGACATTTACATACTAATAAGAAAGGTTTTATATAACAATGCTTCAAAACTATTTTCTGCATAATAACTAAATCTTTCGTCTTAAAAGCTCTGAACATGGTAAATATAAAGAATAACAGGAAAGACAAACAACTACATCCTAAATTATTAAAGACACCAAATGTCCCATCCTTTCACATACCGTCACCCTTCCCCAACAGTCCAACCATCAATGTTTTGGAAAAAATCTCCAGGGCTATTTTTCCTTTTTGTTAATTCTGATCTTTTTTTATTCTGTTTTTATGTGGGTGGAGGAAGTCTTCAAGGAATGCAATTTTTACTGAGCTAATGAGATTCTCAACCAACTGACTTCATGTGGATATCAGCCTAACGTGGTCACATATACTGCATGTATTAAGGCATATTGCAGCCCAGGAAGATTAGGGGAGGCTAAAGAGATGGTGGTCAAGATTAAAAATGAAGGCATATTGATTGACTCCTTTATCTATAATTATTAATTAATGCATATGGATGTATTGGCTAGCAAAAGAATCAAAATAATACTTTTTTCATAAATATTTACCAATTGGGTATTGTTTGGAAACTATTCACCAAAATGGGATTGCCAAACACGCCTAATTTGAGCGTGACCAATTCGGTCGTTAACACTTTTTGCAACAGAATATTATGGTTTTTTTAAATGTTTGCGATCACAATATTCTATCGCAAAAAGTGTTAGCGACTAAAATAAAGATCGAAATTAGCGTACAACTTTAAAATTAATTTTTTAATTTACAATATAATTTTTTTCAATTTTTGAAATTAGTGTTGCGACCACAATATTGTGATTTTTTAATTTTTTTAAACTGATATCGTTAAAAAATTTACAGTATAATTTTTTTAAACGTACAACTTTAAAATCAATTTTTTTTACAACTTTAAGTTATTATTATTATTAATATACGATTTCAAAGTCGTAAATATATTTACGACTTTGAAGTCATGAACTTTTTAAAAAAAAATTGAAAATTTTTGTTTTTTTAAATTGTAAATAATTTTTTAATATAGAAAGTATTTTAAATAAAATATTATATTAAAAATTAGTTATATAAAAAATCCAAAAAAATTAAATAAAATCATATAAAAATTTAGAAGTTATATTAAATAAAATAATATTAAAAATATAGAAAATATGTTAAATAAAATAGTATATTAAAATTAGATATACAAAAAATTCAGAATATATTAAATAAAATCATATAAAATTAAAAAAATATTAAATAAGATAATATTAAAAAAAGTAAAGAAGATCATATTTATGATGACAATCGGTCTAAAAATACTTTAAAATTAGATAAAAATAACAATTAATAATATTAAATGATATTTTATGTCAAAAATTAAAATGCGTCCAATTTCGATTTTTATTTCAGTCTCTAACACTTTTTGCGACAGAATATTATGGTCGCAAACATTAAAAAGACCACAATTTTGTTTCGAAAAAGTGTTAGCGACGAAATTAGTCACATCCAAATTAAACGTATTTGATAGTTCTATTTTGGTAAATAGTTTCCAAAAAACATCAAATTGGTAAATATTTATGAAAAAAGTATTATTTTGATTTTTTTTCCCTGTATTGACCACTTGACAGTGCATTTGGTATTCTCAAACACATGTTTGACAGTGGTTGTGAGCGTGAGCCTGATCAAAGATTTTCCATTCTAATGAAACGTTTAGTATTTGAAAAATATAAGGATGGAAGCAATCCTGTGGGGCTTGATTTAAGTTTAACAAATATCTCTGTTGATAATGCATACATTATATGAACAAAATTGATTTTGAAATCACAATTGTACTCTTTGAGAAAATGACAAAATCTAGCTATGTGCCTAATCTTAACACTTACAGCGAACTTATTAAAGGACTTTACAAAGTGGGCCGCTTGGATGTAGCCTTCAGTTTGTACCTTCTCTAGGGTTGTTGATCTCATCACATAAAGAATATCAATCTTCAGCAATGAAATAATTAGCAAAAAATTTATGCATTAAAAACATCAAATACTGAAAAGGAGTAGAAAAGAGTAGGATTTTTTTTTTCTTTCCAAACAGTGACAGTTTTGTGATATCTTTGCAGGAGATAATAAATGAAACGGTTCACTCTTCCTTATTAAATCCTAACCATCTAAACTTCCATTTTCTTGAAAAAAGATCTACTGTCCCCCCCATTGCAAAATGCAATATCGACACCAACAATTTCAGTTTCTCAAAGAGGAACAGACAAAAATAAGAGATAAGTCACATTCAGTTGATATTCACCTTGAAACACCTCTTTAAAGATTGGATCCTCTACCTCCATCATCTGAACTTTCACTTTCTTTAAAGGAAAGGTGGAAATCATTAACCTAATTACTAAATAGAGAATTACACTGCTATAAAGATTGAAGGGTCTTGTTTTCCCTTAAATTACACGACACTATGCAGTATATAGCATAGAAGCCCATAAGTTTCAGGTCAGGCTCTAGGAGTTGAAGTCCTAAAATGTTTATTCCTTGGCAACAAAATATTACTATAAGAACCTGCTAAGTACTAAGGTGTTAAATTCATAGGATGATATATTGACATAAACTACTTTAATGTTATCTTCATTGCTGGATTTAATACACAAATACAAAACATTCATCTTTATAACTTGGGACACGAGTGTGAGGAAGGATTTATCCTCCCTTCATTTTTTGGCATTCACATATAACAAAAATATCATAAACTCGTCATAAAGTAAATTCAGCCAATTAAGCATAGGCTAACTTTAGATTAATAGTATGTACATGAAACAAAGCCAGGCAAAAAATATGAGGCATGCCAATAATATTATACATCTATCACATCCCCCTCTTTCTTATACAAAAATAATATAACCCTTAGTATACATCTAAATACACTATCATCAAGGTAATGGTCAGGTGAGAATACCATATCAGTATACATAGATATTAAGATACTCGACAATGCATTCATTGAGAGATAATAATTTCCTATAGAGAGGATGATATAGATAAATTCTTAAAAGGATCATATAAGAAAAGTAGTATTTACCAAGTAAACAACAAACTGAGATAATATACATGTGAACTCCTTGAACACAGTCTTATTCATCCCCACAAACCAATTCAAATTTATGAAACTTCTAAGGAAACATTCTTGCCAAACTCCCCACATTGGTTACAAAAAATAGGACCAAAATAATTTTGCAGCTACTTGCTACCTCAAAATGATGTCGTTTAAGTAAAAAAAAAAAAATGCAATCTTCTAAGTTGAGATGATGAGAAAAGGCCTATTCACATCTTACAATATAGTGAACTTGTGTGTGTATCCTTACTGCATAAACAGGACAACAATGTCTAACTAACATCCATCTGTAACATGTCACTTCCAAAAGGTGTATGCAAGAGGAACAAAAGAAATATACGATGATGAGCTAATTGAGTTATAGATTATAGTTATCAATCAGCAATCAAGAATAAAATGTGAGTTATAGGGTTATAGCTAATTGGTTTAATTTCTTTCCTTGTTTTTCCCTGAGAAACTACTTGGTAAAATGGTTGTAACCTTATAACCCGAAATGAAAATTTCTACTAACAATTCAAAAGCTAATGCATTCATTGAGAGAGATAATAACTTTCCCTAATTACAGAGAGCACATAAAGATTCAAATACTCTACAGGAACATATATCGCAAATCATGATCGATTAACTCAGCCTAATATACAGAGGAAAATTAGAACAAAAATAGTGAGCCAACACCACCAATAAAATAAATGAGAGGCAAAAATATGGTGAACCAACACCATCAATCCCTAACAAAAATCCCTCAAATCCCTCAATCACTAAATTACCACAATGAATTCCCTTACTTAACCACAACAAACTCTTAAATACTTAAATAATTTCTTTCCCGTCCATACTTAAATAAATTCATCTTTTTTTATTATGCCAGTTTAGGACATGCCTTAAATGTATTGAGTGACTTAAGAAAATGACAGACCAAGAAAGTTGCTATAAATGAATGATAATTATAACTCAAAAAAGTTAAATTTTGAAAGTTACAGGCATACCCGAGACTATTGCAAGAAAAAGAAAAAAACATACACGAATATTGGTATCATGCATGAAAGGAAGCTAACATATAAGTACCTCATTAAAGAAGCACAAGGAAAAGCAGATAAGTCAAATGTGAAGCATAAGAGCAATAGAAAATAAAAAGCAATAGAACATACTAAAAGTAATGGTGCAATAGGATGCAGTAGCAACATGAGAAGAAAAACATCAAAGTTCAATCCTATAGAAAATCTGATCATGAAATTAGTCCAAAGTATTGCCATCTATTAAGAAAACTAAAAATACTGAATAAAAGACATGGTAAAACTTACCTAACAATTAGCCTGTAAAACATTGTTCTTCTTAATCTGTAATTTAATTTGTAGTATGATAACCAAACCATTAACCACTGCAAAGAGAATTCTCCTTAATCAATTCAATCAATATTTCCTCAAAGCATATCATGAGTGCATAGCATCACCTATACCTCCAATTTAGCAAAATCATACCGTGTCATAATGGAAAACAAATTAGCTTTGAGAAATAGGAACCACATAGCAAAGAGCTATATCAAAGTAAACCAATCATCCTTAACTACAACTTACACATATATTCCACACTAAATATAATAACCAAATTACTTTCACACTAAATATAATGACATAATTAGTGCTCAAACTAAGTAAAAAATTACCAATCATGATTTTCAGTCATTGTTCAATCTCTATTTCAGCTCAAAAGCCAGTTAGAATAAGAAGTATGAAATAAAAAATTTGAGGCCTATCAGTCAGAGTTTTCAGTTGTCAACATTTTCTAAAGTTAATTTTTTTTAAAATGGTGCACGACATGATTTGCTAATGAAAAACAAAATATTGATGTAAAAAAGTTATCAGCTCTTTGGATAAAAAGGAAAGAATACGTTACTTTCCCTTAAAACCAAATTTTGTTATCCTTAATAATACAAAATACAATACATGAAGTAACTCACTCACCCACCCTATCCACATGAAAACAACATACAAAATAACAAAATGAAAGCAACAACCTTTCAAATCAAACAAACCTCATATTATAATTATATTATTTTTTATGATGATAATTAATAATAACTATTAAATAATTTATTTTATTTTATTTTATTTTATAATTAAGATGCATATTTTACTTTCATAGATTAAAAAAGAATATACTAATAGTGTCAAAAAAATATTAAATATCCAATGATGCTTAAATTATTATCATATTAAAAAAATTGATAATATCATTTTATATAATATTAAATAGAAGTGAGAATAATAATTTTAAACTAAAATATGTTAAACAAAATTTAATTAAAAAAATATTTTTAAAATAATATTATATAGTAATTATATAAGTTTAGTTGATTATGTATTTTAAATTATGTTAATATATTAAATATGAAAAAACAGTCACGTTGAATCGAACCAAATCATAAATAATTAATTTGGTTTAAATTTCATGTTATATTAAAACTGAACTGAATTTTTTTTTATATTTAATTTAAATATTGTTTTATTTAAAAATTGAACCAAATTGAATTAGAAACTCACGTAATTTTCAAGGGATATCTGATTAAAAAAAGGGGAGAAAGAGAAAGAGGGATAATAAAAGAAGCATGGATCCATAATGATGATGGTGATGATGGTGATGCGTTGGCAGTGGTGGAAACCAAGGACGGAAAACCGGTAACGTTTTCTATAATGAGACAGGGTGTAACGGCTAGAAGCGAAGGAATGAGTAACATAAAATGGAGGTTCAATTTGCCCTCCCATTCCACTAACACACACATCACATCATATCAGAGACTCCATCTCCCTCTCGCACGCGACGAGGGAGCTCCGCTTCGGAATCTCATCCCCTCTTTCTGCTAATGTTCGTTTTCGTACACTCTTTTTCCGTCCATTTTCCAGATCTGCTTCACTTTTTCACATTTCCCGATCCTAATTTTTTTTTTGTTCCTTCAGTCGCAAGATGGTTGCTCAGAAATTCGTTGTCAATTTGAGCAAGCCCCTTGTATTCCAGGTAAAATGCCCAAGCCCAATAATAACGTCTTGTCTTGTTTCAATTTCAACCAAGCTGGCACCACATACATTACTTGAATTGGTGTTTATTTGTTGTTTCGGTCGCATCGCAGGTTGGGCATCTTGGGGAAGCCTACGATGACTGGGTTCACGATCCTATCGTAAGCAAAGAAGGTCCTCGGTTTTTCCAAAGCGGTTTTCTCGAGGTACATATATTCTCCGATCCTTTATAATTGTCATGTAAGGTTTTCTAGAGATATATACATTATATTTTCCCGTCCAATATTATCGTGTAAGAATTATTTTTAATATAACATTAATTACTTTTTGTATTTATATTTTATATAATATTAATGATAAACAACAAAATCTACAAAGTATGTTTGATTTAGAGAATGAAAATATTTTTTTAAATTAAAATAGAGTGTAAAAAGTGTGAATTCCACATAAAAAATATAAAACTTTTCTTGTATATTATTTCCATTCTTCAAAACAAATACAACCTAAATGAATTAATGATTATATAATGTTAATTTTATAAAACTATTATTTTCTTTTCTCGTGTAAAATAACTTAGGACAAAAAATTATTTTGTGATGGAGGGAGTATTGATTATGAGATTACATTGATTTGAATCAATAGTTAACTAACATTGTGGTGGTTGGATTGGGACAAACAGTTGTTCACACGCACTGCATGGTGGGTGATTCCAACCGTTTGGGTGCCGGTTGCGAGTTGGTTCATTTCCAACTCTGTGAAATCAGGCCTCCCTTTTCTTGATGTAGCTCTGCTCGTCTTTCTCGGCATCTTCGTTTGGACTTTGGCTGAATACACCTTGCACCGTTTCCTCTTCCATGTTAAAACCAAGAGCTACTGGTAAATTGAGCAACTTGAATACATGTCGTGTAGAGATTAGTTGGAACCATGGACTTGTGATGAATCAAATTTACATGCATGATATTGACTACTTGTGTTTTTTAAATGTTGCATCAGGGGAAATACCTTGCATTATCTTCTCCATGGCTGCCACCACAAGCACCCCATGGATAGCTATAGACTTGTTTTCCCCCCTGTAGCAGCAGCTATATTTGCCCTCCCGGTATTTCTCTTCTTACCTTTATATACAAAAGATTATGCATTTCAATACCTTTATTAGTTATTGTGTTTACTCATATGAGAATTGAATTATAGCCCCTACCCCTCATATAATTTCAGACATTAATGAGAATATTGATGGTTGATATTATATGCACAACAAATTGCAAATGCATTGCAAATTGGAATACTATCAGTTTATTCTTTTCATTAACTACTAAGATTACTCATGTTAGAAGAAGTAAATCCTATTATCTAGATAAAATTATTGTTCTGTTTTGGTTCATATAAAAAGTCACCAATTTAGTTCGTGATAGCTCCGGAGTTATTATCATGGCTTCAAAAACTTCGATTTAGTTATGAAGGGATGTCGCAGAACAACTGTAGGAATTTGTTATAGATGCAACGCAAGTCAATTCATTATTGCTGATTTTGAAGTCTTTCGTTAATACTGTGAAATATTTTAGTTGCTTACAACTTTACATATTATGAAAAATTTTACTTGCTTATGGGTTATATTGAAGTCTGTTATTGAAATTTTTTTATTCATGAAAGGAAATGTTGTTAGAGAATAAAAATCAATGTCCGGATCAAATTTAATATCTTGAGAACATAAAAGGTATTCAATACTTTTGTCAGAAAATAGTAGAATTAGTGGGAGATTTTGTGGAAGGATATAGAATTATTTCCCTCATGAAAGGAAAACTCATAAGCCTTATCAAGCAAATAGTTTGTAGTTTCGGAAAGACGTCTTTATACCTGTGATCATTCTGTGGTTGGAGCTTCCAAAAATGGCTGCTTCTGGAATGGCTTTGTTGATGTCACAAGAGAACCTAAGTACCTCACTATCTGTAACATAGTTTGCAGATTTCCTGTGAAAACGGCCAGAAAAACCTTTTAGCATTTTATAAAATGATTGATTAGTATGAATATGTTGGTGAAATTTAGAGATACCTCTATTCTATTGCCATACTTTTCTAGTTTAACTTGATAAGAGATTCCATGAATTGATGTTGGTGTTTTTCTCTGCCGTTTTCAGATCTGGAACTTGGTGAAGCTTATATGCACCCCTTCAGTTGCTCCTACGGTGTTTGGAGGTATTTTGTTGGGCTATGTGATGTATGATTGCACCCATTACTACTTACACCATGGTCAACCAAAGTCTGATGTGCCCAAAAGTCTCAAGGTAAAAGCGTTTCCCCTCGTTTAGCTGGATGATAATTAAATTACAGTTCCTCACTCTAATGTGTTAGCAAAATCATCTTGTCAATGAATAAAAGTTATGTAATTTACCAGATGCATTAGTTGATCAAAAAATGGTCTTTCAGCATTTGTGAATATTTAATTTGATTAGAAATTGAAGGACATTAAATTCATATACAGTGAATATGCTTTCCTTTTCATTTTTGTTACACTTAAGTGTCTTACACTGGCCATAAAACATGATATCATTCTCCTCTCCACTCTTCTAGAGATTTGGATTGTGTCATTTTCTTTTGGAACAAGAGTGTTCTTTCTCTGAGAAAGACAGACAACTCCTGTTCCGAAGATGATGGTGTTTGCTTCTTTCGTTTTTTATCATGGCATTGACATATTCTTAGTTCTTGTGTTGCATCTTTCTGAATATGGTTTATTGGCAACTATCTAAAATTTTGTAAGCCAGGAAAAGAAAAATAACAACTTTGTCATTTTGCAGAAATATCACTTGAATCATCATTATCGGCTCCAGAACTATGGCTTTGGGATCACATCACCACTGTGGGATAAAGTTTTTGGAACGGTTCCTCCTCCTCAATCAAAGGGGGATGCCAAACGTAGATAATTTACTGCCAAGGTTGCATTTGTTCATTGCTTCAAACGAGATATGTTAATAATTCATTATTCATGTCTTGATTGTCTAATTATTTTGCTCCTCAATTGATGTTTCTGAGGGTTAACGTGCTACCATCTTGCGTCCTGTAAAATTTGATACATTTATCAAATTTATTGTATAAAACTTGCCTCCCTGTGCACAGTTCTTTTATTTATGTTGTAACTTTGCTTTCCGCAGGAATCCTTGTAGCATCGAATGCCTTCGTGTAGGTTAACTTCTATTTTCAAAGAAATCAAGACATTCAATTACCTTAATTATTTATATTTAAATTTATTTTTTATAAAAAAGATAATTAGCCCATGTAGTTTCGTATAGTTCAATTTAGTCTCTGTATTTTATAGAAAATTTGTTTAGTTTCTCTTCAGATAATTCTCACAAACAGAATGGGTTTTTTTATTATAAAAAAATGAATAAAATTATGTGAAAAACTATTTTTTTAAAATGAAGTTATTAATGTCTTTCCTAAATATATCGAATTGTAATTTTCAAGGGTTCCATTTTTGTCTTCGTTTTCATCCTTATTCTTCAACACTTCTTGCAAATTTGTTATTACATCTTTTTTTTATTTTGTTTGCTTCTTGAATGTTGTTTTCAAGAATTTACATGATAATTAGACATTGTAATTCATTTGTCATTTAGGAAATGGCATCGCCATCATTTGTGAGAAGGAACTAAAAACAAATTTTCCATAATGTGCAATGAGTAAATTTGATGATATGAAACTACAGCCACTAAAATTAATACTTCATGAAAAAATAGGGATTAAAAATATATATTTTTCCTTTTTTGTTAAATCCACTAATCCTCAAAGACAGAAAACTACACATTTAATGAAAAGCCCAATGAGACCCACTCATAACCCCAGTCCCTTAAGCTTTTGAGTGTTTCTTCATACACCATTCATTTTTTCTACTACACCATTATGAACAGTGCATTTCCGAAATTGTCCTTCGCGTTTTTGTTGCTTTTGTACAAGAATCCATAAGAAACTTACGGATTCGTCAATCCGTAAGAATCTTACGGATTTGCCAATCCATAAGATTTTTTTTTTATATATACGGATTGGGCAATTCGTACGTTTTTTTTTTATACATACGAATTGGGCAATCCGTAAGCCCAATCCGTACAGTTTTTTTTTTTGTAAGTTAAAATATATTTTAGAAAATAATGGTGCATGCAAGTATCAAACTTGTGACCTTCAGGTTACTAACACGATGCTCCAACAAACTGAGCTAATAGACCAATTATGTTATAAATTAATTTTTTTTTTTTTTTTTTTTTTTTTTTTTTTTTTTTTTTTTTTTTTTAATAAAATAAATATAGTGATATATATATATATATATATATATATATATATATATATCAATATTAATTAATTTATAACATAATTGGTCTATTAGCTCACTTAGTTGGAGCATCGTGTTAGTAACTTGAAGGTCGCAAGTTTGATACCTGCATGCACCATTATTTTCTAAAATATATTTTAACTTACAAAAAAAAAACTGTACGGATTGGGCTTACAGATTGCCCAATTCGTATGTATAAAAAAAAACGTACGAATTGCCCAATGCCACAAAGTCACCTTTGCAACTTCATCTGCACCACACACCACCTTTGCAATTTTTTTCAACGGAAATTTTTTTTCAACCCCTTTAATATAATAGAAATATAATTATGTTGTACAACTATATAACTATATAATGGAATCATATTTCCATTTTTATTTTTTTAACACCCCTTCAAATGAACAAAAAAATATAATTATGTTGTAGTGTTTCAAAGAAATCATATTTCCATTGTATAGTTGTACAATGAAATCATATTTATGTTGTTATTTTTTTAACACTTTTCTAATGAATAACAAAAATGTGATTTCATTATATAGATGTATAACATAATCATATTTTCGTTATTAATTTTTTTCCAACCCATTTAATATAACAAAAACACAATTTCGTTACACAACTATACGATATAATTGTGTTTCCGTTATGTATTTTTTATTCGCACATTTATCGCATAACAAAAACAAGATTTCATCGTACAACTGTACAATGGAATCGTGTTCCCAAAAAAAGGTCATTTGTAGAAAAAAGAATTAAAAAAAATGTGTCAACCCCTTAACAGAGGCCATTAGCAATGGCAATATGACTAATAGTAATTCCTTTGTTTTTTTGTTGGCTCTGATGACCCTGTTAGCGACAGCTTACTTGAAATCCCAACAATTTATAAATGTAACAAATAGTATAAGACAAACATGAAGGAATGTGTATTTGGATTAGAGTTTGGAAACTTCTTTTTTATGATAGCTTAGAAACTTTTTTCTATGAGAGTTTAGAAACTTGATTTAGTTTTGGTTTAAAATAGGTTTGAGATAATTTATTGTTTGCAAATATTTATTTGAAAAACAATTTTAAAACAATAATACATTACTAAAATAAATAATGAAAATTATTTTTAGATTTATGATTAATATAATTAAGAATGTCTTTATTTACAGGGTTAGATTAATTAATGTGAAAAATCTAAGTGTAAATTTTTACAAACCGTATAGTAATATTCTCATTTTCCAGTTTAATAGATGGAAATTAAAGTTTTCTTTAAACTACTAAATTTTACTAAAATAGAGTTTTTTATACAACAAAATATTACATTTTTTTCTTAACTGTGAGAAAAACAGGAAAATAAGAAAGAGTAGTGCGAGATGTTACTGTTAGGTAGTGTAATGAAAAGAGATAAGAAAAAATATTATAAGAAATTATTGTATGTATAATAAGCTCTCACTAGAATATTAAACTTATTGAATTCGAGCCATATCTTTTCAATGAAATGAGATTTTAAGTAGCCATTTCGCATAAGTTCCCCGGTTGTGACTTTTGAGCATATAAGTTTTATTTTTTTCAAGTATAATAAAAGGTAATATGTGACTTTCAGAAAATGAAGAGAGAAAAAAAAAACACTAAGATATTGACTTCTACTGTTTTCGAGATCAGTTTATGTTTACTAAAATTTGTTTATCCTCTAATGACATTTGGTGTTTGTTTCCTGAATATATTTTTCTTTTAAAGAAGTTTGTTTCTTAAGCACTTTAAGAAAACAGAAGAAAATTAAGGATGAGAAAACATCTTCTAGTAGTTTCTATCTTTTGGTTTTAAAATGATTTTCAAAATTGAATTGATTTTAGATGAGAAATTGATTGCTAAATACTGTATAATTGTTTTAGAAAATATATTTTTTAAGAGAAATAAAGTGAGACAAAGCCTAAATATGCCGTGACTTAGAGCTCATTTGTGAAATCTTCGTGGCTTGGAAGTTGATTATTAGCTTTCGTTTTTCTGCCAAAATCATGATAAGCAAGTTTATAAGAAATTTCAATGATGTCCTTTTTGAAAAAGAAAAGAAAAGAAAAGAATAATTTTTAATGATGTTTTTAAGTTACGGGTTCTCTTTAGTTTCATACTGGAATTGTTGGTTTTAAATGTTCTACTTAATGTCCAAATCAAACCCAAATAAATTTTAATTGCTACCTGTAAATATTTATGCTTCCTAAACTTTGAAATCCCATTGATTTTACAATTGATCGAAATAATCGACATAATAATTGAAGCAAAAACAAAAAACATTCTCCCTATCCAATACTTTATTTGACAGACAGACAAACAGGGAAAATAGGAAAAGGCTGCTAAGCATTATTATTTGTGCTTTCAAGTGACACATTTCAGAATTATATTAAGACATTCAGATCCAAGAATAAGACCATTAGTGATATAGCACAGTTTTTTTCTTGAGAAACAACACTTGAGTCACTCATACATAATCTAGTGAAATACACAAATCACATAAACAGCAAACAATTAGCTACATAATCTGTATCTCACAACATTAACTTGATAAAAAAAACAAAGCAACCAAAATATTTGTATTGTATCCTTATTGCTCTAAACTAGCATATGAACCCTTTCACAAATTTATAGATACCAGTCTTAATGATTCTAGCAGCACAGTGCCTTATTCCCCATTTATTTCCTTTTGCAATCAGAGAGGAAGTGGTGGGATACTTTGCTCATGCCTAAACACGTTTTGAGGATCCACTTTGGTCTTAATCTTCACCAACCTGTCGAAGTTGTTCTTGTAATACCTATAACCCCAAGCACTTGCTTGAATGTAATTTGTGCTGTTCTTGGTGTTTATTCCCAAGTCAAGATCCCGGTAATTCACATATGCTTCCCTTGGCAAGCTAGAAACATAAGGGCCCATGTAGCTGTAGAGCTTTCTAATCCAATCTATGTGCTTTGCAGCATTCTTGTCTCCCTCTTGCCACGAAGACAAGTACTGAATTTTGTAGAGTGTTCCATTTCTGTGAGGAAATGGGGTCTCAGATTCTGAAAATTGGCTCATCCTTCCACCATATGGGTTCCAAATCATCAATGGGCTGTGTTCAACTAGCAACCTTTGCCACAACCCCTCGAGCCCGGTTTCCGGTATTGGTTCCCTCACAAAATCTGATTTTGCCTTGAAGAAGTTCTTGAATGTTGACTTTCCTTTGAGCAGAACTTCTGGGGGTGTGTCATTTGGGAAGCCTGCAATATAGAGCACAGATTTGATCCAGCTAGTTTCCAAGCAATCCTTTCTTGTCAACCCCAACTCAGGGAAACTTGTCTTCATGACTTGGAGGAGTGTTCTGGCCCCACCAAGGAAGAGAGCATTGTAAGAAGTTGTGATGGTTCTCTGAGTCTTGTTTCTTCCATCACTAGATGGCTGAATGATGACTCTGATGAAGAGGTTCTCATCAATATAAGGTGCCACTTCTTGCCACCTGTGAAGAATCTTGGTTGCACCTTGCTCAAGGCTCTTGGTAACTGTAAAAACTGTCACAGTTGGTGGCACAGGAACAAGCTTTATCTTCCACCAAAGAAGGATACCAAAGCTTCCACCTCCACCTCCTCTTATAGCCCAAAATAGGTCTTCCCCCATGGCTTCCCTATCAAGAATTCTTCCATTGGCATCAACAATTTGAGCATCTAGGACATTATCAACTCCAAGGCCATATTTTCTCATCATAGTTCCATATGCTCCTCCTGTGATGTGCCCTCCAATGCCTAAGCTTGTGCAAAGGCCTGCAGGGAAACCATGAACTGAACTCTTCTCATATATTCTGTAGTACACCTCACCAGTTGTGGCACCAGCTTGAACCCAAGCAGTGTTGCTTTTTACATCCACATTGATGCCGCGGAGCTTGACCAAATCCACAACTATGAAGGGGGTCTCAATTTCAGAGACGTATGATATTCCTTCATAGTCATGGCCACCACTTCGCACTCTAATGTGAATCCCAAGTTTCTTGGAGCAAATCACTGCTGCTTGAACATGGGAATCACGGGAGGGTGTGAATATGAACTCGGGTTTTGGCGCTGAAGGCACCAAAAGCCTTAGATTCTGTGCGGAGGAGTCAAGGATGCTGGTGAATGAAGGGTTGCTTGGAGTGTAAATTGATGAGTAAAATGGAAATGTTCTGTCCGATTTCAGGTTGAGACATTGGACAAAACTTTCTTGAATTGAAGCTGAATTTGCTAAAGAAAATGATAACAAGAGGACTATTATAAGTGGCAACTGTGAGATTGGTGAGACCATGGTTTTTGTGTTCTGTTTTGTGCCAAGAAGGGTGTCACCAATGTTCTATATATAATTGAGCTATGGTACCATAATGCTCAAACCGGGGGTCTTCAAACAAAATTGATTTGGATTAAATCGGACTGTAATAAAACCTAAATCATTTTTTTTTCCTGAATTAGTTCAAGAAAAAAGGAATATACTGTTTTATAAAATAAATTCATTGAATTATTTCTACAAAATCAATTAGATTAATCGAAATGGTTTTCACTTGAATATTTTTTTTTATTTGAAAAAAAATAGTTTGAAAACCAATTTGAAACAGGCATGACTCTTAGAATCAGTTTAAAATTAATTAAAAATCAGTTCAATTCAGAATCAATTAAAATTAATTAAAAATCAGTTCAATCCAGAATCAATTTTTTAAAACCAGTTCAATTTTGAACCAATTTTCAAACTAATTTAACTATTTAAATATAAAATCAAACCGGTTAAAATTATTTAAATCTAATTCAATTCGATTTTTTTATCAAACTAGATTTTGCACACTCTTAATTGTAACAGTATGGGGATACTTGAGCTAAGACATACTTCATATAGATGAAGAGTATTGGCATTAATTTGGGGTGAATGTTCTAATTTTAATTATGACAGGGTGGAACATAAACTTTTTCATTTAAATTTGATTTCAATAACATCGGCCATTTTTTTTTTTATCTAGATTATTTCATGGGAGATAATCCAATTCTAGTAAGATAAAAAAAAATTCAAATATTTAATGCAATTACATATCCATCATCAGACCATCAATTAAGTTAAAATAATTTCATGTTAATTAATTCACACATTTAAGTGTGAACAACGATCATTTTCACATAAAAAAAATGTGACAATGACTTTGTTTCATCCCCATTAAAGAGAGCGGTATAAACCTTAAGTCATGTGCAAGGCAAAGCATTAGTCTTGAATGGCCCCACGGGTTTCTTAATGTTTTTGAGAAGAATAAGAGATAAACATGTCTGTTTATATGCAGCATTATGCGATCATGCACCAAATAAAGCAAATTCTCCATAATTTTATAGTATTATTTGTAAATTTAAATCGAATCCCTTTCTTGGCCTTCTGGTGGTTATAATCCCATGGTCCACATGACTAATCAAATAATCAATTACTAGTTATATTTGTTACTTTAATTGATTGTGTTACGTAACGTTTAACGACCCATCCTCAAGGTTTTGTAATACTTGTTTGCCAAGAGTAATTAATGTTAACAAATATTCCCCATCGCCGCCAAGCTTAACTAGGGTTGAACCGTTGAAGTCACAATATAAGATGCTATGTAGTTTTTTAACGTATACAACAAAAAAATTAAGTTGTAGTGTAACTATATGAATTTGAAAGGTGGGGAACTTGTACAGCTAGACAACTACGATAAAAAAAAAATTAAAAGTACTTTTTTTTCTTTCATTTTCGTATCGTCAAATATAATTTTCATTAACATTTATTAATTGAGTAGGAACGTTTTTTATATATGCAGAAAATTGTATAATTGACTCTCTTATGAAAAGTATATATGAAGTTTTACGTTATTATAAGACTAAAAGATGCTACATGTTCTTTATCACATGTTAAAAAGAAACCTAAATGTTCTGTATGATAGTGAGAGTTTAATAGTAAGTGCATGTATGTACATTAAAACGTTGTCATACTAGAAACGCAATTTTTGAATGAAATGTATGTACAAATGAGGCTATGTTTTCCTTTTCCGCGTAATTCTGTCACTAAAGATAGGTGTCGATCATGTGAACAGAAGAGAATACAAGTGAAAAGTATATTAAATAAAAAAAAATAGTTAGATTAAAATGTACAAGAAAATATTGCCAGCAAAACTCAGTTGCATGTGTGTAGATATTTGGGTCTTTTCAAGTATAATTTGTGTATAGTGTTTTTTTTTTAAATGACATAAAAGTTAAGTTGAGTTGAATCTTGAAGGTTTAGTATAATTTTATTTGGATGCAAAAAAAAAAAACAATTTTTATATAAGAGTATGAAAACAGTTGAAATGGAAAAAAAAATCATAAACTATAAATTGCAGATTCAGAAAAATAGCTTATTTTTTCAGATTTTTTATTACAAATTGAAACTATTGCCCCAAACATGTAACTTATTTTGCAAACAACTTTTAAAAAAAAAACTAAAATGTTGAGAAATAATATTTCCTAAACATCTAACTTGTGTTGGCAACCAACATGTCATTGAAGTTTTAGAGGTGTCATTCCGTTCTACGATATTTTTATTCAAACAAAAATACATGTACAAAATTATCTCATTCCGTATTAGAATTCATGTTGAATAATCGAAACTCACATTAAATATTAGCGAATGTTATTTTAGATAAATATTTATATACTTAATTTCATATTTAAAATTTGATTTTATGTCCAAAATTAACTTTTCATTTAAATCATTTTATGTAAGTTTATTTTAAATAAAAAATTTAATATTATATTTTAAAACTTACTTATTTTTAAAATAAATGTTTTTAAATATAAATTACTTCACTTTAAAATTAAGTACAACCAACATTAATTTTAAAAAAATCATTAAAAACCGATTTTTTGATAAATATACACTAAGTTTGCCTTGATTAATAAATGAGACAACTTTTGACTTATGGGCAAACCGTTTGTTGACAGGACTCTTACCTAATCACTACCATTATACTTTCGACTAAAGAGAGAAAGTGGAAAGAACATAGTGAGAAAATCAGGAATGAAAAGGAAATTGGATGGGCTAGCTAGGTGAGATAGAAAGTGGAAAAAACAAAGTTAGAAATAGAAGGTAATGAATTTAATTCCTCTTTGTGAAAGAAGCACTCCGAAAGTAAACTCAGATAATTCAAAGTTGATCATATTCTTTGGTTCCTATTTTTTTCTTTGAAAACGTTGATTGGTATAAAAATTATTTTTGTTAAATATATAAAGTGAAGTATCTTATTTTAAAAACATTTTTTTCTCTAATTCATTTAACATATTAATTTTCTATTAAATAGTTGAAAAGTCATTTTGCAATATTTTTTTCTTAAAAAAGTATTTTATCAAATAAAATTACTAATTTTTTTATTTATCTTCCAAACAAATTACCCTGTTTAAGGTACGGTCACAAAAAATAAATGTCTCTCGTAACAGAGATTTCAATTATGATTCATCATTTTGCACATAATTTTTTTTTTCTAAAACCAACTTCAGTTAAGAAGATTTTTTTTTAATATTATATTGGGTTGTCTCTTGTTATTTAATGCGAAAGAGAAGAAGAGAAAAATATTTACTGCAGTTAAATTACAATAATTAATTAACTATAAGCATTTAACTTAAGAAAAATTAAATATGTAAGTAATTAAACTATATATATATATATATATATATATACACGACAACATCATTTTAAAAATAAAAATAAAAAAATAAAATTATATTATAAAAATGAAAATTAAAAATTAACCAATATCATATGATTATCTTAAAAAATTTGTGCATATATTATTAATATTAATCATTTAAATAAAATAATATATATATATATATATATATATACATATATTATTTTCGTCACATATAAATAGTCCTAAATTATAAAAAGACGGAAGAAAAAGATAGGCTACACTCCACAATGCAGAATTCAATAGTCTGTTCAAAAGGAAACAATAAAGAATAGAGGTGGTGCAACTATCCTCCCTTTACATTTTCCATTTCTCACTCTCTAAGCCTGCAATGTCCCTCAGCTTTCAGGAGTTCGTGAGGTGAGTTGAGATCGATCTATATGTATGTGTTTCTATTTAACTTAAATTTTGATATATAAGGTTAATTTTTTAAATTCTAATTTGGCTCATTTAAAATCTAAAACAATATATGAAATAAGATTGAGTTAATCTAATTTGTTAATATGAGACATTAATCTTAATATTGTCTACAATTAAATCGTAAAATTAAAGAAATATACAACTACAATTGAGATATATTTTACAATATATATTTTTAAGATTAATATATTAATATAATATAATATCATGTTAGACAGAATATAATTTATTGAGTTGAAAAATTGTATTATCAATATATAATTGTACGTTAAAAAAATATGTAGTATATGAAATTGAATTGGCTTGAAACTATTCAAAATATATTAACCCATATTCATCCTGAAAATACTCCGCTTTTAATTTCTTAAATATGAACGTGACAAAATTCTCTTTGAGTCGAGCCATGTTAGTGGAATGAGACAAGTCATGAACACCTCTCTATATATAAAACCTTTGCATCCATTTCTCTGTCTAGCATTTTTCTATTTTTTGTTATTTAAAAATATAATAAATTTTAATTTTTATATTTTTAATTTCGTTCAATTTTTAATTAAATATCTACTTTTTCAAATAAGAAATAACAAAAATTCAAAATCATATTTATTTAAAAATAAATTTTATGGAAATAATTTCATGACTATATATTTTCTATTTATAAACTAATTCATAATTATTTGAACAACTTTGTTTTTTAGTTAGAAAATGTATAAGTTAACTTTGATAAACAAATAACAGTCACCTCCTCTTGTGATGTATTCCTTCCAAAAAAAAACTTGTACTGTTTGACAATTTATCTCAGGATAGGTTTGATTGGTTAAAATTAAGCTTCTGGACAAAAGACAAGAAGAATCATACATGACAAAATACAAGTAAAATAATATAAATTTATTAAAATACTTAGTATTAATTATCTTAATATAATTGATATTAAATTTAATGAATTTATTGAAATAAAGAGAGAGATATTAGGAAAAAAAATCCAGTGTTTTTTTAAAATTATTATTTTGGTTAGTTATTATTTTTTGGTTATTAAAGAAATATAAATAGAAATATATGTTTTTTTAAATACTTTGTAACTAGGAAAAAAAAATTTCCATGATTTCTTAAATAATAAAAATTAGATATTTTATCCTATCCTGGTCTGCTTGATTTTGTGTTGTCCATTAATTTTTTTAAAATCAAATGTGGAAAAAAAATTATTCTATCTAAGACCATAATTTTTACCTAATCAAATGAATTGTTAATCTATTATTTTGGTATTTGAAAATTTTAAATGTCGATGCAGTTATTTGAAATTTTCCTTGAAAGAGTCCTAGATTATATAGCCTTGATATGCGTCTTTCTGCCGTGATCGACCAGAATCCACCATGGCAAGCATGTCAACTAGTGCAGCTTCACCTTGTCCCAATGTCTTACAAGAGGATTTGAATTCTGCTTCTTGATCACCATCCTTGGTCTCATGGTGAAGAACAATTATTAAGAAACCTCTCACACGGCACGGGTCAACCTAATGTGAATCACCAATGGCTCAATGTTTAGAGACCAATTTTCAATAATAAAAATACATATATAGTTGTAAAGCATAATTAATAACCAACTTAGTTGGTAAATATCTTTGTGGTCTTAAATATGTAGTAAGAAGTTTGATCTCAGAGATCTATATGTGTGTAGAAAACAAGAATAATTAATTATTTAGTATACTATATCAAAGATATTAGAGACTATTTCATTAAAAAAGTGGTATAAAATTTATGTATATTTTATACTAATGTCACGGTATAAAAAAATAGATATTAAACATCCTTAAATAAAAATGTTAAGAGACATGGAATCGTTAAACTAAATCAAATCAATTATGATCATAAATCAACTTATAATTGAATTTGAACATTTAAAAGTTTGAATATAACACATTCCTTTTTATTTATTTTTAATTTTAAAATTCAATTTATAATTAATTTTTAGATTATGTTAATATGTAGGTCCTTATAGTTCAATTTATTAGTTTCTAAATGAATTTCTATGATATTTTTTTGATATAGTCTTTAATTTTAATTTATTTTTAAAATGTTAAATTAAATCCCCACTGACTTGTTGCTGAATCCTACTGGCTAATTGTCATTAAATTGTGTTAAATTTTATGGAATTATTTAAAATTTAATAAAAATAAAAGGATTTATAGAGTAATTTAAGCTAAATTTTATATAAATCAATTATTTAAGTTACTAAATTAATGAAACATTTTTTCTATTATGTTAACTCTGTTACTATCTTATCTTATACGTTAAAATGTCAATAATATTACCTAGGGACAAAGTAATCATTAGTAATGTTAACAAAAGTACCTTTAAAAAAAATGGGCATGTTACTTTAATGTTAAATTAGAATTTAGAATGAAGAATTAATATAGTAAAATGAAAACTTCAACTTAAATAAATAAATAATTAAAAGATTAAAGCAAAGTTTTGATCTTAAAAGAAGGGATACTTGAGACTATGGAGTGGATTTGGAAGGACCAAATCATAATTGATAGAGACACTATTAATAGTGAAACATAGAAATTTGAAAGACCAAATTAAAAGTTTTATCTAATTTTTTTCAAATATTTGTTCTCTTCTAATTTATGTTTTTTATGCAAATAAATTTTTTATGCAGCAAACCCTCACATTATAATTGCACTGGCATGTGCAAAGCAAACGGTGAAGTTGTCATTGATATCGACCACGATAAGAAGTTTCAGCTGAAAGCCCGAAACCGACAACAAATAAAGATCACGAAAAAGGATTCTAAGTGATAAAATGTAAGCTCAGCAAAGAGTTAAATTAACAACGCAAATAATGTTGCTTCGTTATTTACGTTGATCTTTCACTTTCTACTCTAAACCATCTTTGGTGGTACCCCTCTTGTCTCATCTATATCTCAAAAATTTGATTCGGTTTAATTTAATATCCAAATGTTGACGTCTTTCTTTAATCAAATTCTCATTCTTCCTTCCACGTTTTATTTTCTGTACACAGAGAATAATTAAAGGTACTTTATGTATGGCCAGCAATTTTCGTTTCCTATTTATAAAGCTACACGTAAGACATAAATTAGCATGGAAATTTTGAATATATGCATAAATATTGAGATGAGCATTACGTCAATCTTCTGTAATGCTCTGCTAATCACGGGGATATTATATTTATTTTATATTTTTGTTTTTCTTTTATCGACTTATGTACATTGACTGCTTCAGTTGAGTTGCACTCTGTCACCGACGAATTTTGGCATTTTTATAAGATATTAGCATTCTATTTTATTATACTTTACCCTATTTTATTTATTTTTACTTATGATTACATGTTTGTTGAATCACAATACTAATTAACACTACAAGAAAAAATCATATATAGTGTTGGCCAAAGGTATATATAACATCAGCTAAAATCGACTAAGTGGACGAAAAATCCGTTGTACAACTAATTTATTAAGTCACTCATTGAATCAAAATGTTGAGACATTGGTGTAAACCAATCAATTTTACTATTAAACTAGTCAACCGACGGTTTGGTGTGAATTAAACCGGTTCACATGACTGAAAAACACTTATTCCAAAGCTTGCCTACAACATTTACGTGCTACCTACAATTTCATAAAATTAAAAAAAAAATACAAAATTTAATTTATTTATTTTGTAAACATATTAATTAAAAGAAAGCAATAACATTTTGAAATACTGTTATAAATATGTGACTAAAATTTAATTTATATCTAGTGTAAAAAAAATATTAAAAAATACTGTAGATACATGTCCCCGAATCTTGTCGGACAAAACGTGGGATTTGCATGGCATCATTTAATTGGACATGCATGTTTGTATTTATTGTACATTAATTGTAGACACACTAAATAATCTTTCATACTCCTATTAATTTGTTGCCTGGACTTTTATTTTCGATTGGCATAATTATTGTGAAAGGTCATGTGGTTACATAAGTATACAATTTTATGATTTAATTAGTAGGAAAAAGCTACTTTTGCCACAAAAAGGGAGCTCGAAAAATTCATGAGTCTTTTATAAAGCTGATTGTCAGCTTAGTCATCAGTCTAAATGCATGACTCATTGACCCAACATGTGTTTACCTTGTATATAAATCCTTCAATTAACCCATTTTTTACAGTTAAGTTATTATAATATGCCAACCTTAGGAATTACTTAAAAAAAGGGTGTTTCAATATTTTTTTAATACAATATCATATACTGAATTTCTCGATTCTAAATTAATAAATGACATTATTAATTAGAAACACTTAATTTGTCTCGATTCATCTAAAAGTGAATAAAAAAATATCTATCATTCACTAAAAAAAATCCACTGTCCAATTTTATAAACAAGTAATTATTTCAGTTCCCCTGCTTGCATCTGTAAATATATATAAGAACAACTTTTTATTTTATTTTATTTTGTAAATGATAAAAACTTACGTCTCTTTTGTAATATGAATACTTTTTGTTTCCCTAATTCTGCACTTTTCTAAGAAAAGGTTGTATAGAGACGACCTACGTCATGCAGGATATAACTAACTATATAATTTATGTCATAGCTTTAAAATACTAAGTTATTTGTACATTGTTACAGTTATCAACGCATAATAACAAAATATATAATCAGAATTGTAAGTGTAGGCTATCGTTTATCAACTTAACACGCTCGGTGATTTATACTAATTTTGTTAATGTATCAATATAAGTGATATTGCTATATATATATATATATATATATATATATATATATAAAAAAAAAAAAAACAGGGCATGAGTAATTTCAAGAAATAAAAAAAACTGTAATTGATTAAACAAAATAAGTATTGTGTGGCCTAAATTCACAGTGCTTTACGCCCCAAACTCAGCATCGAATCCCCCAAACTCAAAATGGAATCAATAGCTAAAGTTCTCCAAATTAACAGCACCTATAGTGTATGACTGAATAATTTGAACATTACACATATATGATGCTATCATTGACGTAGGGCAAGCGTTGAATGACTTATTCTCTAGCTTAGTCCTCAAAATCAGAACCACCATGTGTATATTGGCTTGTTTGGGTGCCCACAGGCACATGGATTGACCCTATTGATTTGAACTTCAACCTTTCAAGACCCATATGAAATGTCGAAACGGGAAACTTAATTCCGAAGTGTTTCATCACAATAAAACATCCACACCCCATAAATCTTAAACTCTGCAAAATGTAGTTATAGCTTCTCTGACCAAGCATGCACAATGCTAGTTTCAATAATTCAACTAAGTTTACTTCCGGTTAATGCGCGAGACAGAATCCCTTTTCTGCTTTCATACCTAGCGCTTAATTTGCGGCTTAAGTTTATTCTCAACTCAGAAAGAGGGTTAAAAAAGTCAAATTTGTTATCTCGTTTAACATGATAGAGTACTGTACACTAGCTTTTTTTTTATATATATATGGTTTCAATTTTTCAACTCAAATCACACGCACCTAACCTAACACGCAGGCATTGTTTGACAATATACTGGGATGGTCCATTCATTTTTATTTCTATGTCTATTCATGTCTCCACGAAGTTTTGCCTCTAGAGCTTCGTGCACCACTTTGAAATACACTAAGTCAAACTCGGGAAATCTTTGCTACACAACATGGTTGATTGGTTGTAACTGTATACACTATATACAGAATAAATAATTCTTAATACAAACGGTTGAATTAGTGTTTTTTAAGAGAAGTGTTAACAAGACGGTTTTGCCGGTTAAAATTTATAAATTAAGAGAAAAAGTAATTAAATAAAAAATGAGACTCGTTAAAATTTATAATTTTTAATAAGTTAAACAAATAGTAAATGAGTGTATGTGTTCATCAAAAAAGTCCTTTAAAGTATTACTAACATTTTGCTTTGTTTTTTTAAATTAAAAGATTAACTTGATTGTTAAATGAAAAGATAGGAAAAAAGACATCATGAGTTTAAAATTCAAATTTATATTAACAAAAATTAACAATTAATAGTTATTTATAAAACAATATCCTTTTTTAAAAATACCCAAATTTACCTTCTTTATACTTGATTTCAAACTTTCTTTTCTTGAAAAAAGGTTAGTAGTATCAACAGTTAAATTATCCTATAATAATTTTATTGGTTAATGATGCTTACTCTATATCACCCATATATATATATATATATATTAAATCTATCTATCTTGTCAACTATCAAATGCACAGTTATCAAAATTAGTTTGGCCTGATTGGTCGGACTAAGATTTGATTAGCTAATCAGTCTGATTTTATTATTTGATTATTTATGTAGTTGACTCGATCAAAATTGGTTAAACCTAGACGATCAAATTGATCCAACCTGATCAGGTTCGCTTTTTTTTTTGAAAACTTCTTTTTTATTTTTCATTTAAAATTTTGGATTATTATCAATTGTTATTTTAAATTTTTAAGTATAAATAAATTTTTTACTCAAATAATATTAATTATATATTTATATATCATAAATATATATAATTTTAAATTTTTAATATATATTAAATTAAATCAGATTAATTACTAACTTACTGATTATACCACTCACCCACTAATCTATTACGTGCCTCAATCGAATCAAAAGGCGAAATCAACTTTAATAACACTTATCAAATATGTCCACATGGACACAAGATTGATATATATTTGTTTTCACACCTCACTTTTAGTTTCTCTCTCTTAGTCAATCACTCTCATTTTTTATTATAAAACCGTGCATAACCATAGGTCCCACGCTAAATCACACCTAATTTGTCAAAACGGATAATGAGTTTCTATACTAGCTAATTTGTGTAACATATTTCTGATTTTTATTTAGATTGTTGAGAGTGATAGTGATCAAATTCTAAATTACTGAATCATAAAGATTCAGACATTATGTCATGAATTAATATTATCAAGTTTAAACTATTAATTGAACCAACTTTACATAATTGACAACACTTTTATAACAAGTTGCATAAGCTTCAATTCAATCACTATAAATCATGTACGGATTATTGTACAAGGATAAGTGCCACTAATTTGGACGAGCCAATATTCTAAGTCATTTGGGTGAGTCTTGGGTGGATGATTAATTTGCCATTTAACCAAGTATTGGAACATACATGTGGTCTTGGTGGAAACACACGATCGAGGACTACCAAGAAAGATATTACAGTCATTCTGGAATAAAAATGGTGAGTGTGATTGGCCAGGAATATCCATTATAATGGGAATTGAATATGATGTGAAGTTGGGTGTATAGCTTTCATTTTTTTATTTGGTCTCCCTCTATTTCAAGTCTTTCCTTCAATACGCTCCCATACTATATTAAAGTTTAACCCATGTTTAAAAGGGTAAGAGAATAGGCTAATGGACTTTTAATTTGAGTAAATAATTTCTTAATATTTTTAGACTCTCAACTTTTTACTGTTAATTAAAGTAATATTTATTTGAAGATGAACCTTAACACAAAGAATATTTTGGTACACTATTAATTCTAAACTATGGACTTTTAGTTTTTTTAATTAATAATATTTCTCTATATCATATTTGAAGGTTTAACATCTTTCTTTCGTAAGGAAAAGAGCCAAGTTTCTGGATGTTTACGGGAAACTCTCCCCAAAATAAAATGTTTATAGGAAACAATGTGGGCCGGGGCACAATGCTTTTGGTAGTTAAATACTTTCTTCAAAGCGACACATAATTAAGGAGTCTTCTCGTGGGACAGAAAATAAAGGAAAATCATGCAGGTGTCCTTTTCCCTGCTCCATTTGATCGCCGAATATGTCAAATGTGATTAATTAGCCCAAAAAGATAAGTTATTTTTAATATCTCGCCAAGGCTAAATCTTCTTTATAATGATTTTATACCTTGAAGTCTTGAACACTGAATGACAGTAGAAGTTAGAACACATATTTTTAAGGTATTTTCGTAGCGAGATAATATCCACAAACAAACGAACAAACTCTAATTAATTTTAGTAATTAAAACTTTTTTATAATTAGTTTAATCATTAATTGTAGAACTTTTTAATTGAAATTAACATCTTTTACGCGACAAATTAATATATTTATATTCATATAACTTATTTTATATATCTATTATTGCATAATTCATTATTTTAACATTTTATTTTTAAAATTTGGAGTTTAATTATGTAACGTCTAATTACTTTAAATTTTGTCAATATATATTATGGGTTGATTCAGTCTCAACCTATTCACCCAAAAAAAGTCTCAACCTTATAATTAGCAAGGGCATGGCATGTCTAAATTACAAAGTTTTAGCTTTACCAAAATTTTGAGTGGGATTCAAATCAATTAATTAAAATCATTTTAATTATAAATAATTCAATTGGGATATTTTCCATAAGCAGTACCAATTATGGGGTGGTCCTGCTTTTGGTGATTGCACCTGAATCTTGCGATAATTATATATGATGTTTGGGCCGAGCAAGCAAAGGACAAGGAAAAGTCCTACAAAAGTAAGTACTACGCTTGACATTGTGTGTCTAGAACGGTTGTGTCTCTTACTCTTTGATGTACTAGAGAAAATATCAGTGCGCAAGTCTTTGATCTGAAATTCTGAATTCAACCACCGAAAGGTGAAAGAGTTATGACATCAACTACCAGGTCAGTAACAATAAGTCACCTATTTTTTAGACTTATTCACGGATATTTTTACTTTGTTGATAAAAAGGGGCACCTATATATTCAGGGATATTTGAACCATGAAATGGTGCACATCGAACTTGTGCTCTTTTCACTGATCCTCAAGTGATATATATTTAAACAAAGTTACGTATATTTTGATTGTTTTGTTTTTTAAATTCGGTAAAATAAATAAGGCATTCATGTTGAGGCTGAAGTGAAGATTCATAAAAACATTCCTATGTTACTCAAATAATTGGGCTAAAGATTCATAAGAATAACCCTACCTCATTGGCTCACTCAAATAATTGGCATCTCTAGGTACTTATCTTATCTTTGGTGCTGCAGGTTTGCATGTTGTAATTAATTAGCCTATCCTGCCTCGTGATGCTAGTCTCCTAGAAAAGGCTAGAGGTGGATAAATTTTTATAGAGTAAGTTAAGCACACTACGTTATTTTAATTCCACTTTTTATTCAATAAATTATTTTGACGTGTCTTAATTTCTAAATAATTAATTGAGTAATAATATATGTAAGTTGTAAGGTGAATTGGGGTGGAAATAAGAGAGATAAAAAAAGAAAAAGAAGGTAAAGAGAGAAGTAATGAATGCCATAGATAATGAGACATAAAAAAGGAGGGAGATAAAGAAATATGAAGTGAAAAGGGAGATGAAAGATAAAGAAGATATATGAGAATAATATATTATTGAATATACCTTCACCAATACTAATTGTATGATTGATAAATATTTTTTTCCTTCAAATTAGGTATGTGTGATCAGGAATTTGATTATTGAATTCATGCATACAATACATATTTATTGACAAAACTCAATCCTCTAAATGAATTACTTTAAGAAATTAATTTGGTTGATATATGTTTTTTTTTATAAATATGAAAATGTTAGAAATTTGAAATTTGTCTGTATAAAATTTTGAGTATATTTTTCATTCTCAAACAATTAAAATGTGTTTTTTTTATACAGAGTAAAGTTTGAATATTTAAATATATGTGTATTACTTTTTTATATTAGATTTATCCAAATTTACGTATAAGCTAAAAATTAATATATTTTAATTTTATGAGGAAAAAAATATATTAAAAACTTACAAATTTCAAATATTTATATATTTATAATGATAAAAAAACATATTTTAGCCTATTAGTTTTTAGCTTAAGGATACCTTTCTTAAAAAAAAAATGAAAAATAATGGATACACACCCTGCGCCCAGCCGGTTATTGTGAAAGTGTTTAATTTATTGTAACTTTAACATGAACTCCAACCAAAGTTAATCGATCTGTCGCTAATAACACAGGTTAATGGATACGTAGTTGATACTCTATTTTCAAAGCTAGAAACCCGGGTTTTGTTAGTGAACAGAGAAATTCTCCAGCATGAAGGAACTTGCCAAGAGATTTTTATGGTTTATGTACAATTTTTATGCGACAATAAACATGACTTTATATACTAATCAAGGAGTAAAAAAAATACAATTAATCAAATAAGAGTCCTACTCCTACGTAATCCAATTTGCTGATTCGACTTTGATTTTCGCGCTCAATGAAGTAATAACTAATTTGGGCTTCACTTTTAGGTAAGACGTATTTGCCTCCTTGGATTTTGTTAATTTTGTTTTGCTGGATCAGTATTTGGAGTGGAAAACGACAAATAGGGTTTATCTTTTGTAGCAGTAGAGTCTATAAAAATATAAAATACTGAAGAAACTGTCATAACTTATAAGTTTTCATTTGTTAAAAGTTTGTTGGTGTTTTGCCTGTTTGGAGTCTTACTTTAGAGGTATAAAAGGAAAGAGAGGAACTAATTAATTCATATGAGGTTAATATGTGATCCAAAAAAAAAAAAGAGGTTAATATGTTAAGTTTTGTCAGCGTTTTCTAAATAGTTTTAATTGTACAAATGGTCTCCCGTGAAACAAAATCACTGAGTTTTACTTTTTTTTTTTTTAATAAAGACATTTTTATACACATATATAGCTAAAAATTAAACTCCTATTAACATGCTTAAAAGAACATAATTATTTTCCGACTGTCTAAAATTTTATTGATCAAAACTATTTTCAAAATTTAAATTAACGAGTTCTGAAAATGAGTGACAGTAAAGTCTCGATTATTTCCCAAGTGAAAAGGATCCTATGTATGGGCCGAGACAAGTGCATCCCTCAACTTTTTTCCTTAAATTTTTTTTTGGCCCAAAACATTGTTCTGATGGTAGTTCTTATTGGCTCTACTCCTATTGTTATTAGTCTCTATCAAGTGGATGATCCCTCTTTTTATTTTCAAATTGTTCAAACATAACTATGATTTTAAGTTATACACAATAAAATCATGATTTCATTCTATTACAAAGTTCATACTGTAAGGTCTCGAGTGTCCACGTGACACTTTGACGTTTAATATTATAATTATGTAGTAGTAATGATAATTGTGGTAATGACCCTGTGAATAATTCGAATTCGTGTGACCGGAATGTCATACAAGGGGATACAATTTGGAACTCGGATAAGGGAGGGGTGTAAATAGAACATTTTAAAGCCAGGTTCGTACTGAATGTGTTAGTATTTACAGGGAAATCGGGTTAGAGTGTGACCGGGTTATCGCGTATGTATCCTGAAAATAAACGTTGAAAAGAAAGGAACCCGAACAAGGTCGAGTAGTGATGGCCAGGGCAGGACCCCGGACTGGGTTGTCTGGACTACACGTACCAATGTGAAGTCATATGCGCTTGACTCGCCAGCCCGGTAGTTAGTGTTTTCACAAGCTTAACCTATGCACGTGATCCGTACTGACCGTCAGGTCACTAGAGTAACACATGTTGACTTAGTGATGTATGCGACGTGCGTTAACTCCCAGAGTATTTAAATAACGTGTGTGCGGGTTATTTCGTGCACGACTCAATTTCTTCCTCTGTCCTTTCACCATAAAAACGTTCATTCTCTCTTCCTTCTCTGTTTTCGCCATTAACGAACGAAGGGAAGCTTCGAGCCTAGAGAAGAGAAGGTGATTCTCAGGGCATTCGAGCTTGAGAAGCGGCTCTCTAGCCTCGTTAATAACCTCAGAGGTAAGAGGCACTGGTCTAACCTTAGGATGTAATTGTTATCATTTTCGGCTCAGTTGTGATGGACCCTTTTGGGGTTCTGCATGTCGCCTGTGGGTGAAAAATGTTGGTAACCTGGAAATGTATCGAGTTCCTCTACATGCAACAGGTGAAACCCATTATTGATTTCTTGCATGCATGTATCTAGGGCGCGACGCTGAAGATCATGGTGTTCGAAATCACGATGGTGGACGAACCAGTGAGGAACGCCGGATAGGTAAGCTTCATGTTCTTAAGAGTCCTTCTCTGGACCGCGTTCCACCATACTCCGAGGGAGTGATGATTATTATATGTCATGATGTATGTGTTGAAATTGGGTGTTGCTGCTTTCTGTTTGAGAACATGTATATGATTTGCACTATGATTGCTTTGTTGTGATATTTGAGATTCTCTGGAAAGTAGAATGGACGAACATGGACTTAGAGCCATAGATGTTCGCGCGGAACCTAGAGGGAATGTGCCCATTAAGTTGGATGATCTTCCTCAGGGGTGTCTGCACGAAGTCCTAGAGGAATGTGCACATTAAGTTGGATGAGCTTCCTCAGGCAAGGATATACAAGGGAATGTGCCCATTAAGTTGGATGATCTCTCTTGTTATATATGTGTTATTATATACATGTGATGTGTTCTTTTGTAAGCCAGGATGACTAGCTTGTGTAATGCTGTTTTGATGCATTGTATCGTAGAAGTGAGCCTGGGTGAAGAGAAACCCTCAAGAACCTGGAGTTTACTGAGATTATTATCTCACCCTGGTTGGGGAATTATATGTTGTTGCAGGTGACGAGCACCGGGAGGACGACGAATCTCGAGGCAAGAGGCCCGGGTAGCAAGGCAGTCCGAGGGATTCCAGATGAGGAGCCGAGCCGGGACGGATTCTTAGTGAACCTTAGTCTATTTTGTAGCATGTGACACTATAATTTTGGTTATGTATTTTACGCATGCTTTTAATCCGGCCCTAAAGGGTGTCATATCTGGGGTCTTATAAGTTGTAAACTCGTGAACTATTATCATACAAAATGCAAAGCTTTCATCTTTTGTGGACGTATGATGACGTCATTTTATTAGTTGTTTCCTTAATTATTTTGTTATATTAATTACTGCGCTTAACGACCATAATGAAATGTTAACAACCGAATGCATACGGGCTGTTACATTTAATGGTATCAGAGCAGGGCCTCTCTACCAATACGGTGTGGTTCGAGGATGAACTAGTCGGAAGATGGTGGACATGTAACATCCCGAGCGCTGACGAGGGCGGGGAGTGATCACCGGTGAAATGAGGCACGAACAAGGAGTGGCTCCTGGCAGGCTTCCAGCGGGAGAGGTACATGAATGAATCGAATACACACTCGAATGAGAGGGAAGTTTCTCAGGAAGTATGTGAGTGAGGACAAAGTACGCTGAAAAGTCTTGTGTTGGTATATGAGAACAGTCATTGATCCTGCAAGTGACTGGGCGTTACACATACCCTCGTACTATAACGAAATCGTAATTCTATTGTGTTAAGTTCAACATAATCATAATTCCATTTTATATTTTTTGTTACCTTAGACAATGCAGTAAAATCATGATTTCATCATTTTTTGCATCCCTTAACATAATAAAATTGTTATTCCATTGTTACTTTTTTGTCACCCCAAGATAGTACAACGTAATCATGATTCTGTCGATTACAACGAAATCATGATTCCATTACAATGTTTTTCATTTTAAAAATTGAATTTAGTATTTTTTATGGATTGAATACTACAATAATTGATTGAATACTACTTTTTTATATAAACATATCAATCATATTAAATATAAACATAACCTAAACTGTTTATTTTATCAATGTGATCTCAATCATTGATATGGTTCACGAGAGATATAAATAATAATAGGAGTTTGATGCAACTTAATGCTATTTGATTCCATTGTAATTTAAAAGTAAAAAAAAATCACAATGAAATCGTAAGGCATTCAAAACCCATAAAAAATGTAACAAAAATCAAGATTCCATTACTCAAGATTATTTTTTTATAAAAAAAAAAATAGAATTGTAATTCCATTGAACACAAAATCGCAAAAAAAAATTCCTCACAGCTGCTACATGCAGAAGGAAAGGAGAAGAATTGGGAAGGGAAGGGAAGAGTTGGGGGTTTGGATGCAGGAAGAGAAGTGAGGGGCGTGGGTAAGGGAAGGAAGAAGAGAGAGGGATGGAGAATTTTAAGGTGAGGGACAAAAGGATTTTTTCACCTTTAGGTAGGGATCAATAATAACTCCCTGATCCATTTACAAGGGTCGAATACAAAAATATTGTTGGATATTTGTTGAACCTTTTATGCTTAAAAAGATTTATAAAGTTTTGATGATAACAAACAATGAATGTCACATTATTAGATTTATTGCACTGATGATAATTATTTGATATTTTGAAGATACTAATATTTTGGATTTGATATTTTGAAGTTACTGATATTTTGGATTTATGAAGATTAATATAATTGATAAGATTATTTGAAGAATCCTGAAGATTGATATCATTCAAGATGACATGAAATTAAGAAGATTTATTTTTATTTATGTTTTAGATTTTATGTAAAGAGATTAGAAGATTGATCTTGCCAATATATCTATTTTTAAGATTGCATTGCATATAAGATAAAATATTTTAAAATAAGATAGAATATCTTTTAGGATTGTATTGGATAAAATCATATCTTTAATTTAGTATAAATAGAAACATACTCTTGAGTTTAGGTATGCATTCCATTCCAAATAATATCAGAGTTTAGAGAGTTTATGTTTGCATCATTGAAAGAATTGTTGTGAGATCATATAGAAGTGTCTTGACAAGTCTGATTCTTCAACTCTCCATCAGGATTTAAAGCTACCTATTTGCTTAAGGTATAGAAGCGTAAAGGTAACTTTTTTTAATTGTATTCTTCTTCTTAACTTTGGAAAAGGTCGCAGCTGGGAAACTAGGATACCAGTTCTATCTCTGTTCTTGGTGAATTGAGACGTGTGACTTTTGGCTGGAAAACTAGGATACCAGTCTGGCTGGGAAACAAGGATATCAGTCTGTCTCTATTCTTGGTGAATTGAGACGATAGTTTTTTGCTGGGAAACAAGGATACCAGCTGGGATAATTGTTGTGTAAGGGTAGGCTAGGAAACTAGGATACTAGGAACTCTTGTACACAAAATTATCATAGTGAAATTGTCCATTGGATTGATTATCCAATTTGGACGTTGTGGTTTTTTTTCCAATTGGGTTTTCCACGTTAAAATTGATTGTGTCTTCTTTATTTCTTATCTCCATATTATTGCTTTGAGTTTGATTTTAAATTGTGAATTATTTTATAAAACTCAATTCACCCCCCCTCTTGAGTTCATCTGGGACCAACAAATATGAGTATGAGTAGTCCAGACTAATTAAATGAAGTGCATGCTAAATGAATTTGTTTACTATTTCCATCAAATTGATTAAGATTGTGTTCTGCTTTACTGTTTGGGCTGCAGTCCACACATTGCGAGAGATGCCAACATGTTACATGAGTTAAATCCTCTACCTTGAACGGACGTATGAACCATTTCTAACGGATACACAAACATGTGTTAAATCCTCTACACAGTAACGAGTAATGGAAAAATTGGTATCAAATTATGTTATAATAATGCTGCAGGCTGGGCTGCAATCACGTTTGTAGTGTCTTCTTAATGCGTGTTTCGTTAGCATCTTTGATCCACGTTGCTCTTCAAATCTAGTCAGTTTTGATGCAAAAGCAACTAAAAATTTAGGTATATGAAAAAAACACTGTTAAACAGTCACTTGACATCTATTGAGTGAGAGAATATTCCGTGCGTATGTACAAGCGAAAGGCAAGAATAGATGAAGGTGAAAATCCAAGAGACGAAGGAGTGCAAGAATTCAACCAATCACGTAGAGACAAAGGTAACAAAGTCAACTAAATGAACAAATCGGTTTGTCCTTTGTCGGTTAGGTTCTGCTTGGATAAGTTGGGATGCTCTGTTCATTCCAGAAAAAGTTCTCTGGATCAACCGCACTCTTAACCTTCACCAACCTTTCAAATTTTTTATTGAAGTACTTGATACCATAAACTTTTCCATCATCATAGTTATCCTTGCCATGACTATTGATACCAATATCAAGGTCCCTGTAGTTAAAGTACGCACTCCTTGGATTCTTGGACACAAAAGGGGTCATGTAATTGTGTAGCATTCTAATCTGACCCAAAAAACTTTTTTCCACAGAAGCAACTGGTTCTTGCCAACTCAGAGTGTACTGAATCTTGTAAAGATTCCCTGCACGGTGAGGAAATGGAGTAGGATCAGAAGGGACCTCATTCATTTTCCCTCCATAAGGGTTGAAAACAATGCCAACTTTTCCCAATTCAATCATCTTTTTCCATATCCATGTAAACCCATTTTTGGAAATTGGGGTCTGAACATAATCAGATTTCCTTTTGTTGGAATGCACCGAGTAATGGTTTCTGTCAAGCAGTGCATTAACTGAGGGTCCATCATTTTAGCCCACCAAACCACAGAATCAATCCACCTCATTTCATGACAAAACGCCTTCTTCAGCCCCAGCAAAGGAAACTCCTTCCCCATCAATGTCACAAGTTCATCAGCTCCTCCTAAAGACAGCCTCAACTGAGGCTCTTACGGTTTTCTGTCCCTTCACAACATTGGTACTCACAGGTTGTAAGAAGTCTCAAGAAAAGCCTATCATCTGTGTATGGTGCAACTTGCTGCCACTAGAGAACTAGATTAGTTGCATTCTGCTCCAAAGTCTTGTCAATTTGAAAAACTGTAACCTTTTCAGGCTCTGGAACAAGTTTAACTGTGTATGATAAGATGGCACCAAAACTTTCTCCTCCACCTCCTCTAATAACCCAGAAAAGATCTTCCCCCATAGTTTCCTTGTCAAGAATCCTACCTTTGACATCAACAATTTTAGCGTCAACCACATGATCAACAGATAATATTTTCTTATCATGTTACCATACCCTCCTCCACTCAAATGGCCCCCAGCTCAACTCCTACAGTTGGACAAGCCCTGAAGGAAAGCCATGAACTTTACTCTTCTCCAAATCCTGTAATAAACTTGTCCAAGGCTTGCCCCAGCTTGAATCACAGCAATCTCATTTTGCACGTCCACAGTGGTTCTGAAAATTGAACATGTCAAGGATGATAAAAGGTATCTGGGAGATGTATGGAACGCCTTCAAAATCGTGCCCCCCACTTCTGATTTTGAGTTGAAGGCCAATGCTTTTGGGGCACATGGCAGTGGCTTGTACTTGGCGTTCACAGAGAGGTGTGACAATGAGTAATGGCTTTTGCGTGGAGGGGTTGCTGAACCTGGCATTTCTAGCAAAAGCTCTAAGAACTGAGGAATAGGATGCATTGGTTTGTGCATAGACTATGTTTGAAACATGATCTGGTTGGTTTGTTGTTTGGCTTTGAAGACACTGAAGAAAAGTGTCGTAAATGGACTCTCGTGTTGGGGTTGTCAGAGAGCTGGAGACATGAAGAAGCAGAAGGAGAACAATAACTGAAGAAATGGTTTTTCCATTATTTGTTCAATTCTGGAAAGCTTAGTCCATGGTTTTGGTACAGTTTTATGTCTTCAACGTTGGACCACACATGATATCTTCTTTATGATAATGCAACATAACAATTGAGTTCTGCTGGGGTGTGCGGCTGCATATAATCTTGATAAATCATAAAAAATAGCTATGATATGGCTGAAGTTAACAAACGTGTTACAATACAATGCCAAATAAATTGAATTTATAATTTAAAAAACATAACTGAGTTCCATATACATACAATCTCATATAGGCACACATATATAGGTTACATACAATCGCATAACACATATATAGGTTACATGCTTATGTACATAAGTTCCTTTGTTGGGATCATTGAGCACAACATTTCATAATAGGCACCCAATAATTATTTGAAAAGTATTAGTGTCACACTCTTGCTCAGTTTCTATCACGCCCCTCTGTTTCAATTCAAATTCATGAGTTTTACTAATTTGAGAACTTGATTTTCACATATTGTACTTCGTTGTTATAGCATTTTTTCTAATTACTTTTTTTTGTTCTAATTATGTTATAAGTATGAAGTATTCACTAATTTTATTGATGACTTTTTTAGTCAATTAATTACTTTTTTAAAAGTTTAAAATTTGATCTATGAAATATTCTTCACTTACAATCACAAATCGGATATAGTGATCTTACAAGACTCAAATAAGATTGTCTCCAATAAAAAAATACCTATGATTCATATAAAACATTTTTAGTTGTTTATTGAATTTAAAAAGAGATTAAAAAATTAATAATGATAAATAATTTTTCATTAAAAGTTATGAAATGATAGAGTTGGATATATTTTGAGAAAATATTTTAGATGCTTTATTATATTCGTAGAAGTTTATTGGTCCTAACCCTCCAATTTATTAGAAAAAAAAACTCTTGCTAATTCGAAATTTGATTAAAAAATAAGTAAAATCTAACAAAAAAAATTATTTTGACCAAGGATAAAGATAGTGAGTCTAAAGGACATATTGGTAGGAGTTATATTTGCTCCTTAATATAATTCATGCAATTTAATCGTGTCCATTATTGACATTGTTTGGATGTGCATGTGGTGTTGATTAGATATTTTTGGTCAAGTAATTATCATCATTATGTATAGTGGTGTTTTAATGGGTGATTTCAAAATTCAATATAATGTATTTTTTAAGGATATGATTGATATGCTAAAATTTATGATATTGAATAAGATAAATATTTTTGTTTCACGATTGATTTGAAAAAGATTGTGAGATAACACAAATTAATCAGGCCAGACAAAAAAAACTCAACTTCTTGTCACTGAAAAATTATAGAACAATTTTTGTTATAGGTACAAAATATTCAAGACATCGTTTCCTTACATGTAACTTATCATTTCTGTTGGATTATTCACGAAACCTTAACACCTTCAATTCGGAAACATAGAGTACACAAGAGAACTAGATGTACATTCTTTTTTTGTAGGGGAACATAAAGTTAAACAACCTAATTATTCTAACTCTAATTATTCTAACTACATGTTTGATTACCATAATCATATGAATAATTCAAGGATGAACAACCATCCCACCTTTACCATCAGTGACCAATAAAGGGTTAAATGTGACAATTTTCCAGCACCAGATTTAATGCCGCCAGTGTCCGATCCTGCAATCAGTGAAGAAAAAGACATTCAAACATTAGTACTGCAAGTCTGCAACCTTAACTTTGGGTTAGAAGGGATCACACCATTAAGATATACTGAAGGTTCCAAAGAAAAAGGCATGAATTTGTTCTCTAGCTTGATTTTATTTTATTTTTTGAAGTAAATGAGCAAGAAGAAATAAAATTACTAAGGAGGGGGAAACAGTTGAGTGGTAGTTGATTATATTTGCTGAGGCCGAAGAGAACTGATCGGTATTTAAAGTTAAATATCACTTATATATAAATATAAATGATTGTGAGATTGTGAGAAACACCCCCATTGAAATATCTATCTATATAGCAACTTCAGTTATTCCCAGTGCCAAGTTGATTAGGTGAGATTGTGAGAAACACCCCCATACCCATAAATATAAAAGTTGATTAGTTGATTACTACTCTCTGGCCTATTGACTCTGATCTCATTCAGGACTTGGTTAATGGTGTTCAAAATAACAAGAAGTTCCAGCTTATGCAAATGTATAATTAGGAAAAGATAGTATAAGGTCAAGAAGTAAAACGAATGACAAGAGTTTTCTAATTTGTTTTTCCACCATATTTTCAATCTTACGAACTGACCCTTAAAAACTTTTCTAGCTCACAACCAAATAAAATGTCACATGTCCGCTGTAAAGAGAATAATGAAGGCAAGAACGACAAAAGTAGATTGCATGAATATTGGTATCTAAACTCTTTTATAATTGTTGAACCAAAAATGTTTACCTCATTCCAATGATTGGATCCACTGAAGGTTCTTTTCTTCCTAATTCACATGCTTACCATAAACAAAATCATATAAAATAGTAGTAAAATAGTAGATAATAAATTAGAGTGCTTAATGATTCATTCCGGAAAATCACACTCTAAAAAAAACTCTGGGACAAACACTACTAGGAACCGAAATTATGCAATGTCTTGAACTACCCAAATTCCAAACTATCATAATCAAATTATTTACAAATAGTAAGAACTAGGAACTATTTGGCCAAGCAATTTAAAGGAACAAACAAGTGCATCAATTCAATAATCAGTTTCATCGTTTGATTATCTATATTAGTAATATTACTACCTGGATGAATTGGAATACTTTGTTCATTTCTGAAGAAGTTTTCTGGATCAACCTCAGTCTTGATCTTGACCAACCTCTTAAAATTGTCATTGAAGTACTTGACCCCATAAACAGCTCCTTCTTCATAGCTATTCCTTCCAAAACTGTTGGTACCAATATCAAGGTCCCTGTAATTTAAAAAGGCACTTCTTGGATCACTGGACACAAAAGGGGTCATATAACTATACAGCATTTTGGCCTGACTAGTTAAATTCTTTTCCAATTCAACTCCTGGATCATCCCAATTCACCGAGTACTGAATCTTGAACAGATTCCCAGCACGGTGAGGGAACGGTGTCGCATCAGACGAAACCTCACTCATCTTCCCTCCATAAGGATTGAAAACAAATCCAGTTTTCCCCAATTCAATCATCTTCTCCCATATTCCCTCCAACCCCTCTTTGGAAATTGGATTCTGCACATAATCAGATTTCCTCTTGAGGAAACTTGCTGAATTGAGATCCCTATCAAGCAGTGCATCAGGCTTAGTGGTATTGTCAAAATTAGACCACCAAAGCACAGAATCAATCCAACTCAATTCAGTGCAATTCTCCTTGCTCAAGCCAAGAGCAGGGAACTCCTTCCCCATCAATGTGACAACCTCATCAGCCCCTCCAAGAAACAAAGCCATGACAGTGGCTCTGATGGTTCTCTGGCCCTTCACAACCTTAGAACTCACTGGCTGCAACAGCAGCCTCATGAAAAGCCTATCATCAGTGTGTGGCGCCACCTGCTGCCATTGCAACACAAGCTCAGTGGCACTCTCATTCTGATCCAAACTCTTCACAATCCGAAAAACAGTAACAACTTTAGGCACAGGAACAAGTTTCACAGTGTATGATAAGATGACTCCAAAGCTTGCTCCACCACCTCCTCTAATAGCCCAGAAAAGATCTTCCCCCATGGATTCCTTGTCAAGAATCCTACCTTTGACATCGACAATTTTAGCATCAACAACATGATCAACAGATAACCCATGTTTTCTCAACATGTTACCATACCCTCCTCCAGTCAAGTGTCCCCCAACACCAACAGTGGGACACACCCCTGCAGGAAAGCCATGAACTTTACTCTTCTCCCAAATCCTATAATAAACCTCTCCAAGTGTGGCACCTGCTTGAACCACAGCAACCTCGTTTGCCACATCCACAGTGATGTTCCTGAAGTGGAACATGTCGAGGATGATGAAGGGTTGGTCGGATACATACGATATACCCTCATAGTCATGGCCACCACTCCTGATCTTGAGTTGAATCCCAATGCTTTTGGCGCAAATCACAGCACCCTGGACATGGGGTTCTTCCGAGGGAGTGACAACAAGCAAGGGTTTTGGGGCTGAAGTGGTGTTGAATCGGGCATTGCGAATGTAGGCTTGGAGGACAGAAGAAAAAGAAGCGTTGGTTTGAGCAAAGACTATGTTGGAAACTTGGTCTTGTGCTTGTGTGTAGTTTGTGAGACACTCGAGGAAAGAGGTGTACACCGATTCTGGTGTTGGAGCTGCCACCGAAGCAGAGACATTGAGAAGAAGCAGAAGAAGAAAAAGGAAAGTCCTAGATGGAAAAGAACTTGACTTTTCCATTGGGTTGGTGGGTACCACGTTTGGAAAAAAAATTGGTGGAAGTGTAACTGCGTGTGCGTTATACAGTTATAAAAATGTTAAACAGTGTCTACCTCCAATAAACACCCGTGAGATGGATGGTTATTAGTGTACAACGGTAAGTGTATATGCTCATACAGTTATTGCTTATGGAAAACAAGACAAAAAAAAGTTTTCTTTTATGTTGTTTTTTCTTCCCGACACACTTTGAAATACCCAACGTTTGAATTGTCAAAACAGGTTTAGATCTCAGCGAAAGAGAAAAGGAAGAGACCTACTTATATAGACCCCTCGTGTTTCAGCTGCATTGTGCATTCCCTTCACATGCGGCACTTTATTCGGGAACGGATTCAGATCCTCTGCAGTTGTTTTTGAAATTGCATCCATCTTCACCTTAAAATATTAAACTTCGAATTGTAAATAACTGCATCTTACTAATACAAGCCATTGGATCTAAACTAAACTGGGTGCAGTTGACAATTGAACTCGAGAAGATCCATATCCGTTTGGAGACACATGATTGTGACATTGTCAAATTATCTTGCTTGGAGTAATAGTTTGTACAATTGTACTCGTGCGATTCTTGCGGCACTAGATATTAATTTTTAATAGTTTGCTTGTACTACATTTTTGGCATTCTTTTCGCGAAACATCTTAATTTAATATTTCTTTGTTTTTTCTTGGTTTAATTATCATTTTTGTCTTTATAATTGAAAATATTGTTTTTAATTCTTATAGTATAAAATATCTCAATTAATTATTATAATTACAATTTTTTAACCATTTTGATCCTCTTGTTGTGATGATCTATCTACCATGGTCATGGCAGCGCTACGTGCAACGGCTTTTATGAACAAGTGAGAGTTTTTTGTTAGTGTTGAGATCGATTATGCGTTGCCTATACTTGTTTTTTAGCAATTTTATACAGTCAGTTTTAGTTTTATAGCGATTCTAAAAGATTTGAATGTAATTATGTGAGGTGACGACTTTAGAGTATGACAACCAAAGTATTATAAAGTTGTAACTATAACGATTAAAATGGAATGTTTTAAACAGAGGAACTAAAAGATAATTATAACTTTTTTTTCCCTGTTAATAGAAGCAAAGCATATAGCTTGGTCAATTGACAAAATGAAATAAGAATTATAATCAAATGGTGATGGTGCTCATGACTCGCATAAACATCGTTGTCTTAGGGTTATTATCGGATTAGTGAATGGAAAGTATTTAAGATGCGTATTTTATTTCCATTGAACAAATAAAATAAAAAAGCTAACAATGAGGAATACCATATAACTGTTAATTAAGCAATCTCAACAGCTTAGGCGGTCAAATGCTTTCACAATTAGACTGGCGAGCAGATTATTAGCGATTTGATTGTTTTTTCTTAAGATATTTGATTCATACAATCATACCTCAATATCACATTTTTTTCTGTCACATAAACACAACGTCTTGACCGATATTCTCTAATCTCTGCCAAGAACATTTAAACAGGCGATAAATAATGGGTCCACTTTGTCACTCTTTCTCAAAAATAGAATAATATATAATTTGATTATTATTTTAACCTATGCATTATACAAAATAAATATTTATTTTATGTAACTAAAATTTATAAATGAACCTCACCCGGCCTAAAGCTCTTAAGAAATTATACAACCATACTCAACCACCTAAGCACGCACTGTTGTGTCTCTACCACAGTTGACAGTGACATGAGAAGCATAATCCTTAAATTAAGGTAATATTATCTAATACCGAAGGATTAGAATTGCATTAGCAATAAGGTCAAACCCATGAACTCTAAGACTCATTAATATATGTATATAAAGATGATATTCTCAAGTTAAAATAATTATTCATTCTTATTTAGTATACTCATTTATTATATTAGATTATATTTGATTTGAACTTCAAAGTACCTTTATATGTAGTGATCCCTTCTAGTACTCGACATATATCGACCAAACTTGATTTGGAGGAACATAACTTGAAATAGCAAGGAAAAATTATCATTATATTCTTGAATAGGAACAACAATAAATAAATATTTTTAACATGTAAATTATATTTTAAATTTTTTATAAATACTTTATATTATAATATACAGTTATTTTTAATTATTAATAATTTCTTTAACAAATATTAAAATTCAAGTTAAAACTAATGATATTACACATAAGTAAAAAAAGATAAGATATTAAGAAAAACTCAATATTCTCGTCAAAGAAAATTAGTTAAAAACACACTCATCGAAATATAATAGCTTAAAATACTCTCCTATAAGATAGTGTTATATATATATATATATATATATATATATATATATATATATATATATAAAATTTATATATACATGTTTTTTGCTTAAACTAATCGTCTCTTGGGGCTTTAGCCCATCTTTTGCACAAAAAAAATATAAAACATTTGAACACTTCTCAATTATGGAAATTCACTACCATTAATTAATATAATACTAAAAATATAATGCATTAGTTATATTAATGAAGGCTTCAATGACTAATCTTGGCAGAACTCATGGTCATTCTCAAGGATCTTGTTATGGCCCGGGATATGGGAGAGAGATGTATCATCATGTGCTATACAGATTCTCATGTGGCCATTCACATGATAAATGAGGATACAATAATCATCATTAGTATAATGTAGCATTGACAGGACATTACAAACTGCAAGGGGATACTACAAGTACTTGTTTTCCTATTGGAATTACTCAACAAGTCCTTAAGAAGTGGAGTAGGATTTTAGTGGCATTAGGGAGAATCAAATACACATCCATGGAGAATGTAAGAGTTCATTCTAGTTCAAAATATATAACTTCCAAAATATATATTTAATCTAACTTAATAACTTAATCTAACATCATATCAAATATATAACTTCAAAATATAATTTCAAATTGTAAATTTAAGATAATCTTACAATATAACAAATAAATTCTTAGTTCATACAATTTCTTAAATGCATGATCATGTAGCTAAATATTAAATAACAAATCTAAACTCAATTATTCATGTGTTATATCTTGGTGATTTGGAGCTAATCATGTAGGGGATTTTGCAATAGCATTACATGAATATAAAATGCTTGTTTGGAGCTAATCATGCAGGGGATTGATTTTCAACATAAGAATTGAGAATCAATCCAATCCAATGAAGTGATAGGTCTTTTCAGTTTTTGAACATAATCCCTGCATTCCACGTTCTGTAACACCATCATCTAAAGCTCCACAAGGCAATGTCCTCATAGCATGACCCGAATCTCATGTTTGAGTCACCAACAGATCCCATGTTAAGTCATAAGCAACAAAATTTCCAGTGTTGGAGGAGTGAATTTCCTAGCAAAAATCCATTACGCAACCAATATCATCTTTGCATTTCTTTCTATTGAAGTACAATAAGAGTTGATGGCAGGATGAGTAAGAGTCACAGTTGATGTGAATCAAAGCACATAGGTGAAGGAATCAAGAGACCTTACCCAAACATTGGGAGTATAAACTGGGAGAGGTTTTACAGAGTTACTGGGGTAAGAAAAAAACTGAGGTTGGGATACAGAAAACAGGGTATAGTGCAGAAGCAGGACACGTGCCTTCCCATCGATTTAACTGAAACCATTAGTTTACAGTTTGAACCACAGTTCAAGGTATTTAGTATAGTTTGAACCATTAGGTTGAGCAAATATACAAGCAAATAAAGAAAAGGAGAAAGAATAAGCTCATTCAACCTGACTGACATATTAACTAACAGCAATGCTATTGCTGCAAATTTTATTCTCCTATAAATATCAGCTGGCTGTAGATTTAAGTACGCTACTTTGAGCCCAAAAGTAGTCATAGATTCTGTCTCGGTCTTATGTGCTTCTCGTCTGCTACCAATAGTCACCACAGGAGCAAACCCCATCTTGAAAATGATGGTACCGAATAGGATCTCTAATTACAATATGCCGTTGCTCTAACTTTGCTATGAGTTTTGCAAATTTATGACAATCTCCACAGATCTTAAGGTTCTTCCATATCCTAATAGTTTTCTCCTTTGGAAAGCTCATAATACCAAAAACAATTGCCAGTTTCTCACTGTGGTATCGTAGAGAGTCTTCTCTCTGTTCCCCTTCAAGATCTTGTAATACAAAATTTGTGTCAGGAACATAACCAGCACCAGCTAGTCGACAAATAAACTGGTTCAACTGTCTATTGATTTCATCTATTTGAGGATGAGATTTATCTCCCAAAATAAAAGCATGTATCTGCTTATTGACTTCAATCCAGCTACATCCAGGTTCTTTCCTTATGCCCCTTTTTTTTCATAGCCCTCCGAACTTCAGAAACATCATTCCACCTTTTTTGAAAGTGCATAAATATTAGATAGCAACACATAGGCTCCTGTGTCCTGTGGATCCAACTTTAGAATCTCCTTAGCAGCATACGTGGCTAAATCCACATTCTGACGAGCCCTGCATGCATCAAGCAATGTCCTCCACGTCACAACATCTGGCTCACAATTCATTTCATGTATTAACGTAACCATGTCATCAAGCTTTCCAGCTCTTCCAAGAAGATCAAGCATGCAACCATAGTGTTCTCTTCCAGGATCTATCTCATATAGGTTATTCATAGATCGAAAATAGTTCCAACCTTCATTTACTAGCCCTGCATGACTACACGCAAACAGAACCCCAAGAATTGTAATATGGTTTGGTTTTGGACCCTGCACTTTCATGGACTCAAATAAATTGAGTGCTTCCATACTAAAACCATTTTGCGCTAACCCAGCAATCATGGTGCTCCAAGAGATTACGTCCTTCTTGGCCATCCGATTGAAAATGAACTTTGCATCCTCCAAACTACCACACTTACAATACATATCTAAAAGGGCATTGTTGAGGATAAGATCTTGATCAAACTTTAGCACATGGACATGGGCCTGCCTCCCTAACTCCAACAACGACAAACTAGTACACGCTCTCAAAACACTCGTGAGCGTTGACTGATCAGCTGGAAAACCCACTCTCCTCATGCTCTTGTAAAGATGTAAAGCCTCATCCCCATCACTGTGCTGAGCAAAAGCAGCAATAATGGAGTTCCAAACAACAGAATCCCCAGTCACCATCTCACGAAAAAACCTTTAGAGCTTCCAACAACTCCCCCATTTTCGAGTAAACATCAATAAGCGCACTGCGAACAAATACATCAGACTCCAACCCCACTTTCATAATCCAAGAATGCAGCTGTTTAAGATCAGACAACCTCTCACACGCTCTCAGAACCGAGGAGAAAGTAAACATGTTAGGCATGACACCATCCCTGAACATGAAAACCAAGAGCCTCATGGCCCTGTCGTTGAGCTTGGCATTAGAGTAAGCAGATATCATAGTAGTCCACGACACAACATTCCGTTCAGGCATTTTATCGAACAATACCTGTGCTTCTTCCAAGAGGTTGAATTTGACATACATGTTGATGAGAGTGTTGGTCAAAAACGTTTTAGGGTGATACCCATTTGAGAATATGTGGTGGTGAACGCGTTTTCCTTCCCTGACAGCCCCGTGAGCCAAGCAACACTTGATGAGCTCAGAATAGGTGATAGCATCGGCCCAAAGTCCTCTTCTTTCCATGGAATCCAACACATGCATGGCTCTGGGAAGGTCCCTTCGGTAACAGTGGTTGAGTAGTGACTCGGTTTCTGGGGGCACATAGTGTGGGGATACGAGAGACGAGTTAACACTGTATGAACAACAACGCCAGCTTGTTGGGCGCAACAATTGTAAGTGCTTTGATACACCTCTCATAGGTTCGGTTCGCTAGTTGTCGCAAGTTCAAGGAATCCAGAAGAAAAATATTGACATGTTTTATATAATTATTTCTATTTTCTATTTCTTTTATTTTTATTGTGTTAAGCACTTATCTAAAAAATATACTTTCTGTTATTCCCAATTTATGTTACAAGAAATATTTTACTTCCAATGTAGTAAATATTATATTTAAATTATACTTTTTTTCTTTTAGTCTAAATGAGACGTGATTTTTGGTATCTCAAAGTTTTTGAGTAAGTGAAGTCACTTCATTATTAAAATTAATTAAATTTGATTCTTCCATCAATTCATTCTACATCTATAAAACCCTCTATTTCCTCATTTCTTCACAAATTTGACAAATTGAATTGATTGAATTACTTTAATTATTCTAATATTCAAAATTTAAACTTTGCAATTGCAACTATTAATAAATATGAAATAAATTGTTTTCTTAAACATAAGTGTAAGGTGCATAAACTACATAAAAAAAGTAAGGTGCATAAATAAACTAAAAGAAAACAAAGGAGTAGATATGTTTTAAGGAAAGCAAATTAAAAAAATTATCTAAAATTTTTCAAGAAATTCCATTAGACCATCACTTTTTTATATCAATGTAGCAATCTTAGCATGCGATTGAAATTAAAAAAAGTCCCTTGATCAGGAAAAATGCAACTGCATAACAAATAGTTCTCTAACCAATTAAATTTTATGACAAATTAACCTCTAAGTCTGAACTGGTTTTCCAGTTGCTTATAGATACCTTTGTCCTAAATCAGACCTTTATTTTATACCTCTTAGAGCCTTCAAGGCTTCTTCTATTCTGACACTATATATATGAACAGAAGCAAGTGATGGAATACTCTGTTCATATCTGAAAAAATTGCTAGGATCTACCTTGGTCTTTACCTGCACCAGACTATTTAAATTTCTATTGAAATACTTCCTACCCCAAAACACTAGCCTGTGCATAAGTAGCATTTCCAGGTACATCGACACCTATATCAACATCCCTATAGTTCAGAGATTAACTTCTAGGTGAGTATTGACACATAAAGAGTCATGAAATCATAGAGCCTCCGAATCAGATACAATTATTGATGAGCAACATCTTCACCCTCCTCATTCCAACTCAGAGTACTGAATCTTATATATGTTACCAGCTCTATGTGGAAACGGTGTTTCGAACTCAGAAATCTCACCCATTTTCTTGAATGTGAAAACAGGCTTTTCTAGTTCCATCGTCATCTTCCATATACCTTCAAGGCCAGCTTTGGAGATAGGTTGCTGCACATAATCTGACTTCTTTTTCAAGAACTTCTCTTTTGTAGCATGCCTTTGAAGCAAAACATCAACCGAAGTCCCCACTGGATAGTTATCCCAAAACAGTTCCGATTGGATCTAACTCATTTGAATGCACTGTTCAGCAACCAAACCCAGTTGAGGGAAGCTTTGATTCATTACATAAAGAAGCTCTTGTGCATTGCAAGAAACAAAGCATTGAACTTTGCCCTTATTGGGAATTTTCTATTCCAATATACCTTATAGCTTCACAGTTACAAGTCATTTTCTCATTACTTTGGGTCTCTCATTTTCTATTTTTATTGGCATTACTATAGTGGGATTTCAAAGAAATGGGCTTCATTTTTAATGTAGACTAATATTATAAGACAATTATATTAGTTATTTATCATTAGTAGGTTTTATTTTATGTGGTCAAATTAAATGAACCTGTTAGACAACTAAATAGGATGATATGAAATTAAATAAGTAAATGTTAGTCTTGATCCATTAGGGGATAATGATAATCATATTAGGTTAACATGCTATAAGAAATTTATGATTCCTATATTATATCGAGCGTCACACATAGTTTCTCTTATTCCTATCTAAAAAGTTATGAAAATCTTATTGAGGAATAAAGAGACTCTGGCTGAAGAAGAATTATATTGTTATTCTTCATGATCGTAATAAAGATCTTACAACAAATGTTAAAAAAAATACTTAGATCAGGAACCAACTACGGATATAAGTATTTTATCTAATCCTTAATGATGAAACATATTATGCATCTAAGGACTTTTGGTGAATTGTCCTAGATTATAGACCTGTGAATTTTTAGTTTTTGCATAAAAAATAAAGATTAAAGATTAAAGATATTTCAACAAATGGTAACAAAGCAAATCTTCATTGTTTGATTGTTAGGCACTACTAGAAAAATAGGTTTCAACATCGCTATATTAACATCGGTTA